>JAVLUX010000045.1:10252500-10400000 GCA_032164185.1 Moxostoma hubbsi
CCAATCCTTGTACTTCCTGCAGAATTTCAGTCTGTCCTTGATGTTTTTCTTGGAGAGAAGTGGCTTCTTTGCTGTCATTCTTGACACCAGGTCATTGTCCAAAAGTCTTCGCCTCACTGTGGGTGCAGATGCACTCACACCAAACTGCTGCCAATATTGAGCAAGCTCTGCACTGGTGGCAACACAATTCCATAGCTGACTCTGAGGAGATGGTCCTGGCGCTTGCTGAACACTCTGGGATATCCTGAAGCCTTCTTCAGTGCAGTTGAACCTCTCTCCTTGAAGTTCTTGATAATCCGGTAAATGGTTCTTTCAGGAGCAATATTCTTTGCAGCAATTTCCTTGCATGTGAGGCCATTTTGATACAAAGTAATGATGGCTACACGTCTTTCTTTAGAGTTAACCATTGCTAACAAGAACACAATGATTAGAAGCACTTCTTCCTTCCTTTTATAGCAATCAGTCTGCTCTTATAATCCAATCAGAATGATAGAGTGATTTCACCTGAATAGTAGTCATTCACACTTTCCCAGGTGCTGCTGATATGATTAGTGAAATTACATTAGCTGGTCATTTTGTGCCAGGGCCAAAAAAACAGTGAAATTTGGGTTTTTGTGATAAAGTTCATTTTTTGGGCAATGAAGAGTTTTGCAATTATTTAAAATGCATCTGATCACTCTGCACAATAATCTAGAAACAAAGTGAATCAACACCACAACAATTGAAGCAGAAAACTTTGCAAAACACAACATTTATGTCACTAACAATACTTTTGGCCATGGCTGTACACCTCCAAAACAAGCTGAGAACTGTGTCCCTGAATAACTTAATGGCTCAGCAATTCAAGACTAGTTCCCTAAATGTCTAAAAGGTCAGTAATATCTCTCTCTCCCTTATTAAATATTTTGAATAATCATGCAATTCTAATCTAATGCATCACCATCTCAAATGTATCGTGTCCCGCATTAAATAGATTCAAAATTAAATGACCTTAAAACACCAATCAATTTCTTAATATTGTGGGTGATTTTCTAATTATTTTTGTCTCACATTTACGAGTGAAAATTTCTGCGTGTACTGTAGTCCACCATCAGAATAAAAACTTCCCTAATGCATCTAATCTCAATTGTAAAGCTAGTTTAAAAGTGGCATGTTAGCTTTTTCACATTAAGAGTACTGTTTTCTCACCCTAAGATGTGCTATACTTCCTCCCTCAGATATACCATGTAAAAATGGTTTAAGCAGATTTTTTTTTTTTGTTAAAATGATGGACGGTTTTTAATTACGTCGGACTGATGGATGTCTTATGTGCAAGATTCTGAGAAAAACACGAGACTTAGCGCAATGGTCAAAGACCCTTTCTGATGCAGGTTTTCGTAGAAAAACTATTAAAAGATTAACAGATTCTTCAATAAAAGCATGTGTGCATCATAAAAAAATATATTGTAAACATTTTACAACTTTCATGAACAACATTAACTTTAAGCATTAATGCATTATACAGCACTTAGGGTAGGTTGCAACAACAAGGATTAATTTTAGATTTAATCAAATCAAGGTTTAATTGATAATTTTGTTGTACCAAACTTTAAACCTTATTTATAAATAATCAGGGTTACATTTTAAACATCGATTTGATCCTGATTTAAATTTCACAGTAAATCTGAATTAACTTCAATCCTGTTGCTCCAACACTATGAACTCTTATTTAAATCTCAGTTAGGGATTAACTACAAACTTGCAGCTGAGGTGGTTTATTAAACATGTTAAGTACCAATTAAACATGAATAACTATGTAAATGAACAATGCATGTGCAGACAGACCTCTGCGAGACATTAATCTTATTATTTGTTCATTATGGTCAGAAATACTGGGCCGTTAGCCGCAATGTGTGCTTTCAAAATACTTTACATATGGAGACATTGGACAGAGATGGGTCTCTAGAGAAGAGAGAGTACAGCATAATTTTGGCATTTAATGAGAGCGGTTAGAAGCAACAGGTGAACCTTATTGCTCCCCTCCTCGCTTATACTTTTTTCAGTCAGCAGCATAGGCTGTTAATTTCTGGCCAAAATAGTGGTTGATCTGAGACATGTGTGGTCCTTTTTTCCTAAATTACGATGCCATATTTTAAAGCTTGATGCAACATTTCTTAACCACCTTGATCAGCTGTGTGTATTACAGACAGTCTCTCTCATCCCATTCATGGCAAAAACACTTGAAAGGGCAGTTTTCAATCAAATCTCTGCCTATCTCTCAAAGAACAAGCTGCTGGATGACAATCAGTCAGGCTTCAAAAATGGACACTCCACCAAGACTGCCTTACTATCTGTCACAGAGTTACTGAGACAGGCGAAAGCTGAATCCAGATCATCCGTCCTGATTCTGCAGGACCTTTCTGAAGCCTTTAACACAGTCAACCATCAGATCTTACTCTCCACCCTCTCTTCGCTTGGCATCAAACGAACTGGGCTTGGTTTAATTCCTATCTCTCAGGTAGGTCCTTCAAGGTTGCCTGAAGAGGTAAGGATTCCAAGTCACATAAGCTACTTACTGAGGTACCTCAGAGTTCAGTGCTTGGGCCACTTCTCTTCTCTATATACACAACATCACTGGGACCAGGTACGTGGTTTCTCTTACCACTGCTAAACTGGTGACATGCAAATCTACTTGTCTTTCCAGCCAAACGACACCACACTGCTCAAATCTCTGCCTGGCAGACATCTCGGGCCTGGATGTAGGAACACCACCTTCAACTTAACCCAGTCAACATCGAACTCCTTGTCTTTCAAGCCAACCCTGCTGTTGAACACAACATCACCATGCAGCTGGGTGCAACTAGTGTAACACCTTCCAAAATGGTCAGATATCTAGGGGTAACTATCGATACCGAACTTATTTTCAGACCACATCTCAAAGACCACAAGATCATGTAGATTTACACTACAATATTAGGAAGACCCTTCCTCTCTGAACATGCCACACAACTTCTTGTTCAGTCACTTGCCATAACTAGACTGGACTACTGTAACGCTCTCATTGCAGGCCTCCCTGCATGTGCAATTAGACCCCTGCAAATGGTTCAGTATGCAGCAGCACGTCTGTTCTTTAAAGAACCAAAGAGAGTGCATGTAACACGACTCCTTGTCTCACTTCACTGGCTGCCGGTTGATGCACATATCAAATTCAGGGCACTGATGCTAGCATACAGAACAGACACTAGGTTTGCACCAGCATACATAAAATAATTTCTGCTGAGTTAGGCACCGACTAGAAGCCTGCAGTCGGCTAAGGAAGGGTCACCTTTTTGTACCAACACATAGGCACCAAAAAACTTCATACCACGTTGAACCTTCCCAACTCCATCGATGAAGCTGACTCACTTTCTGTCTTCAAAAAACAGCTAAAATCTTTGCCATGTGCACTTATCTACACACACACAAAAAAAAATATATACATTGCACTTTTTTTGCACAAATGCTTTTTCATCCGTTTTAATCAGTTTTGCTACTATTCTGAAGCTAGTGAAACTTTGTAATATGGCACTTTTCATACCACTATCTCCTTTAGATGCTTATATTTTACATCTTTTGTAAGTCGCTTTGGATAAAAGCATCTGCCAAATGAATAAATGTAAATGTGTTCTAACGATCTACAGCTTCAAGTTCAGAATCCACCATGGCGGACAAAATTAATTGCAGGTGACTGTTTTAATCACAGGTTAAATGTTTGATCTCTGATTTGTTAAACCGAATTTACAATAAAGTGGTGCAACACAACTCATTAAAATAATATAACAAACCCTGGATTAACGCTAAACTCTGCTCAATTTAATTCTTATTGGTGCAACCCACCCTTAGAAATAATTATTCGAAGAAAAAAAAGAGAAAAAAAAAAAAACGAAATAAATATAAACCCACTCAAATAGTTATGAATTTTAAGAAAGTTTGACTGAATATTTTGAGTGTTGAACTAATAATCTGTTCAGAATGACTAATATCATGTTTGTTACTGGCAAATCTTGTTTCTGAATTCTGTAATTCTTTAAAAAAAAAAAAAAAAAAAAAAAACACTGACTGTGCCCCTAAATTTTTGATTGTGTCAGCCCAAGTGTAATACTAAAGATTTATTAAAATCTTTGAACAATTGAGCAATAGTAATATGATGCTTGGCAAGCACCACTGATGAATGCCCGCAGGATAATTACTAAAACAAACAAACACCCGAGATTCGCTGCTAGACCTATAGGCCATGTAAAATACAGTATTTTACGCACACATGCTCAGTTAAACATTAAAAAATATTAGATGCACCGATTGCAATTTTCTTGGCCGATTTCCGATTTTTTCCCAAGTGTGACCTGCCGATACAGATTTTTTCCGATTTTCTTTCTAAGAACTATTGACCGCATATACAAACAAAATCTACCTTTCTTCAATGCAAAATGTAATTTTCATAATAAAATATATTATTAAACATTACAATTTCCCCTAAACAAAGTTACAGGATCTTCTCTGACTTCTGATATATAAAGTGCTCTGTGACTGCAAAGAGGTAGAAATAACAATTAATTGCAAATGAGTTGCTTTATATAACAAAACAGATGTCATTTTCCACTATTTTTATAAATGGACCTTTTTCTATTTTTTAATTGTCTAACAAAACAATTCCAAATATTACAAGCCTATGAACAAAACTGGAGTGTACAATATGCTCAACATTGACATTAAGCATACGTTAGATACCAAATATCAGAGGTAAATCTGATTGCTGCTTCGGGATCGGCTTGTAACCATGCCTGTCATCACTCACCCTTGTTTTTCCCGGGAATCTCCCGTATTTCACACCCATCTCCCGACCCCCTCCCGTTTTGGTATTTTTCCTGGGAAACTCCCGTAATTTGTATGGCCCAAACCACGTTATATGAATACTTACATCAATATATAATTCCAAAGTTGTCCAGTTGCCAGATCTTGTATGAAATGCATCTTACTCACACAATTGACGCACCATACACATTTCTAATAATTTGTGACCTCAACCCAGCTGCTCTGTTGAAATCTGCGCAGGCAGTAGACGCGAGATGTTGAATCAAGCAACACTGGTAGATTGGAGGAGACTCAGCTGGTGCTCCGGCAAAAAAAAATTAAATAAAATATATACACATGTAAATTTAACAACAGCTGGAGAAAGCATTTCATTTCATATCCCGAAGCCATATCAACAATACCCATGCCTTTTGCAAAGTGTGTCGCACTGATTTTAATATTAACACGGTGGGAAAAATTACGTTACTCAGCACATTAAATCACAACGGCACAATTTGTATGTATTTAGCCTACCTCTGCCATCCAGCACCCCCCTTCACCTCCCGGATTTGTGTACCCAAATGCTGACAGGTATGCATGTAACAGGCTGCGTGTGTGACATGACACGAGATTAAACAACTCGGGCAACGCAACGTGGGAAAAGTACCACCTAGGAAATTGATCAGATTTCTGAACCCTCTGTCCTTAACTATGGAGAACGGCTGGTCATCCAGGGCCATGAATTCCATAATTTTCCTCGTAATTTCTTTGGTCTTTTCGCTTCTCATACCAAGGAAAGATAGGAGAGGCTGCTGACATCTGGCTGGCTCTGAGCTCTGGCTAGCTTTAGCCGCTTAACTTTTTTAGCTTCTTTTTTAAAAGCGGTATTTTCAGCTGGGTGAGGGTGTTAAGTGTCTAATTAGGTTTGTTGTTCCGAACGTTATTGTGGTGGTTTCCCCCACGGTTTACTTCAGCCTTACAAATATTACAAATTGCAAACTTTATGTATTTTTCAGTGAAGATCTTCCACGCCAATGTCATGTTTCCATGTGGCTGTGACGTTATTGCCTGCGCTGCTGGCAACAAAACGGATTGGCTCGGAATCGGAAAGACGCGAGACTGACCGGCTGGTCACCGGTCCGGGCCAAGCATGCGGAAAACTGGCTGATTCCGGTCCCTGGCCGGTCAATCGGTGCATCTCTAAAAAATATATACTTATTCTCAAAGACGACAAAGGAAACTCATTGTTAAAGCTCCTAGGGAACTTAAACAGAAACATACAAAATAAAAATATCACGCTACAATCAAAAACATATACAAAATTAATGTACGACACTAGAATGTCTTACCTGTGTGTGTTCTTTTGTGTCGCTGCAGCTCATCAGAGCGTGTGAAACGTTTCCCACAAAACGACCAAGAGCAAACGAAGGGTCGCTCTCCGGTGTGCCAGCGTAAGTGTGCTCGTAAGTGAGATGTCTTCCCATAGACCTTCCCACAGCCAGGGATATGACAGATATGCTGCTTCTTTTTACTGGGGTCACTGTGTAATCAAAGCAGGTTGGAGAACACTATTGTTACACTATTGAGAATGTTACAAATGGACATATATGGTTCAACTGTAGTTAAAAGCTTTTGATGCTCAAGAGACTCCTCATATCTTAACTTCATATTTCAGCTTAATGTAGAGTCAACTACACAGACACAGCCTTTAATTTTTTTTTTTTTTTTTTATAAATTTCCAGCTGACTTGATCCTGATCTGTCCTGTTTGATACTTAAATTATCTTTTAACACACGCACTTAAATAATTCCTCCTAGGCCATACGTTTCGCACAATATTTGGCATGTATCATCTGGAGGACACACACTACAAAAAGTTCCTCAGGATCACTTTATTATAATGTTCTGAGTTGCCATGTGAAGTTTCAGAGTGGCGCCGTCTAGTGGTCAAAATCTATAAAAACGGTTATGTCTACAAATAACCTTCATACCACTTGATTTTAAATAATAATTTTGCAGCTATATTGTAGATTAATATTTCCTTTCGGAGACCTCCTTGTCAGTGTAATATTTTGGAACAGTCCAAGTAAAATAAATAGGCCAATTTATTTTGAAATGGAGAATGTGGATATTTAATTTATGCAAATTTACCTCAATATTGTGCTAATTTTATATATATATATATATATATATATATATATATATATATATATATATATATATATATAATTCACTGCTTTAAGAAATTAATGTTTTATTTGCTTTAAGAAACAATAATAAAAACTTCACAAATTACCCATGCTTGAATTTTTTTTAAAGAATTGTAGCATTTAATAAGGAATAACTTTATAGATATGGAAGGGGGAAAAAAAGGAATTGACCCATATGTAGCAAAGTTCAATATGTGGCATTGTCTAAATAGCAGTGCTATATTTGCAGCAGTGTTGTTTTGGCAGCTGTGTTGTATACGCGGCAGTCGTATAAATGCATGAGTGTCATATATGCTGATGTTCATCTCATACCGTCCCTCTCCGTCTTTGCAGTATGGGCAGGTGCAGGCTTCCCTCCGTGTACGTCTGCTGGTGGGTGTCGGGCTGCTCTCCATATTCTCATCCAGCATGCTGCTGTCTTCCTGACAGTCTGGAGCTGTACCAACCACATCACCTGTAGTGACAGTCATTGTACATTACACATTTTTTTATATGGATGCATGATATATTTGCAGCTGACAACCAGGAAAATCAAAACATTATTCCAATGTCCCCATCCATCTTCAACCGCTTATCAGAAGTTGGGTCGCGGTGGCAGCAGCTCCAGCAGGGGTCCCAAACTTCCCTATCCCGAGCCACATTAACCAGCTCTGACTTGGGGACACAGAGGCATTCCCAGGCCAGTGTGGAGATGTAATCTGTCCACCTAGTCCTGGGTCTTCCCTGAGGCTTCCTCCCAGCTGGACGTGCCTGAAACACCTCCCTAGGGAGGCACCCAGGGGGCATCCTTACCAGATGCCCAAACCACCTCAACTGACTCCTTTCCACGCAAAGGAGCAGCGGCTCTACTCCGAGCTCCTCACAGATGACTGAGCTCCTCACCCTATCTCTAAGGGAGAAGACCGCCACCCTTCTGAGGAAGCCCATTTCAGGCTTGCACTCACGACCTAGTTCTTTCGGTCACGACCCAGCCTTCATGACCATAGGTGAGGGTAGAAACAAAAATTGACCGGTAGATCGAGAGAAGGGCTCAGCTCTCTTTTCGTGACAACGGTGCGATAGAGCGAGTGCAATACCGCCCCCGCTGCCCCGATTCTCCGTCCAACCTCCCGCTCCATTGTCCCCTCACTCGTGAACAAGACCCCAAGGTACTTGAACTCCTTCAATTTGGGCAATAACTCCTTCCCTACCCGGAGTACGCACTCCATCGGTTTCCTGCTGAGAACCATGGCCTCAGATTTAGAGGTGCTAATTCTCACCCCAGCCACTTCACACTCGACTGCCAAGCGATCTAGTGAGAGCTGAAGGTCACGGACCGATGATGACATGAAGACTACATCATCTGCAAAAAGCAGCGATGAGATCCCCAGCCCACCGAAACGCACACCTTCCCTACCCCAACTACGCCTCGATATAATGTCCATGATAATATCACAAATATCACATATAATGAATATCACAAACAGGAATGGTGACAAAGCGCAGCCTTGGCGGAGACCAACTCCCACATGGAACGAACTCGACTTCGTGCAGAGGACCCGGATACAGCTCTCGCTTTGGACGTACAGGGATTGGATCGCCCTAAGAAGGGACCCCCCCCCCCACCCAGTACTCCCGCAGCACCTCCCACAGTTTCTCCCGGGGGACCCGGTCATACGCCTTCTCCAGTTCCACAAAAAACATGAAGACCGGATGGGCATACTCCCAGGCCCCCACCAGGATCCTTGCGAGAGTAAAGATCTGGCCTGTCGTTCCATGGCCAGGACGGAACCCGCATTGTTCCTCATCAATTTGAGGTACCCTCCTCTCCATCACCTTGGAGTAAACTTTACCAGGGAGGCTGAGAAGTGTGATACCCCTGTAGTTGGCACACACTCTCTGGTCCCCCTTTTTGAAGAGGGGAACCACCACCCTGTTCTGCCACTCCTTAGGCACTGTCCCAGACTTCCACGCAATGTTGAAGAGGCGTGTCATCCATGACACCCCCTCCACACCCTAAGCTTTCAGCATTTCTGGTCAGATCTCAACAATCCCCGGGGCTTTGCCACTGCGGAGTTGTTTGACAACCTCAGTGACCTCCTCCAGGGAAACAGAATCTGATCCCCCATCAGCCTTCCCTTGTGGCACCGAAAAACCTTGAGGCCGCAGCTCTCCATCGCGGCTTTGGCAATGGAAGCTTTGAACATTGCCCACTCCGGTTCAATGTCCCCCAACCTCCGCAGGGATGCCTGAAAAGCTCCACTGGAGGTGTGAGTTGAAGATCTCACGGACAGGGACCTCCTCCAAACGTTCCCAGTTCACCCGCACTACTCACTTGGGCTTCCCAGGTCTGTCCAGTGTCTTTCCCCACCCCCTGACCAAACTCATCACCAGATGGTGATCAGTTGACAGCTCTGCCCTCTCTTCACCAGAGTGTCCAAAACATATGGCCTCAGATCTGACGACACGATTACAAAATCGATCATCGACATTCGGCCTAGGGTGCTCTGGTACCATGTACACTTATGAGCATCCTTATGTTCGAACACAGTGTTTGTTATAGATAATCCATGACTAGCACATAAGTCTAATAACAAACATCCACTCAGGTTCAGAACGGGGAGGCCGTTCCTCCCAATCACGCCTTTCCAGGTGTCCCTGTCATTTCCCACGTGCACGTTGAAGTCACCCAGCATCACTATGGATTCCCCTACTGGGGCCCTATTCAGGACTCCATTCAGGGTCTCCAAGAAGGCCGAATAATCTGAACTGCTGTTCAGTGCATATGCACAGACAACAGTCAGAGTTTCCCCCCCCACAACCCGTAGGTGAAGGGAGGCAACCCTCTCTTCCACCGGGGTAAACTTCAACGTAGCGGCACTCAAACTGTTACTTGGGGGCATTCATTTTCACTCATTACTTAATGAAACAAAGAGAATGTGGGAAATAGCACATTGTTACTTACAGAACAGCATTATGAATAAAACAAGCCCAAACACAACCTTAAATGGTACATTTATCCTAAAATAATATTCATAGTGACTCAAGATGGCCAAAACACTCTTTTGTGAGTTAAACGAATGCACTTGTATTTTACAAGGTGAGAATTTTCAAACATTATGACTCATGACCACTTGATAGGGGTGTCAAATTTCAGACATTTTCATAATCGATCGTGGTGGAAATGAACAATCAATTAATTATTCATCGTTAATGTTAATATCGCAAAAAGCACATGGAAGACTCCAAATAATATCCTGACAGGCATATGGGAACAAGAATCCCTTATCTAGTGTATGTGTATTCTACATTGTGTGTATTGTGTACATTTGTTATGTAAATTGTTGTGTAAGTATGTGTACATTTGTAATGTAAATTGTTTTGTGTAAATATGTTGTTATTGTAAAGTGGTTTATGTCTTGTCACTGTCATTACTGCAATGTTGCTCGGAACTGCACACAAGAATTTCACCTGCTGTCGCACTCGTGTACACAGTAGTGTGACAATAAAGTGATTTGATTTTTTGATTTTGAAGAAACGATTTCAAGTGATATTCTAGATCCACTGATAGTTGCCCTTTATAAGAACAAAGGCAACAAAGCAGACTGGAAACTACAGTGGTACATCCCCCTCTCCATTGCTGGAAAGATACTTACTAGAATCATTTTGTATAGACTGTTGTTTCAGAGGCCATCCTGCCAGAGTCCCAGTGTGGGTTTCGTCCAGCACCTATTACAGTGGAGATGATCTTCTTTGTCAGACATATTCAAGAAAAGTGCCTTGCACAGAATCAGGACATTTAACTGGTGTTCATAGATCTCACAAAAGGCTTTTGACACCATAAACAGGTTAGCCCTTTGGACAGTACAGGCCCACTTTGGCTGCCCCCAAACGTTCATCACAATCATCAGGCTCTTTCATGATGATATGATAGATCAAGTCCTCTCAAATGGTGACCAGTCTAATGCTTTTGAGATATCAAATGGCATGAAGTAAGGCTGCGTCCTGGCACCTGTACTCTTCAACTTGTTCTTTATCAGCGTTCAAGGATGCCATGCAGAATACGAACGAAGGCATTTACAAAAGACCAAAACACGCTTATCCAAGAAGTGTTGTTTGTTGATGACTGCGCCCTCATGGCCCACATGCCTCCGACCTGCAGGCAATGCTAAATAGATTCTCAGAAGCTTCAAAACTGTTTGGCCTTGGCAAGACAGAGGTCCTATTGTGGCCTGCGCCAAACAAAACCGTCACCCAACCTTCCAACGTCATTGATGGCACAGAGTTGAAGACTGCTGAAAGCTTCAAAGTACATTGGCAGCATAATCTCAATTGATGGACAGCGACAATGAAATCTTCTTGAGGATTAATAAAACCAGCCAAGCCCTTTGGAAGACAAGACAACATTTCCCTCGCCACGAAGTTCAAAATCTTTAGAGCAATTGTTCACACATCATGGCTGTGAGTCCTGGACTATCTACCGTTGCCACATCAAGCAGCTGAAGAAATTCCACGAGCACCTTTCGATCCATCATGGACAACAAGTGGCAAGAATCTTGAGGTCCTTGAGTGAGCCAACACATCCTCCATCAAAGCCATGCTGCTGAAGTCTCAGCTATGCTGGTCAGGCCACGTCATACAAATGAAAGATGATCGGATCCCCAAGCAGCTACTCTACTAGCATAGACAAAATGCGTCAAAATCAAAGGACTACCATCACAGGTTTATTTGTTAGGTGTTGTGGACAGAGAAAGGACAGTTTTTTTAATGAAGTATGTTGTTGATTCTTTAAGGTGGGGTGTCTTGACAGACAACAGATTGCTTTATTAACCTGTTGCAGAAGAAAAAAAACCTATCATATCTTATGGTTATGCAGTTCTGAAGCAAAGCAAGCACTGCCTACACAATTTTTCCACCATTTTGAGTTTGTGAAACCTACTTTTTCTAACTCCCAGACTATTTGTCAGATTTGTATGAAATTTGGTATTGATCAACTACAGACCCTCCTGACAAAAATTTTTGATAAATGAAAATTGCTTCAAAAGACAGAGGCAAATTAATTATATTGTTGGTACATAAACTGATAAATTTACCAATATCTACATAAAAGTCTAAACTAAACGAAACCTGGTATACATGGATAATAGGACATCTTGATGATGCACGTAAAGTTTTATATGGGATGTTTTTTTAAATCATAGTCAGTGATGTCTAATCATATATCCTTACATGCTGTTGGTGTGCTTGGCCCAGTAAGTGATGCTTGCAGCTATATTTTTTTTATAAAACTTGCTTGAAAAGATGTGTATTGTTAAGTGCAATAAAAAATTAAGATGACATGATGACAATGCCATGAACCCTAAAACTTCAATAAAATGACAATTTTAACAACTTTACAGTTCAAATACACAAGTTTTAACAGAAGAATTAAAGCTACACCATGTAACTTTTGGCCCTCTAGCGTGTGTGCATGTGTCTTGCGGAAGAACACTGTTTAGGTTGTGGTTCGGCTCTGTTCCCATGAATGTGGTTTGAGTCACCGGTGTAGACATGAATGCAGGACATCTTAGAGCAAATGGACAAATAAATATTGAAAGAAAGGAAAAGATGGATATCTGAAAACATGTCATCTGAGCAGGTAAGTGCCATAACTTATGCTGTTTTGACTTATTGGAAACATTGATGTTTTAAAATAAATGATGTTACAAAATTTAGGCAACGTTCGTTAACATTAGACATAACGATTGATAGTCTGATAAGGTCAAACGTTGTAAAGTTTTTATAACTGCAGGATATTCTGGCCAAATAGACCATGCTAGTAACTAATATATAGATTGTCATAGTTACCAACCAGTGGTCAACATAATTTCAAGATTCAAATATTCTTGGCAAGCCTATTTAAATTATTGCCGTTATAAAGAAAATACCCGCATGTGATAGCAAGTGGAAAGTTCTGCACCGATTACAGTACAATTATTGTATTGTGTGTGATTACACAATTATATATAAACCATATCAATAAAATATCTTTCCTGTTGAGTAAGAAAAAAAGCCATCTCTGTGTCGCTTTTAAATCGCATTTTAGATCCCGGAATTGTCGCTTCCGAAAAGCAAAGACATTTTATTATAATAACATTATTATAGGTTTATCAAAGTGTATTTTTGTAAAGTCATGGTTTGGAAAATGAATTTGTTGTTGCACTCTCATTAATAACATGTTATTTAAAAAAAAAAAAAAAAAAAAAAAAAAAAAGTTACATAGTGTAGCTTTAAATGCAAGTGCTTTTATGAAATAAGTTTCACATTTCTTCCTTTAAACTAGGGATGTGCACGAGTAATTGTGTACCCATTCTGCACCTGTTACTGGGGGGGGGGGGGGGGGGCGCTGTGGATGTGTGTCTTAGAGGTGTTGGATGAGAGATGACAATGGTGACTGTACGTCTAAACTGAAGCAAAGTTATATTACAAGGCAGTACTAGTAATATTTTTACACTTACTGAATTCTACTCTATTTGCATTCCATACTTGTTGGAGTCATGCAAACAAAAGGTACGAGGATCTGCTTTTCTAGGGTAAGATACGAAGAACTCTGAGCTTATCAGACCCTTGTGTATGAACGTGAAGTCTCTTAACGCAGTCAGAGCACACTTTCATCACTTGTTTTTCTGAGTAATAACATATGAAATTATAAAAATGAGTTTATATATTACCCTAATGCCGTTAGTATAGGCTTCTATGCAAGCTCCGGATGAGAACAACAATTTTTGATGCTATTTTGTTTTTAAATCTTTTTGTTTTCTATTTTTTTTATTAATGAACATGGTTCATTCATTCATTAATTTGAACCTGGAAAACTCCTTTAAAACAACAAGAGGAAAACGGATGTTCTTAGTGTAAGAAAAGCAGACTAACCTGTTGCATTGGCGATGGTGATGGGAACACCCTGCAGCTGATGCATCTGCAGACCTGTGTTGCCCAGTGTGTTTAGATTGATGGTTTGAAGACCAGACAGTTGCATGGTTCCTGCAGCCCCAGTCTGTGTGAGCTGTGGCAGCGGTGCCAGC
Organism: Moxostoma hubbsi; assembly: GCA_032164185.1. Classification (NCBI taxonomy): domain Eukaryota; kingdom Metazoa; phylum Chordata; class Actinopteri; order Cypriniformes; family Catostomidae; genus Moxostoma; species Moxostoma hubbsi. The sequence goes on from JAVLUX010000045.1 coordinate 10,266,562, forward strand.
GTGATTTGAGTGTTAGTGGGACTCTGTAGCTGAAGCGTCTGCCAGCTCACCTGCCCATTCGGACCAATGGTGCGGATAAGAATAGGGCTGCCATTTGCGATGGTCTGGATCTGAACGTTCTGCAATCCATCCTGTGACAGGGTCTGCGTTGCGAACACCTGACCACCGGCCGAGACTGTACTGGGCTGAACGGTCTGCAGGACCTGCTGTGGCTGGATGAGGATCTGAGCTTGACCTGGTTTTGGTCCATCTCTGGTATCGGAAACATTCTGGAAAGGTTTTCCTGCCTCATCTTTTCTGCTCAGGGTTGCAATGCCAGCAGCCGTCTGTGTGATGGTGGAGGTGGTACTGTAGTCTGTTGAAGCTGAGACATTCTGGAGTAGCTGTTGAGATGTTCCTAACAATCCTCCAGTATTTGCATCACTTGCAGCTCCAGCAAGAGCACCAGATCCCACTGGCAGCAGGGCAATATTGGCATTCAGTGGAACAGGCATGTTGGCGAGGAACTGCGTCTGACTGGGCAACACAGTATTACCCAGACTGATGTTTTGTAGTGGCATAGCCTGTTGAAACAGGCCCGGGACAGTTAAAATGTTTCCAGTGCCAGCAGCTCGGTTGGAGGAGGCTGCAATGAAATGCTGGCTGCCATTGGGAGAGGACACAAGCTGAAACTGACCTGTTGCTGCAGCTGACACATCCTGAGGTGCAGGATTAAACTGGAGCTGCTGTCCATCTACTGTCTGAAACTGTGGGATAACCTGATAATGGATATTTGGCATCAAACCAGACAGGGTGGTGAGCACCTGTTGACCTTGTAGGTTTTGTGAGGACGTCATCACAAACTGCTGTTGTACAGCAGAACTAGTTGCCGGTCTACTTTTTTCTTCTGAGCCCATCATAGGAGATGCCGTGCTGCTGGAGCTGGTCACGACCTGCGTGCCGGCGGGGATGAGGTGCCAGCCGTTAGTGCCATGTTGGCTTTGTTGCGGCTGCTGCTCCATGGAATCATTTTCGTCTATACGACTGCAAGTGGCTGCCAGCAAGGCTAACGGTGACGGCTGCTGTGAGTCCTAGAGAGAGAGAGAAACATTTTAAAGTTATTCTTATTTGAAGAATGCCATTATTTTTTCTTAGCTCACATCTTTCCAGTTTTCAACTTTTCCTTTTATTCTTTATTGTCCTTGAGAGGAACACTCGGTTGTAGACCACTTTTTCTCTTCGGATCCAGATATATGAAATCGGCTGATAACGATCTGATACCAGTGTTGTTTTTTTGCATAATCAGATCTTTATTATTATTGTGTAGAACTAATTGCGGGTACTAAACACAAACTTTAAATATGTAAAGAAACACAAACATCTAACTACATATTATTTCAATACAAATGTATAAATTAAGTAAAAAAATTATTGTTATTCTACTGGATAATGTAGTTGAAGACCAAGCTGAAGACTAAGATGGTGCCCGTGGATGGCAGCCATGTTGCGAGCTCCAACACAACTTAGCAGTTTCTTGTTTTTAAAGTTCTTAGTTCATGTTATTTGTTGTGTTAGATGTTGTCAGTGCTATTGAATATGACAAACTATTCTGGACATTGGATTTTCATTAACACATCAGAAACCAAGCTTTGAGTCCCATAATGCCGATGACGCTCTGTTTACAAGCACAGTAGCGGAGCCCTTTGTTTGGAACATGCAGTCGACGGACCTCCACTACACAGCATTCTTCTGGCGAATGTCCAGTCTCTGGACAACAAGCTCTGAGAACATAGGGCACAAATCTCCAACCAATGAGAGATGCATGACTGCTGCATTATCTGCCTTAAAGAAGCATGGATGTCTACTGAGGTCCTAGACTCAGCAATCAAGCCTACGGGGTTCTCCATGCATCAAATCAAATCAAAATCAAATCACTTTGTCACACTACTGTGTACACGAGTGCAACAGTAGGTGAAATTCTTGTGTGCAGTTCCGAGTAACATAGCAGTCATGACAGTGACGAGACATAAACCACTTTACAATAAACAACATATTTACACAAAACAATTTACATAACAAATGTACACATACTTACACAACAATTTACATAACAAATGTACACAATACACACAATGTAGAATACACATACACTAGATACGGGTATAAATATATATAAACACTAATTGAATTGGGAGAATATATTGACAGAGTGATGATTAATAAAGTGCAGTGCTGATTGTTGATCGTGAGAGATCATGTGTTCAAAAGTCTTATTGCTTGTGGGAAGAAGCTGTCATGTAGTCGGGTGGTGCGGGTCCTGATGCTGCGATACCGCTTGCCTGATGGAAGCAGTGAAAGCAGCCCATGACTCGGGTGACTGGAGTCTCTGATGATCCTCCGAGCTTTATTCACACACCGTCTGTTATATATATCCTGGAGGGAGGGAAGCTCACCTCCGATGATGTTTCTGGCAGTTCGCACCACCCTTTGCAGGTCTTTGCGGTTGTGGGCGGTGCTATTGCCGTACCAGGCGGTGATGCAGCCAGTCAGGATGCTCTCTACAGTACTGGTGTAGAAACGTGTGAGGATGTGGTGGTTCATTCCGAACTTCCTCAGCCGTCTCAGGAAGAAGAGGCGCTGGTGAGCCTTCTTCACAACGGCCTCAGTGTGGACGGACCATGTGAGTTCCTCAGTAATGTGGACACCGAGGAACTTGAAGCTGCTGACTCTCTCCACCGGTGCTCCATTAATGGTGATGGGGCTGTGCTCTCTGTCTTTCTTCCTGAAGTCCACCACAAGCTCCTTGGTTTTACTGACGTTGAGGAAGAGGTTGTGCTCCTGACACCAGCGTGTCAGAGTGTGCACCTCCTCTCTGTAGGCCGTTTCATCATTGTCAGTGATCAGACCTACAACCGTCGTATCGTCAGCAAACTTAATGATGGCATTGGAGCTATGTGTTGCCACACAGACATGTGTGTAAAGGGAATACAGGAGTGGGCTGAGAACACAGCCCTGCGGGGCTCCAGTGTTGAGGGTCAGTGATGAGGAGATGTTGCTGCCCATTCTAACCACCTGACGTCTGCCTGACAGGAAATCCAGGATCCAGCTGCACAGCGAGCTGTTTAAGCCCAGAGCCCGGAGTTTCTCATCAAGCTTGGAGGGCACTATGGTGTTGAATGCTGAGCTGTAGTCTACAAACAGCATTCTCACATATGTGTTCCTTTTTTCCAGGTGGGAAAGAGCAGTGTGTATTGTAGATGCAATGGCATCATCAGTGGAGCGGTTGTTACGGTAGGCAAACTGCAATGGGTCCAAAGAGGTGGGCAGAACAGAGCAGATGTGATCTCTGATCAACCTCTCAAAGCATTTGCTGATGATGGGGGTGAGGGCAACAGGACGCCAGTCATTTAAGCAAGTGATTTTTGATTGCTTCGGTACAGGCACAATGGTTGATGTTTTGAAGCATGTGGGGACTACAGACAGGGATAGGGACAAGTTGAAAATGTCCGTAAAAACACCAGCCAGTTGGTTCGCGCATGCTCTGATGACGCGGCCCGGAATGCCATCTGGACCCGCGGCTTTACGAATGTTCACCCGTCGAAAGGATCGGGTTACATCCGCAACTGAGACGGAGAGTGAACCATCATCTGTAGTATCGGCCGCGAGTGCTCTCTCTGTGAGGGCGGTGTTGTTGTCCTCGAAACGAGCATAAAATGTATTAAGCTCATCCGGGAGAGAGGCAGCGGTGTTCATGGCGGAGTTTTTATTCCGTTTATAGTCCGTGATGGTGTTAATTCCCTGCCACATACTTCTGGAGTCAGTGGTGTTAAACTGTTCTTCAATTTTGTGCCTGTACTGGCGTTTGGCTGCACGGATGGAGTTACGGAGGGCATAACTGGCTTGTTTACGCTCCTCCACGTTCCCGGAATTAAAAGCGGTGGTCCGCGCAGTAAGTGCCGCGCGAACATCGCCGTTAACCCATGGTTTCTTGTTGGGGTAGATCCGTATATTTTTTGTCGGAACAACGTCCACTACGCACTTTCTGATGAAACACGTTACGCTATCAGCGTAAACCTCGATGTCGTCATCGGAGGCAGACCGGAACATCTCCCAGTCCGCGTGATCAAAACAGTCCTGTAGCGCAGAGTCTGATTGGTCCGACCAGCACTGGATCATTCTGAGGGCGGGTGCTTCCCGTTTCAGTTTCTGCCTGTAAGCGGGCAGAAGCAGAACGGAAGAGTGGTCAGATTTGCCAAATGGTGGGCGGGGGAGGGATTTGTAGCCATCCCGGAAAGGAGAATAGTAATGATCCAAAACCCGGTCCCCTCGTGTGTTAAAGCTGATGTGTTGGTGGTATTTTGGTGCTATTGTTTTGAAGTTGGCTTTGTTGAAGTCCCCGGCAACAATGAACGCGGCCTCAGGGTGCGCGGTTTCCTGCTGACTTATACTGCCATACAGTTCCCTAAGTGCCCGGTCTGTGTCGGCTTGTGGGGGGATGTACACAGCAGTGATAATGACCGCTGTGAATTCCCTCGGTAGCCAGAATGGTCGACACAGAAGCATGAGAAATTCCAGATCAGGAGAGCAGAAAGACCTGATAAAATGTATATTCCTCTGATCACACCATAATTTGTTGATCATAAAACATACACCTCCACCTCTGCTTTTACCCGAGAGGTCTTTCGCTCTGTCCGCTCGGTGCACGGAGAAACCCGTGGGTTCGATGGCCGAGTCTGGAATCTCCGCGGACATCCAGGTTTCCGTAAGACAGATAACACAGCATTCTCTCGTCTCTCGTTGGAAAGAGATCCGCGCTCTCAGCTCGCAGAGCTTGTTGTCCAGAGACTGAACATTTGCCAGTAGTATACTGGGTAGCGGGGGGCGATTTGCACGACGTCTTAATCTGATGAGAACGCCGGCTCTTTTTCCCCATTTCCGTCTGCGTTTCCGCGGCCGGGCAGCCCAAACAAAGGGATCCGCTGGCGTGTTTGTAAACCGCGGGTCGGCATTGAGGAATGTGAAGTCCGGTTTTCGGTGTGTGATTGCCGAACCAATGTCCAAAAGCGTTTGTCTGTCGTACACAATAAGGCAGACAATATCCAAGACAAAAAAACACAGAACTGTAAACAAAACAAACAATAAACTGCAGTGTTTTGAAGGAGCTCGCGACGCAGCAGCCATACTCGGCGCCATCTTGAGACCAACATATCACGTTGAAGAACTAAAGATCTCTCTGGGAAAAGCAGAGGAGGGTGAATGTTTTATGATCAACGATTCATGGTGTGATCGAAGGAACGTACACACGATCAAGTCTTTTTGCTCCCCTGATCTGGAATACCTCACACTACAGTGTCAACCATTCTGGCTACCGAGGGAATTTACTATGGTCATCATCACAGCCGTGTACATCCCGCCACAAACCGAACAGAGCAAGTGCTAAGGGAACTGTATGGCAGTATAATTGAGTTTGAAACAGAGTACCCGGAGGCTGCATTCATTGTTACAGGGGACAAAAACAAGCCAATCTCAGGACAATTATCGACTAAATACTACCAACATATCAGATGCAACACACGAGGGGATTGGGTTTTAGATCACTACTACTCTCCCTTCCGGGATGCTTACAAATCCCTCTTCCACCCACCTTTCGGCAAATCGGACACCTCTTCCATTATGGTTCTGCCCACTTACAGGTAGAAACTGAATCGAACTGAACAGAATGATCCAGTGCTGGTTGGACCAATCGGATTCTAATGCTACAGGACTGTTTTGATCACATGGACTGGGAGATGTTCTGGTCTGCCTCTAATGGCGACATCAAGGTCTGCGCTGATACTGTAACATGTTTCTTCAGGAAATTGGGTGCATAGATGATGTTGTGCTGACCAAAACAATACGGATCTACCCGAATAGGCAACCATGGATTAATAGTGATGTTCATGCAGCACTTAATGCGTGGACCTCCGCTTTTAATTCAGAGAATATTGAGGAGTATAAACATGCCAGTTATATTCACAGCAAAACAATCAAAGCAGCCAAAAAACAATACAAAAACAAAGTGGAAGCACAGTTCAACACCACCAATGCGAGAAGTATGTGGTAGGGCAGTATTTCCATCCCTGTTCCTGGAGTACCCCCAACCCTGCATGTTTTGGATGTCTCCCTTATCTAACACACCTGATTCAACTCATCAGCTCATTAGTAGTAGTGTCAAATAAAGGAGACATCCAAAATGTGCAGTGTTGGGGGTACTCCAGGACCAGGATTGGGAACCACTGTTGTAGGAGATTAACATAAATCACAGACTTCAAAGCAACTAATCACTCCACTGTGAACACCACAGCCTCTCTTCCGGATGAGCTAAATAAACATTGTCTCCTCCACGGAAAGAACTCCCATGTCCGACACAGCAGAGGTAAGTTCACTTTCTCTGTTGCTGATGCCGTTCTCTCAAATGGGTGAATATTCACAAAGCTGCATGTCCAGATGGTATTCCAGCCGCGCTCTCAGAGCAGGCGCGGATCAACTAGTGGGCGTTTCAACTGACATTTTCAATCTCTCCCTGTCTGTGGTTCCTACATGCTTTAAGACATCCACCACTGTGTCCATACCAAAACAGTCAAACGATAACTTGTCTAAATGACTGGCGTCCTGTTGCCCTAACTCCCATCATCAGCATGTGCTTTAAAAAGCTTAGAGACCACATCTGCTCTGTGCTGCCTGCCTCGCTTAACCCACTACAGTTTGCTGATGATTCAACGGTGGTAGGTCTGATCACTGACAATGATGAAACAGCCTACAGAGAGGAGGTGTACACTCTGGTGCCAGGAACACAACCTCTCCCTCAACAGGTAATAGGTAAGACCAAGGAGCTTGTGGTGGACTTCAGGAGAAAAGGCAGAGAACACAGCCCCATCACCATCAATGGAGCACCGGTGGAGAGAGTCAGCAGCTTCAAGTTCCTTGGTGTCCACATCACTGAGGAACTCACATGTCCATCCACACTGAGGCCGTAGTGAAGAAGGCTCACCAGCACCTCTTCTTCCTGAGACGGCTGAGGAAGTTTGGAATGAACCACCACATCCTCACAAGGTTCTACACCAGAACAGGAAAGAGAACATCCTGACTGGCTGCATCACCGCCCTCAAAGGGTGGTGCAAACTGCCAGACACACCTTCAGAGGTGAGCTTCCCTCCCTCCTGTACATCTATACCAGGCGGTGTGTGAAAAAAGCTTGGAGGATCTCCAACCTCCCGAGCCATGGGCTGATCTCACTGCTACCTTCAGGCAGATGCTATCGCAGCATCAGGACCTGCACCAGCCGACTTCACGACAGCTTGTTCCCCCAAGCAATCAAGACTTTTGAACACTTGATCGCTCATGATCAACATATATCAGCACTGCAATTTATTAATCTCACACAGGACTGTCATAATTATATTTCTCTTAAAAACACACTGGCAACTGACTATCAACCGACAGCCTGAATGTCAATACAACATTATACAAACTTACCGCACCCTTACACATATCATTTTTATTGTATTTTTTATTGTATACTGTGTATTCTATATTGTATACTGTACACTGTTGTGTAATTGTGTATATTAGTTTTGTAAATTGTGTGTAAATCTGATGTTTATATGTCTCATCACTGTCATGACTGCCATGTTGATTGGAACTGTACCAAAGTCTTTCACCCACTGTTGCACTTGTGCATATGGTTCAGTGACAATAAATTTACAGTAATTCCAGTCTTCAGTAGTCTTCATATTTTTCAAAAATGTTTCAGCTTGCATCTGGATTCAGATCTCTTTTTTGTTCAATTTAGTTGTAAAACATCAGTTCACTTTTCATTCAGTCATTTTTTGGAACCATTCAACTTAAATATTGTTATTAATTGTAAACAAATACTAATGATGACAACAATAAATTGTTATTCATATTATTATTGACTTTTTAATTTTAAATACAACAGTAATACATTTAAATTTAAACCCTCATGCTTTTATTTTGACATTCTACATTCTAGGAAGTCCTGTATTTGTAGGCAAGTTCACAGTAGTTTAATTACCTTCTTATTCAAATTCTGGTAAAATGCACATTATAAGTGAACTGAACTATTGAGCATCCACATCTGAGATGCTGTTCTTGCACCGCTGTGAAGGCTAAAAATAGCCACGAGTGCATCTCCAGCCTGTGCGTGTGTTTGTATCAACAGAACCACATTAACACTATACACACAGAGCCAATCGCACTTCTTCAAGTGTCTTTGAATAAAATGCACAAGTCATATTAACTGCTTTAATGGTGTTTTTATGGTTCTTTTGTCATTTTTGGAGCTTGAAATTAACGAACATTACTAACACACAGTATCGGATTTGGATCGGGCTTGTCGGACCAACACTCAATCAGTCTAAAATCTTCAGTATCGGAGCCGAAACTGATCCAGGTATCGGATCGGTGCATCCCTAAATCTGCATCGCCTGCTTTTTCTTCAGTAAAAGGATCTAGTTGCTTCGACACTGCACAACTCGATTACTGGCTAGTGAAATGTTAATATTTGCTCATTATTTATTCAAGTCCAGTGGCTAATAACATCAAATTTACTCGCAACATAGGGGGCTGTTAGTTCACCCAAAAATGAAAAATCTTGAAGCTCCAAAAAGCTCATACAGCCATCATGTGATTAAATAATGTCTTCTGAAGCAAAACTCAAGGTGTGTGTGTAAAACAACAACAGATAGATCAAGATAGAAACAACAAGAGAGATCTATCGTCACTTGAGAGGCAGTTAGAATGCAACCATTGTGGCCATTCATACCACAGCTGGCTAGAGACAAACATTTATGGAAAAATATATTTTTTAAAATCTATTTCTAACAACTAGCCTTTTGCTTCAGAAGACATTAATTAATCCACTGGAGACAGCATGGATTACTTGTATCATGGCCATTATGCATGTGCACGGTTTGTCGACATTCGGTTAACTGCATGATGCGCCGCTACTCGAATATCAAAATCACTATTCAGTTCCTCTACACAAGCAATAGAGGTCTTCAACCTGACCCGAACTCGACCAGTTCTGACAAACCCTGTTGGGTTTTGGGTCAGTTTTTCAAAGCATAGGGCGAATTAGGGGCTGTTCAAACATGTGTCTGCACATTTTTACTATATACTGTTAACACACGCTGGACGGGCGTCTTTGACTGTTGCGCTGATTCTCACTGTTTGTTCTTTTAGCGTCTCGTGAAAGATGGCTAAATTTTTAGACCAAGTTAAAAAAAAAACTTGCATTTTTAGAAACATATCACAAAACAGCTGCATTGTTTCACTCATTGTGCTGCGTTCTGAAGAAGTTCAGGTTGCAAATAGGACTTCCACCATGTAACTTCCACCATTAAACATGATTCCAGGTTGTTTTTCCAAAGTTTCAGGGCTTAATAAACGATAAAGATCCTTTTGCTTGTGTAATGCAATGGCATTTTATTTTAAACAATTAAATAAAGTACCCCAAAGAGGCTATTTAACTGCAGCAATGCATCTCCACACACGACAATACTTACATTTGCACCATCACGGAAATGTCAGAGCGAAAAACAGGCATTTTAATAATTTTTTTTTGAGTTAAATGTGATATTTTTTTCATTTTAAGATCTATTTAAGCTCATAGCTCAATGTGCACTTTATTTGCTGCGGTTTTGAGTAGTGAATTTGAGGAAATTCCATTGCAATAAAAAACTAGAATGTACATTTCCTGAAGAAAATGTGAGTGGTGCTTGACGTGGCAAAATTTCTTACCACAATGTCCCACCTACTGCCCAAAGTTGAAAGAGGCCACCCCCATGACAATAGGATGTTCTGGTGCAGAGATATTGGCGTTGTTCCGTGGTTGCTAAGGAAACCCATCTGGTTGATATGCAGTTACTAAGGTGACAGCCACCAATGCTACTTGCCATCCTGAGTAAAATAAGTCAACCCGGAAGTCTCTATGATTTTCTAGTACAGAGATATGTGATTTGTTACTTGGTTGCTAGCGTAACCCCATCTGGTTGCTAGGCAGTTAACAAGGGGCAAGCCAACAATGCTCCTTGCCATCCTGAATGAAATAAGTCAACCCGGAATCTCTAAAATTTTCTGGTTCAGAGATATGTGATTTGTTACTTGGTTGCTAGGGTAACCCCATCTGGTTGCTAGGCAGTTACCAAGGTGACAGCCAACAATGTACCTTGCCATCCTGAGTGAAATAAGTCAACCCGGAATTCTCTGTGATTTTCTTGTGCAGAGATATGTGATTTGTTTCTTGGTTGCTAGGGTAACCCCATCTGGTTGCTAGGCAGTTACCAAGGTGACAGCCAACAATGCTCCTTGCCATCCTGAGTGAAATAAGTCAACCCGGAAGTCTCTGTGATTTTCTTGTGCAGAGATATGTGATTTGTTTCTTGGTTGCTAGGGTAACCCCATCTGGTTGCTAGGCAGTTACCAAGGTGACAGCCAACAATGCTCCTTGCCATCTTGAGTGAAATAAGTCAACCCGGAAGTCTCTACGATTTTGTAGTGCAAAGATATGAGATTTGTTACTTGGTTGCTATGGTAAACCCTTCTGGTTGCTAGGCAGTTACCAGGGTGATATTTATCAAGTCTACTTTCCATCCTGAGTGAAATAAGTCAACCCGGAAGTCTCTACGACAATCTGATCCTAAGATACACATCTTAGTGATTTTGAATGGATGTCAATGGTGTTTTGTTGCTAGGGTGCTTTAAATGGTTGCTAGGGTGTGGCTAAGTAGTTCACATGATGAAAGCTGAAGACTGATTACTCACCCAATTAAAACAAAGCAACTATCATGTCTCTAGGACATTCTGATCTGAAGATATCTTACTGTAATTGAAATCAGTAAATGTGGCTGCTAGGGTGCTCTAAATTGTTACTAGGGAGTGGCTTGGCAGCTGCCAATGATGAATCTCCAAAGGCTGCTTGTCAGTATGAATGATATAAACAAACTCCCATGCCTCTATTACATTCAGAATGGAAGATATCTCTCTTTGGATTTAGGTTGCTAAGGTGCTCGAAAATGGTTGCTAGGGAGGGTCTAGGAAGTGTTGAGGGGATTCATGATTGGCTGTTTTACTGCCCCAAGTCAAACGAGACCACCCTCGTGTTTCTATGATAATTCAGTCCGGAGATATCCCTTTGATCTCTTTCAATGGAAGTCTATGGGACTTGTTGCTAAGGTGCTCTAAATGGTTGCTAGGGCGTGGCTTGATAGCTTCACAATGATCCTGAGAGACTGATTGGTCGTCTGAGTAAAATGAGCCCGCCCCCTTGTCTCTAAGACACTGTGATCCAGAGTTATGTTCAATACAAAATCTACCATAGACTTAACATTGGGGCAACTTTGGGCAGCTCCTGCCCCCTAGGGGTGCAACTTTTACCCCATTGTGAGGTATGTTCTCACAGAGCCTGTCAGCCTCTTCAAATGTGGTAAATCACACGTCTCTGTGAAATCCTCGCTCTGAGCTATGACTCGTCAAAGTTCGGCGCAATGTTAAGTCAATGGGATTTTTTGCCCAATTTTTTGCCCCTGGGGCAAACACTGTACCCCTGATTGCTTATAAAAGTCATAGCACACCATTCCCAAATAATCTGCACGATTTGACGCCTCATTTGTGGGTCTGCGACCAAAAAATTTTGCAAAAAATTCCATTGACTTACATTGGGGCAAATTTGGGCAGCTCCTGCCCCCCAGGGGTGCAACTTTTACCCCATTGTGAGGTATGTTCTCACAGAGCCTGTCAGCCTCTTCAAATGTGGTAAATCACACGTCTCTGCGAAATCCTCGCTCTGAGCTATGACTCGTCAAAGTTCGGCTCAATGTTAAGTCAATGGGATTTTTTGCCCCTGGGGCAAACACCGTACCCCCGATCGCTTACAAAAGTCATAGCACACCTCTCCTCAATGAGCCGCACGATTTGACACCTCATTCATGGGTCTACGCCAAAAGGTGCGGGACGAGTTACGCGCCGAAGTTTTGTACGGAAGAAGAAGAATAATAAGTATGTGAGATTACAATAGTGTTGCTTTGCAAGCACCACTAATAATAAGTATGTGAGATTACAATAGTGTTGCTTTGCAAGCACCACTAATAATAAGTATGTGAGATTACAATAGTGTTGCTTTGCAAGCACCACTAATAAGTATGTGAGATTACAATAGTGTTGCTTTGCAAGCACCACTAACTAGAATGTACATTTCCTGAAGAAAATGTGAGTGGTGCTTGCCGTGGCAAAATTTCTTACCACAATGTCCCACCTACTGCCCAAAGTTGAAAGAGGCCACCCCCATGACAGTAGGATGTTCTGGTGCAGAGATATTGGTGTTGTTCCATGGTTGCTAGGGAAACCCATTTGGTTGATATGCAGTTACTAAGGTGACAGCCACCACTGCTACTTGCCATCCTGAGTAAAATAAGTCAACCCGGAAGTCTCTACGATTTTGTAGTACAGAGATATGTGATTTGTTACTTGGTTGCTAGGCAGTTACCAAGGTGACGGCAAACAATGCTCCGTGCCATCCTGAGTGAAACAAGTCAACCCTGAAGTCTCTGTGATTTTCTTGTGCAGAGATATGTGATTTGTTTCTTGGTTGCTACGGTAACCCCATCTGGTTGCTAGGCAGTTACCAATGTGACAGCCAACAATGCTCCTTGCCATCCTGAGTGAAATAAGTCAACCCGGAAGTCTCTCTGATTTTCTTGTGCAGAGATATGTGATTTGTTTCTTGGTTGCTAGGGTAACCCCATCTGGTTGCTAGGCAGTTACCAAGGTGACAGCAAACAATGCTCCTTGCCATCCTGAGTGAAATAAGTCAACCCGGAAGTCTCTGTGATTTTCTTGTGCAGAGATATGTGATTTGTTTCTTGGTTGCTAGGGTAACCCAATTTGGTTGATAGGCAGTTACCAGGGTGATATTCATCAAGTCTACTTTCCATCCTGAGTGAAATAAGTCAACCCGGAAGTCTCTACGACATTCTGATCCTAAGATACACATCTTAGTGATTTTGAATGGATGTCAATGGTGTTTTGTTGCTAGGGTGCTTTAAATGGTTGCTAGGGCGTGGCTAAGTAGTTCACATGATGAAAGCTGAAGACTGATTACTCTCCCAATTAAAACAAAGCAACTATCATGTCTCTAGGACATTCTGATCTGAAGATATCTTACTGTAATTGAAATCAATAAATGTGGTTGCTAGGGTGCTCTAAATTGTTGCTAGGGAGTGGCTTGGCAGCTGCCAATGATGAATCTCCAAAGGCTGCTTGTCAGTATGAATGATATAAACCAACTCCCATGCCTCTGTGACATTCAGAATGGAAGATATCTCTCTTTGGACTTTGGTTGCTATGGTGCTCGAAAATGGTTGCTAGGGAGGGGCTAGGAAGTGTTGAGGGGATTCATGATTGGCTGTTTTACTGCCCCAAGTCAAACGAGACCACCCTCGTGTTTCTATGATAATTCAGTCCGGAGATATCCCTTTGATCTCTTTCAATGGAAGTCTATGGGACTTGTTGCTAAGGTGCTCTAAATGGTTGCTAGGGCGTGGCTTGATAGCTTCACAATGATCCTGAGAGACTGATTGGTCGTCTGAGTAAAATGAGCCCGCCCCCTTGTCTCTAAGACACTGTGATCCAGAGTTATGTTCAATACAAAATCCCATTTCATGGGCCGTCCTACACCATAGACTTAACATTGGGGCAACTTTGGGCAGCTCCTGCCCCCCAGGGGTGCAACTTTTACCCCATTGTGAGGTATGTTCTCACAGAGCCTGTCAGCCTCTTCAAATGTGGTAAATCACACATCTCTGCGAAATCCTCGCTCTGAGCTATGACTCGTCAAAGTTCGGCGCAATGTTAAGTCAATTGGATTTTTTGCCCCTGGGGCGAACACCATACCCCTGATCGCTTATAAAAGTCATAGCACACCTCTCCTCAATGAGCCGCACGATTTGACACCTCATTCATGGATCTACAACAAAAGGTGTGGGACGAGTTAAGCGCCGAAGTTTTGTACGGAAGAATAATAATAATAAGTATGTGAGATTACAATAGTGTTGCTTTGCAAGCACCACTAATAATAAGTATGTGAGATTACAATAGTGTTGCTTTGCAAGCACCACTAATAATAAGTATGTGAGATTACAATAGTGTTGCTTTGCAAGCACCACTAATAATAAGTATGTGAGATTACAATAGTGTTGCTTTGCAAGCACCACTAATAATAAGTATGTGAGATTACAATAGTGTTGCTTTGCAAGCACCACTAATAATAAGTATGTGAGATTACAATAGTGTTGCTTTGCAAGCACCACTAACTAGAATGTACATTTCCTGAAGAAAATGTGAGTGGTGCTTGCCGTGGCAAAATTTCTTACCACAATGTCCCACCTACTGCCCAAAGTTGAAAGAGGCCACCCCCATGACAGTAGGATGTTCTGGTGCAGAGATATTGGTGTTGTTCCATGGTTGCTAGGGAAACCCATTTGGTTGATATGCAGTTACTAAGGTGACAGCCACCACTGCTACTTGCCATCCTGAGTAAAATAAGTCAACCCGGAAGTCTCTACGATTTTGTAGTACAGAGATATGTGATTTGTTACTTGGTTGCTAGGCAGTTACCAAGGTGACGGCAAACAATGCTCCGTGCCATCCTGAGTGAAACAAGTCAACCCTGAAGTCTCTGTGATTTTCTTGTGCAGAGATATGTGATTTGTTTCTTGGTTGCTACGGTAACCCCATCTGGTTGCTAGGCAGTTACCAATGTGACAGCCAACAATGCTCCTTGCCATCCTGAGTGAAATAAGTCAACCCGGAAGTCTCTCTGATTTTCTTGTGCAGAGATATGTGATTTGTTTCTTGGTTGCTAGGGTAACCCCATCTGGTTGCTAGGCAGTTACCAAGGTGACAGCAAACAATGCTCCTTGCCATCCTGAGTGAAATAAGTCAACCCGGAAGTCTCTGTGATTTTCTTGTGCAGAGATATGTGATTTGTTTCTTGGTTGCTAGGGTAACCCAATTTGGTTGATAGGCAGTTACCAGGGTGATATTCATCAAGTCTACTTTCCATCCTGAGTGAAATAAGTCAACCCGGAAGTCTCTACGACATTCTGATCCTAAGATACACATCTTAGTGATTTTGAATGGATGTCAATGGTGTTTTGTTGCTAGGGTGCTTTAAATGGTTGCTAGGGCGTGGCTAAGTAGTTCACATGATGAAAGCTGAAGACTGATTACTCTCCCAATTAAAACAAAGCAACTATCATGTCTCTAGGACATTCTGATCTGAAGATATCTTACTGTAATTGAAATCAATAAATGTGGTTGCTAGGGTGCTCTAAATTGTTGCTAGGGAGTGGCTTGGCAGCTGCCAATGATGAATCTCCAAAGGCTGCTTGTCAGTATGAATGATATAAACCAACTCCCATGCCTCTGTGACATTCAGAATGGAAGATATCTCTCTTTGGACTTTGGTTGCTATGGTGCTCGAAAATGGTTGCTAGGGAGGGGCTAGGAAGTGTTGAGGGGATTCATGATTGGCTGTTTTACTGCCCCAAGTCAAACGAGACCACCCTCGTGTTTCTATGATAATTCAGTCCGGAGATATCCCTTTGATCTCTTTCAATGGAAGTCTATGGGACTTGTTGCTAAGGTGCTCTAAATGGTTGCTAGGGCGTGGCTTGATAGCTTCACAATGATCCTGAGAGACTGATTGGTCGTCTGAGTAAAATGAGCCCGCCCCCTTGTCTCTAAGACACTGTGATCCAGAGTTATGTTCAATACAAAATCCCATTTCATGGGCCGTCCTACACCATAGACTTAACATTGGGGCAACTTTGGGCAGCTCCTGCCCCCCAGGGGTGCAACTTTTACCCCATTGTGAGGTATGTTCTCACAGAGCCTGTCAGCCTCTTCAAATGTGGTAAATCACACATCTCTGCGAAATCCTCGCTCTGAGCTATGACTCGTCAAAGTTCGGCGCAATGTTAAGTCAATTGGATTTTTTGCCCCTGGGGCGAACACCATACCCCTGATCGCTTATAAAAGTCATAGCACACCTCTCCTCAATGAGCCGCACGATTTGACACCTCATTCATGGATCTACAACAAAAGGTGTGGGACGAGTTAAGCGCCGAAGTTTTGTACGGAAGAATAATAATAATAAGTATGTGAGATTACAATAGTGTTGCTTTGCAAGCACCACTAATAATAAGTATGTGAGATTACAATAGTGTTGCTTTGCAAGCACCACTAATAATAAGTATGTGAGATTACAATAGTGTTGCTTTGCAAGCACCACTAATAATAAGTATGTGAGATTACAATAGTGTTGCTTTGCAAGCACCACTAATAATAAGTATGTGAGATTACAATAGTGTTGCTTTGCAAGCACCACTAATAATAAGTATGTGAGATTACAATAGTGTTGCTTTGCAAGCACCACTAATAATAAGTATGTGAGATTACAATAGTGTTGCTTTGCAAGCACCACTAATAATAAGTATGTGAGATTACAATAGTGTTGCTTTGCAAGCACCACTAATAATAAGTATGTGAGATTACAATAGTGTTGCTTTGCAAGCACCACTAATAATAAGTATGTGAGATTACAATAGTGTTGCTTTGTAAGCACCACTAATAAGTATGTGAGATTACAATAGTGTTGCTTTGCAAGCACCACTAATAAGTATGTGAGATTACAATAGTGTTGCTTTGCAAGCACCACTAATAATAATAAAAATAATAAGTATGCAAGAGAACACTAGTGATGCTTTGCCTATGGCAAGCACCACTAATAATAATAATAATAATAATAATAATAATAATAATAAGTATGAGCAATAACAATAGTGATGCCTTGCCTTTGGCAAGCACCACTAATAAGTATGTGAGATTACAATAGTGTTGCTTTGCAAGCACCACTAATAAGTATGAGCAATAACAATAGTGTTGCCTTGCCTTTGGCAAGCACCACTAATAATAATAAGTATGAGCAATAACAATAGTGATGCCTTGCCTTTGGCAAGCACCACTAATAATAATAAGTATGAGCAATAACACTAGTGATGCTTTGCCTTTGGCAAGCACCACTAATAATAATAATAATAATAATAAGTATGCAAGAGAACAATAGTGATGCTTTGCCTATGGCAAGCACCACTAATAATAATAATAATAATAAGTATGAGCAATAACAATAGTGATGCCTTGCCTTTGGCAAGCACCACTAATAATAAGTATGAGCAATAACAATAGTGTTGCCTTGCCTTTGGCAAGCACCACTAATAATAATAAGCATGAGCAATAACAATAGTGATGCCTTGCCTTTGGCAAGCACCACTAATAAGTATGTGAGATTACAATAGTGTTGCTTTGTAAGCACCACTAATAAGTATGTGAGATTACAATAGTGTTGCTTTGCAAGCACCACTAATAAGTATGTGAGATTACAATAGTGTTGCTTTGCAAGCACCACTAATAATAATAAAAATAATAAGTATGCAAGAGAACACTAGTGATGCTTTGCCTTTGGCAAGCACCACTAATAATAATAATAATAAGTATGCAAGAGAACAATAGTGATGCTTTGCCTATGGCAAGCACCACTAATAATAATAATAAGTATGAGCAATAACAATAGTGATGCCTTGCCTTTGGCAAGCACCACTAATAATAAGTATGAGCAATAACAATAGTGATGCCTTGCCTTTGGCAAACACCACTAATAGTAAGTATGAGCAATAACAATAGTGATGCCTTGCCTTTGGCAAGCACCACTAATAAGTATGTGAGATTACAATAGTGTTGCTTTGCAAGCACCACTAATAAGTATGTGAGATTACAATAGTGTTGCTTTGCAAGCACCACTAATAAGTATGAGCAATAACAATAGTGTTGCCTTGCGTTTGGCAAGCACCACTAATAATAATAATAAGCATGAGCAATAACAATAGTGATGCCTTGCCTTTGGCAAGCACCACTAATAAGTATGTGAGATTACAATAGTGTTGCTTTGCAAGCACCACGAATAATAATAATAATAAGTATGCAAGAGAACAACAGTGATGCTTTGCCTTTGGCAAGCACCACTAATAATAATAATAATAAGTATGCAAGAGAACAATAGTGATGCTTTGCCTTTGGCAAGCACCACTAATAATAAGTATGTGAGATTACAATAGTGTTGCTTTGCAAGCACCACTAATAAGTATGTGAGATTACAATAGTGTTGCTTTGCAAGCACCACTAATAAGTATGTGAGATTACAATAGTGTTGCTTTGCAAGCACCACTAATAATAAGTATGTGAGATTACAATAGTGTTGCTTTGCAAGCACCACTAATAAGTATGTGAGATTACAATAGTGTTGCTTTGCAAGCACCACTAATAAAAATAATAATAAGTATGAGCAATAACAATAGTGTTGCCTTGCCTTTGGCAAGCACCACTAAAAATATTCCCGAGTAATGACAGTTTGTGAAACATCATGGTTAACTGAATGTTAAAAATGGTAACCGTGCACGTCTCTAAAGGCAGTATGTGCTTTTTGGAGCTTCAAGATTTTGGAACCCATTCACTTGCTTTGTATGAACCTACAGAGCTGAAATATTATTCTAAAAATCTTCATTTTTGTTGAGCAAAAGAAAAAAATTCCTACACATCTTGGATTACATAAGGGTGAGGAAATGATGAGAATTTTATTAAATGTTAGTTCATCCCAAAATTAAAAATCTCCAAGTAGTTTCAAATTCTTCACTGAATTATTGTTATATATTATGTATTCATACAGATTTGATGCTGCTGGGTTTTGACTGAGAAGCAGATCTGTAATAAAAATGATACTTGAGTAAACTTAATTTCTATACCGCAAAATTCATCACACCATAAAAAAACTATGGATTTGTCTCACATATTTTGGCGAGGCAAGTGGCTTCTTTGGGCTTGTTTTTCCAGACCAGGTTGCTTGTTTCTCTTGCGAGATCTGACAACACTGCAACTGGTATTTCACCCGTCCATTAGAACAGACTAATGTCATTTTAAGAAGAACGTTAATAACTGTAACTTTTATATTGTTCCAACTGGTTACCATTTGGAAAAAAGGCTGCGGAACTTCTGAAACAGAATGAAAACACACTGTTTTTGCTCAGAACGAACCAAAATGAAAAACATTTCATTTTTAGTCCCTGCCCGCAAGTCTGTATCAATGCATGAATTAAAGAGAACAAGCTTAAATATGGTGAGCTTTTTACTCAGAAAAACTGAATTCAAAATTTTCCAAGAGAAACACCATCCAATCCCATCCACGCATCATTATAAAACCAGTACAAAGAATGTTAAATGGAACATTTAACACTGTATTAAACTTTTTGTATATGCATAAAGTATTATTTATGAAGCATGAAATAAGAAAACATGTATTCTGTGGTGTGTTTGACTTTTTAGAAATGGCTAAAATTTATCTTAACATGAATATTAATAGTAAAAATCTGTAATGTCAAAATGGAATATAAATATGGGTTAACTACAAAGGTGATTGCTTATTTTGCACTCTCTTATTTAGTTGCTGTTCTATAAATAATATTAATTTAATAATAAATAACCTAAACAATTAAAATGGAAGTTTCATTGAGATTTACATTTTGCTCAATGTTAAAAGTTATTCTCAGTCTCTGACACTATGTCCATAAAAAAACCCACAAACAATTCACCGCATACATGATGTGCATTGCTGCAAAAATTGCAATAGCTGGCTGAAAATCCATTTTGATTGGCAAGCTGCTATGTGCAACTCTTGTGAGACATGGGTGTACACGCATTGATAATTTCATCAGGTAACAAAGTTTGTTTAACATTTCAGGCTACTACAATGAGCACCTCTGGGGAGTGGGGAAGAACTAGTCAAAAACTACTAGATTTGTTTTATTACATTTGCCAAAGCCTGCAGTTTATGGCATTGGATCTTAAAAGAAATTAAAAATTACAGTTTGAAACAGATAATGTGATTGATTATTTGAACGAGCTACCACTTTGTTGTATGCCATACCACACTAAATAATAACAATAATAAAAAAATCACTTCACTTGTGCTAATAACACAACCAGAAGTGCAGCTCGATATGTTTACAAAAGAAAACTGTTCACAAACCTCATTGGTTTTGCTTGAATTTGAACAAGACTTGCACACTTACATCTCTCGAGAGGCAGCATGAACTAATTTCCCTGAATGCGCATTGGAGAGTGACCTGAAGTAAACACGTATAGTGAAAAGGACTTGAGTATTGAACGGTTTCTCACCCAAAGCAATCAAATTGCTTATGACATTAATTTAACCACTTTAGTCAAATGGATTACTTTTACTAGGATTGTCTGTGCTTTTTGGAGCTTTAAAGTGCTGATCACAATCCACTTGCATTGTATGGACCTACAGAGCTGAGATATTCATCTAAAAATCTTAATTTGTGTTCTTCTGAAGACAGTCATAGACATCTGGGATGGCATGAGTGTGAGTAAATGCATTTGAGGTCATAATGTTAAAGTGCGTGACTGTTTCATTCTCCCTCTCCCCTCAACAGTCTTGTCTAATGATACAAATGTAAATATCAACAAAACTAATATCATATACCATCTGCAAATATGCCCATTTCTTGTTTAAACAGATGTAATAAACAAACCTCACAAAACTTGAGCAGATCCAGTATCCTGTGGAGCACTCGTATATCTTCCTCTAAAGCAGAGGGCCCCAAAAGTTGCTACCGGGTACAAGGACTTTCTGGGAATAAATTCTGTGCAACACTGATATATGCTCTTTGCCCTTTATGAGGCACCATCCAAATTTTTGTTAGCCCAGAAAAGAACTGTTGTCTATGGGCACTTCACTCAAACTGAACAGATATCAGGTTAAATATGATCTAACAAATGATATTATCTGATCAATATATGATATAACAGGAGGAACCAATCCCTTCACCACCACTGCAGTGCTAAAATAATGTCATACTCTGAAAATTATGTCTTTGCTTTTATTTTGAAAGCAGTAAATAATATTATTCAATTGAAACAGCCTTTAATAAGTTTTGATATGGAATGCGTTCATACTGAAGAAAGAATATTATTATTTATTGTATGCTGGTAAATAATTTAAGCAGTAATTCCTTTATAATAACATTAAAATACATTTTTACATTCTATTAAGCTTAAAAGATTATTTAAACTGCCGCGCTGCCAATTTCCACCATTGAAATCTGCTGTTCGCAAGAACCCGGAAATGGGGTTTCCTGAAGTGTGATAGAGTAATTTCATCTATACCCAATGCTAACATGTGTGAAACTAATTTAAACCCCACCAGGCCAATCCATGAGAATGTTTTCAAAATAAAACCCGTCCAAGGTGCAAAAAATGTTAGAGACTCTTGCTCTAAAGCACGCATTCTAACAGCCTCTCCTCAGCAGTTCCCTGCCACTTTTAACTTTCTTTTCTAATGTAAAAAGGCAAATATCAATAGCATTCTATTATATACAGTATGCAGATATCTCATTCAAACAGATCTAATCAACAAACCTCACGAAAATCCAGCGTTTTCTTTCCATCGAGCACTCATCTAATATCTTCCTCTGAAGAGCGTATTCTATCAGCCAGAATCAAAACTTCAGCATCAGGTTCAAAGTGATTCACAAATCATGATGGTCACTCCGTGGCAATCCAAACAGGCAATTCAGGCCGTTTAAACTGTGAGGAGATTGCTGTTGACTTTGAGTAAATTGAAGTAAATATAGTGCTAAATAGGAGTTTGATTTGTATTTTATTTTAGCAATTTTATGTTTATGTTATTTACTATATTAAATAGTGCACTATATAGGCATCGGCCTATCCCCACCCTGCTCTCTGGATATCTTCATCAGCCATTCAAAAACCCATATTGGCCGACCACAACTGTTAATGACTGTAATTGATAGCACAGCAATAACGGTAACATATTTTTGTGGAGCCTTCACCACGTTTTTTGTATACAAAAGGAACTTTAATACATATTTTAATACAACAGTAATATATTTAAGTTGTGCACTTTTTAAACCCTCATGCTTTTAAATTTGTCATTCCATCCAAACTGTCCAGGAAGTCCTGTATGTGTCTGTTTGTAGGAAAGTTCACAGTAGTTGAATTCACTTCTTATTCAAATTCTGGTCAAATGCACCTCCAGTTCCATTCTAAATGCATTATATATATATATATATATATATATATATATATATATATATATATATATATATATATATATTGTGATTCAACTTTTTTTTTGTCATTGTGCATAGTACCGGTACAGAGCCAACGAAATGCAGTTGTTTTTGCATATGCCAACTAAGCTGGGGTCAGAGAGCAGCGTCAGCCATGAAACAGCGCCCCTGGAGAAGATAGGGTTAAGGGCCTTTGCTCAAGGGCCCAACAGTGGTATCTTGGCAGTGCTGGGGCTTGAAACCCCAACCTTTTGGTCAGTAACCCAGAGCCTTAACCGCTGTATAAGGACCCGTCAATTTCAACAAGCGTCAGACATGCTTGAGTAGCGTCTCGGGTGCGTTGCTTCATAAACATAAAATGTTTAGGTCACTGTTTCAAGTTAAATATGGTTTAATACTTAGAACACAGCTTGAGATCCCTTAGATGGATTTGCACTCCATCAAATGTTTTAAACACAAGAACGTAACAAATGTCTGTTTTGTGCTGTCTGGTTGTTCTCGTCACTGTATAAACTGCGCATTGCCACACAGCTGAAATTTCAATTACTGCCATCTGGAGTAAACAGGTGGTACTACAAGCTTGCATTTCTCAGAAATCAGATGCGTTTCTGATTTGTTTATCTGTTTCTGTTGACAGCGTGAATATATTTTTCTCAAATCTCTCACTACCTTTAAATATACAACTTAGCTGTCTAAAGCATAAACATGACTGATATAAACTAATGCAAATAGATGGTAATGCATTTATTTAAACATTTGGGTAGGACCTAACCAATTGAGGTTAGCTTTAATGTTAGCATCCTCTGCAAACATATTGCTGTACTTTACTAAAGCAACATCTAGTCAATAAATTAATTACTTTATAATGATATGACAACATGTACTGTATACATACCTTTTAGTTGTTGATGTTTTAAATCTGCATTGTTCAGCTCCTTGCAGTGTTCCGCTGAATTCAACGTGCAGTCTCACGTGTCAAAACAACCACCACCACAGTGATAGTTTTTATTTCGCCTCTAGAGGCTGCTCCTATACTGAATAATGACAGCGCGCCCTTCCCAGCCGCTCCAGCACCGGACACAATGGGGGAAAATTATCGATGTGGATTTTTGCAGATAACCGATAATTCCAGAAATCATTCTCGGTGCCGATTAATCGCCAAAAACAATATATCGGCCGATAACTCACAGCTTATTGTGGCCGATACTGATATATAAAAAGTTTTTAATTTTTCATCCTTCAACCTGGAACTGCTTGCTAATTCATTAAAAGCTTTTCAATTTAAAATAGGTGTCATTTAAATGCTTGGAATTTGGACTGCAATTTAAGGTTTGACGGATGTAACATGAACCATAACCAAGAACCATATGCTGATTTAAGTGAGAAATAAACAATGCACTTGCATAAATTATGGTGCCCATTAATATAGGTGTTTACGGTAATCATGGTGTCTTACTCACAGAGAGAGAGAATAATTAACTTCTAACAGCTTCTAACGCATTAAACAAAAATTAGGCGTTAACCTGCATATAACGAAAATAAACCTTAATCTCTGTATGCATGGTGTATTATTAGCGCAGGTGTCCTACAAATATATACGCTACCTATCACGATGAGCTACCAATGCTATATTCGCATAATTTTAAGGTTAGGGCCTCACACCATATCACACTACATGGTAGTTATGCTGGTAGCACACCCTGATAGGTACTATCTACCTGACAAGATGTGCTACCTAGATTTTTAACCCCCTGGGGTCGACCCCCTGGCGCCGGCGAGTCCTGCTGGATTTTTTTTGTCATTACAGTGGAAACAACATAAAATTCTCCATCATTTTGGGACATACAGATAAGTGCATGACATCATTAGAGACTATAAAGCGTCTAGTTTTATTTGTGTACACTTACAATAAACAACAATTCCTTGTGCTTTTGTAAAACAAAGAAAATAAAAAGGGTGAGCTGTAAGTGGTCTCTGGGTTCGCGAGGATTTATCTGAAACACGTCACAAAAATTAACTGAAACTCCACGAATACTTATCACACAAACATGAAACATATGTCTAAAGAAAGCTTAAAATGTCTACTTTTAAATAAAACAATTCAAATTTAAAACAAATATTCTCCTGCAATGTAATCTGTATGAAACAAAGTTATGTACAGTTTCTACTGGCTCAGCGAATTGTCTCTAATATGATCACACTCACCAGCAGAGCATGCTATTCATACGTTAATGAGCGTAGACGATCAAATCAAATGGTAAACGCCCCAGCTGTGCCTTGAAAAAATATTGTTCATTCACTTATCTGCACGTTTGGAAGACAGCACAATACACAAGTGAGAAAACTCCTGGATAGTGACGAAGAGTTAACATTTTCCTCAGAAGAAGTGCGGGACTTCGATGAACATTTGTATTTTGAAGAGAGACTTGGTCCAGCCGAGGATACAATTTAGGACGATCAAGTCATTTATTTTTCATTAGTTGACATGCTATTTTATATAAACATGTACATATTTTAGTAGTAGGACTGTTTCAAGACTTGCCAGCCAGGATTCAGAGTATTGAAATTTGAAATATGTCCTAATAAGCAAGTTTTAGGTTACATTTAAATGCGGTTTTGGCTAAAGCAGGTATTTAAATTGTATGCTGTATCATATAAATATGATATGTAATATGATAATCATATTATTTTTATGTTTAGATTATATTTTAACTAGTGTTTATGCTGATAATGAGTATCATCAACAAAGCTTGTGCTTGCAAATGTGTTTAGGTTAAAGGAGTAAAATGCACTTATATGCCCATATTAGAAAATCAGCATATTATTATGATTTCTGAAGGATCATGTGACACTGAAGACTGCAGTAATGATGCTGAATATTCAGCTTTGATCACAAATTGCATTTTACATTACATTTAAATAGAAAACTGTTCTTTTAAATTGTAAAAACAATATCACTGTTTTTACTGTATTTTGGATCAAATAAATGCAGTCTTGGTGAGCAGAACAGACTTCTTTTAAACGGTAGCGTAGGTCTAAAATTAAGTAAAGTCTTTATGTAAAAAAAAAAAAAAAAATGTATAGTCAGATTACTTCTTTTAACTTAAAACTTGATTTAGATCATTAAGTCTCCTCACATTCATTCTCTTTCTGTCACATTCCTCATTGTTAGGCACAGGGGAGGGGTCTTTTGTCTCCTCGGGTATAAATTACAATCAATATTCATTATAGTTCACGCCTCCTCGCATATTACCTTTCTAACACTAAAAGTGTCACAAGTTCAATTACTATATTGTTTTGTATGAGTATTCAGGATGGTTTTCACATCATTTTGCAGTAAAAACTCTAGGCTACAAGAATCAGTTCTCAAAAGGCTTGTGGACAAATGTTTAGAATGTGTTATATGGCCTTATTTCAATGACTTAAAAATGTAGTTTTTTCAAAAACCATGCATAAATGTTATTTTCTCAGAAATACAAACATGTACACACATGTTGCACACATATTTTTGTAGTCCAGTTTGTGCTGAATACAGTGTTATCAGACTTTACACATTAATGTGTTTTTAAGCAACTGAAAAAAAATAAAATAAAAAAAAAGCACAAATGTCAAGGCATGTCAAAACTTCTCCAGGGCCCAAAACACCCTCAGACCCCAGAGGGTTAACACTATTCATGCTGTCGTACTACATACCAACAGGTTCTCCCATGCCTCCCGACTTGTGCCATCCATGTTTTAGCTTTACATATCACTGTTTTTACTGCTGGTAGCACATCCTGAACAGGTAGCATGGATTGTCAGTCAGAAAACCGGCAGATGGACTGCGAGTGCAGCGGTAGTTTGTGTGTGTGTGTTATGAATGTGCGTGCTTGTGCACGTCTCATTCACAGACGCTTGCTACAGCGCTCATCTGTGACAGTTACACTGCATAACTTATCAAATGTGTTGTGTTTGGACTCACAATGCTTTGATTTAAGTAACAATGTGCCATTTTCCACATTCTGTTTGTTTTATGAAGTAATAAGCAAAAACGATAGCCTCCATGTAACAACATACATATATGTTTTGGTCACGTTTTCATTCATTGCCTCATGAAACAAACAGAATATAGGAAATTACATAATTTGTACAGCAGATTACTAAAACCAGCCCCAAAGCAACATATGGTGAAGAGATGTTGAAATAATCCTCAAGAGCAACATAAGCTTGGCTCTCACTTACGAGGTGTATGCGCTTGAACACTGTTGCTTGAGACTGCCCAAGTCTGAAGGAAAGACAGTCAGAGAATTTCAACCATAAGTAAATAAACCGTAACAATTATTTTTTCCATTATTGGTGCGATAATATTTTGTTTGTCACTGTTATCGGCAAAAAAATATATCTGCCGCAGATATTGTGCAACCCTAACAAATTGTATTCATAGATATGACTTCACATGATATAGTAGGTGAGAATTTATATTGCAACACTTTTTACCTTCCAACATGCATATTACACTGGTCTGAAGCCATGTTGTAAAATGGAGAATGTTGTAAAAACTGTCCATGGAAAAGTTCAAGCAAAATCAGAGTTAACGTCATTAAATGCAATGTAAAATGTACAGTGCATCCGGAAAGTATTCACAGCGCTTCACTTTTTCCACATTTTGTTATGTTACGGCCTTACTCCAAAATGGATTAAATTCATTATTTTCCTCAAAATTCTACGAACAATACCCCATAATGACAATGTGAAAGGAGTTTATTACAAATAAAAAAAGGAAAGTAAAAAAAAATAAATAAAAAAAAAATATCACATGTGCATGTCAGAGCACAAACCAAGCCATTAAGTCCAAAGAATTGTCTGTAGACCTCTGAGAAGGCTATTGTATCGGATTGTATCGAGGCACAGATCTGGGGAAGTGTACAGAAAAATTTCTGCAGCATTGAAGGTCCCAATGAGCACAGTGGCCTCCATCATCCATAAATGGAAGTTTGGAACCACCAAGGCTGCCCGGCCAAACTGAGCGATCGGGGGAGAAGGGCCTTAATCAGGGAGGTGACCAAGAACCCGATGGTCACTCTGAAAGAGATCCAGCGTTTCTCTGTGGAGAGAAGAGAACCTTCCAGAAGAACAACCATCTATGCAGCACTCCACCAATCAGGGCTGTATCATAGAGTGGCCAGACGGAAGACACTCTTCAGTAAAAGGCACATGACAGCCTGCATGGTGTTTGCCAAAAGGCCCCTGAAGAACTCTCAGATCATGAGAAACAAAATTCTCTGGTCTGGTGAAACAAATATTGAATCCTTTGGCCTGAATGGCAAGCATCATGTCTGGAGGAAACCAGGCACCGCTCATCACAGTACCAAAACCATCCCTACAGTGAAGCATTGTGGTGGCAGCATCATGCTGTGGGGATGTTTTTCAGAGGCAGGAACTGGGAGACTAGTCAGGATCGGGGGAAAGATGAATGCATCAATGTACAGAGACATCCTTGATGAAAACCTGCTCCAGAGCGCTCTGGAGCTCAGACTGGGGTAAAGGTTCATCTTCCAACAGGACAATGACCCTAAGCACACAGCCAAGATAACAAAGGAGTGGCTACAGGACAACACTGTGAATGTCCTTGAGTGGCCCAGCCAGAGCCCAGACTTGAACCCGATTGAACATCTCTGGAGAGATCAGAAAATGGCTGTGCACCGACTCTACCCATCCAACCTGATGGAGCTTGAGAGGTCCTGCAAAAAAGAATGGGAGAACCTGCCCAAAAATACATGTGCCAAGCTTTTAACTTCATACACAAAAGACTTGAGGCTGTAATTGGTGCCAAAGGTACTTCAACAAAGTATTGAGCACAGGCTGTGAATACTTATGTACATGTGATTTTTTGTTGTTTTTTATTTGTAATAAATTTGCAAAGATTTCAAAGAAACTTCTTTCACAATATCATTATGGGGTATTGTTTGTAGAATTTTGAAGAAAATAATGAATTTAATCCATTTTGGAATAAGGCTGTAACATAACAAAATGTGGAAAAAGTGAAGCACTGTGGACACTTTCCGGATGCACTGTATCTATGGCATATCATGGCTCAACTTATGCGATGCTGACACCGTGATCCAAAACTAACCTCTGGACCCAATGCAGCCAATTTTTTTTTTTGGTGTTAAAGTTCTTCTTCGCCACAACAGAACTCTACAAATCTGAATATTTACTAGCCAGTGGCTAATTACAGACATTTTTTTGAAGGGATAGTTCACCCAAAAATTTAAATTATCTCATTTACTCACCTCATGAAATCCAAAGTGTGTATGACTTTATTCAGGTGAACAAATTCGAAGAAAAATAAAGAAATATCTTAGCTCAGGTTCTTAAAATGCAAGTGGATTGTGATCAGACTTTTGAAGTTCCAAAAATCACTGTCAGCATAAACATCATCCATAGGTCTCCAGCGGTTAAATTGACATCTTCCAAAGTGATACGATTGCTTTTGGTGTGAAAAAGATCAATATTTAAGTACTTTAATTGTAAACCATTGCTTTCGGTAGGCTTCACGAGAGGGTGGAGTTGACATGGTCTCTCGTGTGACGTATTTGTGTAACCATGTTCAGGACGTAATCTCACATTCTTCACTCAGTTGAGACATCCAGGATAAGCACACAAAAACACCACTGCGAGTACAGAAACGGATACAAATACAGATCTAAACAAAAACCAACCAAGCTACTGTACAGTGTTCCTCCTACTCCGTTTACGTCACATGCGCATCCTGCTGCTGACCGGAAGCAATGATTCAGAGTTAAAAGGTACTTAAATAATTATCTTTTTCACACCAAAAGCAATCGTGTCACTTTAGAATCCATTCATTTAACCGATGGAGTCATATGGATGACGTTTATGCTGACTATCTGTTCTTTTTGGAGCTTCAAAAATTCGTATCACCATCCATTTGCATTTTAAGATATTTAAAGATAAAAGATATTTTTCTTCAAATGTGTTCTGCTGAAGAAAGTAGGTCATCTACAACTGGGATTTCATTCGTTTTTTTAAATGTACAGTAACTTCAATTCAGATGATTGCAACTAGATCCAATAAAAGTGTAGACAGGGGCAATTTATGACTAATGAAAATTTGACGAGTTAAAATGACAAGGCAATGTGAAACAGCAGAGGTAATCGTGTCATAGTATATAAGGAGCCTCAAAAAACAGCCTAGTCCTTCAAGAGCAAGGATCATTTGAGATGTCAATTTGCCAACAGATGCTTCTGCAAATAATCCAGATTTTGAGGACTATGTTCCTCAAAGACAATTTGGAAGGATTTTGGGCATTTCACCCTCTACGGTGCACAATATAGTTAAAAGATTCAAGGAATCTGGTCAAATCTTGGTGCGTAAAGGCCAAGACGAAAATCACTTCTGAATGTGTGTGATCTCTGATCCCCCAGACGTCACTATCTTAAACATCATTCATCTGCAGTGGATATCATGAATATGGGTTTGGAATTACTTTAGTAAATCTTTGTTAGTCAACACCATTCGCCACTGCAGCACAGATGCAACCAAAGACTTTACTATGCAAAGCAGAAGCCCTACATCAACATTGTCCAGAAGTGCTCCCAACTTCTCCTGGCTCAGTCTCATCTTAGAAGGAAAGTAGACTAGTTTAACAGTTTTTTTTTTTGGTCTGATGAGTCTACATTTCAAATCGATTTTTTAAAATAGAGCCATTGTGTTCTCCGGGCCAAAGAGGAAAAGGACTATCCAAGCTGTTATCAGCGTCGGGTCCAAACGCCAATGTCTGTATGGGCCAGGGGTGTGTCAGTGTCCATGGCATGGGTAACTCGCACATCTGTGAAGGCACCATTAATGCAGACAGATATGTACAAATTTTGGAGCAGCATATACTGCTATCCAGCACAGTCTTTTCCAGAGACGTCACGGCATTTTCAGCAGGACAAATTGGCCGAATAAGCAGAGAGTGTGGGTGCTAGATTGGCCAATATGTGTGGCACAATATGAGCCGTATAATTGGGTAGCTGAAGACCTGCATAATGGAAGAATGGGGGAAAATTCCACTTTTTAAACTAAAATTTGTGTCATCAGTGCCTAAATGCTTAATAAGTGTTATTAGAAGAAATTGGGATGTTTCACAGTGGTAAACACTTGACTGCAAGGCAAAGTGAGGTAAGTCAGAGAAAGGCAAGGCAAAGCACAGATCAAGTCCAACACAACTCATTAAACTGGTCAGGGAATTTCATTGCTGGGCAAGAAAATAAAAAATAAAACAGGCTCACCATAATTTTTTTTTTTTTTTTAAAAACCTGCATGTGAATGTTTGCTATAAGTGGCTTTATAAGAATCCATAGTTTGTTCAATTACCTCAATGCGGAGAGAAATCACTGAAAATTCGCATTTGGTATGTAAAGGCCTTTAGTTGTGTTTTATTTACAGTATAGGTTTTAATAGCTGACCCACCCATTTCCCTCCCACAATCCACTGTGAACCTGCTCAAAGCAGGAAGTTACACACAGTCACAGTGACTCGAGTTTTTGAAAATCAAACCAAAACCCAAGTTGGTTTTAGTTTTAAAAACTTAACTGATCTATAGTTCTGATAACGTTGAAGAAAGACACCACTCATCAGGAGTCTCATTCACTCGAGTTTGTGAGGCACAAATACAGCACAAACTCTAAAATTAACTTAAGTTTTGTTCAATTTAGTGAAATAAGAGAGTAAAGACTCACTTGAGTTGTGCTGGTGTTTCTCTTCTGAATAAAGTTCGTGTCATTTTCCACCAGCGCGGCCATTTCACACTGCTGTGTATCTGACACACAAACACACTGAACTTAATATCATAATATATATATAATGTATATATAATATAATTTACTATAAACTCATGCATTATGTGTTATTTGTGCGTGTGTTTATCTGGTGTGTTCACATATTAAATTAATTTAGCTGCTGAAAAATATTAGCTGAAGTGTCCTAACACATGTTCAATGGCTATACTATTTTTTCGACTCACACAGCTTTAATATTCATTAATATAATAATCACAATAATGTCCAACACTAATTCGCTTAACTTTTATGTGCTTACAAGCGCTGTCTATGATCGCTGTGAGAAATGACTAGATGTAGGTCGTTGGAAAGAACAAAACAACTTCCACAACTCAGCAAACAAAATCAAGCGTCCTCTCATTTCCTTCAGAAAATTAACTTCACTAAGATTTTAACCAAATAACTTATGGGGCGATTATAAAAGAATTATTGTTATACATGATCGCCATCAGGAGAACATGAACAACAAGTCTTGCGGAGAATCTATGACGTTGTTTGACAAGATTATTGTCACGTTAAAACCCATCAAATATAGATGGGAAGTTGGACAGCAGTTTGTCTTCATAATAATCATATATCCGATCAACACAATAAGTTATTTGAAATTATATTAGGTTTAAAGTAACTTACCACTCATAATCTGTGAAGGCGCGAGTTTTTCACGCTTCTTCAAGTCTGTCATGAACTCTCACGCACCTCAACCAAACATGATGAATGGAAGACAGATTCCACGCGGAGAAGGCAATAGGCCAATCAGAAAACGAGTCGATTTCCACTCAGCCAATAGGTTCTTTGGTTAACGTCCTTTCTTGACGAGGCTCAGAAACTTTCTTGTCAGCTCGCTCAAGTACGACAGAAGATTATCAGAGTTCAATCGAGAGTGGAATTTTTTTGGAGCAGCGAGTCTGGCCGGAGGGGAAGTGGAGTGGAAGTTGTTGGGATTTTGGCGCGTTAGCGAAATCTGGGCTGTGACCGGAGATGATGGATGCAGTTAATTTGGATGGAGAATATGAGTCTTCGATAATAGATAGTGAGGCGTGATCTCAGGTCTTCAACACCTCAAACAAACGGAAAATTAGGGAATCTGATTCGGATGAAAACACAACAGAAGCAGGAGGTATTCGTAAGTTGAATACAAGGTTATGATAATATTTTATGTGATAATTGAAAGTAATCAGTAGCCTAATCCAATGAGGTTTGCGAAAATTTAAAAATCTAAAAAATAAAAACTTGGCAATATTAAATCAGCAAGATGCCTGTCAAACAATCGTGTTCACCTTCATTTTTCAGCTCAAACATCTAAAAGAGCGGAAAGGCTAAAAATAATATCTGCCGCTGCTCGACATTTGGATATTACTGAAATGTCAGCCGAACAGTAAAATCAGATGCTACTTGGTCAGAGTCAGAGAAGTAAAACTATGAAATGAAATTCATGATGCTACAATTGAATGTTCAAAGTTTAATTGCAAATGGTCAAGAATTAAAAATGCTTTATATATAATTTAACAGTGTTACGTGATATTATATGTGTTCAAGAGGCTTCATCCGCAATTGAATTTCGTCATTCCTGGATACTCGGGTTGGTAAGAAATGATAGGTTGAAACAAATGGTGGGGGGTGTGGAACCTTTGAAATGGTGTAGCTTTTAGTGAGATGGTAGTAGACGCACAGAATGTGTCATGGTAGAGGTGGGGAATGTGAGAGTTAATTTTTATAATCCTTACAACCAGTTCACGCTAGATTTATTGAATACAGTATGATATGGTGTGGGGATTTTATCGCACATGACATTCTTTGGGGAAGCTTATGCATGGATAGGAATAGAATAGTATTAGACAAATTTATGGAAGAACATACTTTGGTGTGTTTAAATGATTGGACGGGAACCAGATTTAACATGAGGGATTCATCAATGTCTTGCTTGGATCTCACAGTTCCTGGATCTATATCTTTAAAATGTCAATGGGAAATTCTAGATCACTCAACAATAGGGAGTGATCATTTCCCAATAATATGCTATATAGTAATGGAAATTTAAGAAGATCTCAATAAAACAGTCTAAATGGAGATTTGATAAAGTGCATTGGGTCAAATTTAACAATATGAGGGAATGTTGAATTTTAGTGTTGAGGATGATATGGGCATTTGTTCTGATAGATTAAATTCAGTTATTATAAGTGCAGCTGAAGAATCCATACCTAAATCGATATGCAAGTGTAGAACAAAGGTTGATCTTTTGTGGAATGATGAATGTGCTAAAGCAGTTAAAAACAAGAATGAGGCATTTAGGGTGTTAAGAAGAACATTAGTACCAGCAACCTCTTACTATCATATCAGAGGAAAAGAGCACAGACAAGGAGGGTAATTAAACAAGCTAAAAAGAAGTACTGGGAAACATTTTGCTCTGCAATAGGAAGGGAAGCACAACTGGGTGAAGTGCAGAATGTTTTAAAGAGCTTGGATGATTTGACTTTATAGATCCATCAGTATTCCAGTTTTAACAGGAGAAGGAAGAACTGCTGTGACAGAAGAGGAAAAAGCAGAATTGTTAGCCTACACATTTTAAAAAGGACAGCCACATAATTTAGATGAAAACTAGGAAAAGGAGAGAAGACATTTTAGAACAACACCAAGACACATTTCACCAAAAACCTGGTAGTCAGAAAGCTTTGGATGCCACTTTTGAAATGTGGGGATTAAAAAGACTATTAATGCGAGTTGGTCTTACTGCTCCAGGAAAAGATAGAATTTGTTATATTATGCATATACAAGTGGATGAAGTAGTGCTTAAAGAAGTTTGGGATCTTTTTAATAATGTATGGGTGTAAGAATGGTTGCCTAAGGCCTGGAAACGACTGTTATAATTCCTGTTGCCAAACCTGGGAAAGAGCCTTCAATAGCAGCGAATTATAGACTGAAAAAATTATTGTGAATCGTCTATGTATTAGAATGCAGAGGCACAACAGCGCCAGTGTGGTTTTTTTTCCCTGGTCGGTCCACTCTGGATGCACTTATAAGCGTAGAGACATATGTAAAAAAGGCTTTAGCAATGAAAGAGGTGCTGGTTACAGTATATTTTGATATTGGAAAAAACCTATGATATGATGTGCACTGTAAAAAAAAAAAAAAAAAAATCATTTACTGTAAATAAATACAGATTTTTTTCTTTCTCTTAATAAGAGAATATACCTGTAAAATACAGGAAAACAATGAGAATACAATGAAAATAAATCTGCTGTAAAAGTACAGTCAAAGTCTGTAACTTCAAATTATAAGAATCCACTGTTTTATAACATGACTGTACAATTTCTTTTTACGGTTTTTAGTGTTAATTTAGTAGATATCAGTGTAAAAACACTGACCAATAATTGTTTGTTTTTTTTACACATGCTTGCTGTAAATTTTAAATAATAAACACATTATAAAACCTAATGAAAATTTATTTTACAGAAATATTCTATAAAATTACTTCCAATACAGTGTAAAAAAAATATGACAACTGCAACTTAACAGTAATTTTGCGTTTTCTAACATTAAATGCATGGTAAATTCATTTAAGTTCCACATCAACAAATACATTCTATTTAACCAAAAACAGTATACTGTAAAAAATGTCAGTAATTTAACAGAAAAATGCTACAGAAATAAAATGTTAATTGATTAACAAATATTAACTGTAAAATATAGAGTAAAATGTTTTAATATATTTGAAAAGACGATACAGTAGTTTTTACAATAAAATGATGTAAAAATTGTATTATGTAAATGTAAAAAAGAGAGATTTTCCTGTATAATTAATGGTAAAAAGACAAGAAGTACATGTACTTTTTACAGTAAATTGTTGTTAAAATTACAGTAAAAAACAGTAATCGGGCATTTCCACAATTCCCTGCGTGACCCATTACATTTCATTATATTTTATGGGAATAGTTATGTTTCATCATATTTTTAATATCAGTTATGTACACTGGGGTGTTGTGTTATATTTGATGTTATTTAGTTAATGTTTACCGCATTATTTAGATCTCACATGTGTTACCATGATGGTATTTAGTTTGTGTGAGTGAGCACTGTCTCTTATTGGTCTTTGCTCCTGGAAGTTCCACTACTGATGAACTTCATGTCATCATGTGCCCTTCTGTAGTTACTACTGCGATTAACAACTACCTTATATTGTAAACAACATTTTTAAAGTTTCAGAAGGCATGTTTATGCATTTTTTTTTTTACTGTAAATTTAACAGAATTTTTTTTTTTTACAGTGCCAGTGTGTAAATTACAACTATTTTAAACTGTAAAATGTACAGGTTGTTCTATTTTTTACATAATTAGTCTGGCAACAACAGCTGCCAGATTTTTTTTTTTTTTACAGTGTAGCTTAATATCTGCATTTGACCAAACCTGGACTTATGGTCAAATATTAATGATTTAAAAGTAAAAAATATATTTGGACCGGGAAGATGTTTTTATCTCTACACTCTAGCACAATACTTGTTTTTATTATAATGCACTGGTCCTTCATACACACACAGAAACACCCACCGGGTATAAAACTTTATTGTAAACCACAGAAAATGAGGTCAGTAAACAGTTCCATGTTGTGATTGGACAAAATAATCGTTGCCAGAACTGTTCAGCCAATTAATTCCCAAGAATTAGTTATTTGAATCTGGAGAGACAGCAGGCTCAAATCCAGTGCAATGATCAGTCAGATGCCACTGAATTTTAATGGCGCATGCCGCTTTTTATGGATGATGCCACTGTTTATGAATGATGCAAGTGCATTTCGCTGGCATCTGCCACTGTTTATGAATGATGCCACTGAATTTACGAGGCATCTTCTCTTGGACTATTTAAAGGGTCATAAACATCAGGCCACTGTCCTTTTAACTAATTCATGTCCATAACAGATAAATCTTTGCTCACAATAAGGGACTATCCTACTGATTTTATGAATAATTCAAATGTTTTCAAAATGAGCAGGTGGAAATACAGAAAGGATTGTTTAGCTACTTTTGTTACTCAGTAGCCTATTAAGAATTTGTTTGCTTTGAAGCAGATTTTATTCAATTGGATCAGTTAATTTCAATAGATTTTCAATGCTGTATTCCCAGTGATGAGAGAATAATGTCTGTGATATGCAGAGATGGGTAGTAACACGTTACATTTTTGAGTAACATTAACGCGATACATACTTGAGTAACTTTTTGTGGGGAAAAAAAAAAATCTTTTTAGAGTAGGTTTAAATGTTTTACTCAAGTAAATTTTGAATGATTTTTTTTTTTACTTATTTACAATGTGTGGCGTTACTGTCATGACATTACTGGGTTTACTTTGAATAAATGTGTAATTTCTTGAGAGATTATTGAATGGGACTTTTACAAGAGCGGAAGTTCATTGCTGCACGTTACATTACTGGGTTTACTTTGAATAAATGTGTAATTTCTTGAGAGATTATTGAATGGGACTTTTACAAGAGCGGAAGTTCATTGCTGCACGCGCTGAGCCGGTGTCAGACTGTCGCTCAACTCATCAGCATCAAACTCTTCAAAGTGAAACACTTTCTTCGCTCCACACAGTGAAAAAAAGAATAGTTTCGTAATTCAAGGCCTTCATTTAACATCAAGACAAGCTGTTATTTCAAGATTAAATTCAAAGCTCCAACTTCATTTTAAGTTCAACGTAAGTTTTGGCTCTAATTCTAACACCGGCTTTTCTGTGTAATGAGATGAGTCATTTTCGGTGTTGATTCTGTAACTGGGCTCTTATGACATCAGTTTTTAAGTGTACATTTTTAAATTAGTGCAGCAATATATCAGTGTGCTATGTCCCGCATGTCATAAGCAGTATGCATTTACTCCGCGACCTCGCGGGGGTACTGGAAACTATCGCAGCTACTTCAGGTGGATTAACTGTATCCATTTAAGCAACCAAATTGATCGTAAATCACAGCCATTCGTGTGATCGACAACTGGAGAGTCAACAGACAGCATTTCCGCGTGTGTACAGCGCGGGGCGTGCGGGTGCGATCGTTCTGACGAGAGTGGCTGTGTCCGCAATCGTTCACTTCACTCATTCACTGTTTCCTATATAGTCAATGGCAGTTAGTGAACGAAATTAGTGAATTCGGACGAGAGTGTCGGAGCTCTGGGGCTGGTGCATAAACGTCACATGAAATTTTAAAATACTTGGGCCTTACTTGTTCTTATTAAATAATATGTTAATACAATAAATCTTCATTCTGTTTGTTACTTTTAATATATACTGTGTTAATATAAAGAGTAAATACATTTGATCAAATAAAAGATTACAATTTAAAATGTATCTGTTTTTGTCTCTCTATGTTACTGTTAATTTAATCAAGTAATGATTTGTCAAACTGTAATTTACTACACTCAGCATGAAATAAACATTGCAGGAGTGAAGGAAGCAGTAAACTCCTAGCTCGTACGTCTTCCCCATGGTGGATTGTGGGAAATTAACCGTCATCGAGTGTTCTTGAAATGTATACTTGAAATTAGAGTGCATTGTGGGTAAGAACGAGTGAACAAAATTAGCGAACGAGTGGCTCACTTAGAATTTAGACATTCCTACAAAATAGCAAAAACTCAAAATAGTGCATAATAGGGGTGGTTTCAAACACAGGAGTGTTCCACTATTAGGGTTTGCGCCCTACGTAGGCTGCGTTCTCTGCATTTAGAGAACGGCGGTACTGCTGTACAGAACTAATGATCTAAATACTTATGACACTGAAAACTGTAACTACACTGAAATAAGAATCCACACAGGACTTTAAAAGCTATGAAATGGCAAAAGAAGGCATTATATTTCAGCATTATAATGTCCTTGTGGGGACATTTTCATGTTTTCACTGTAATTACTAGAAATGTTTACTAAATGTTACTTATTGACAAATTCATCCCGATCTGACAAGAACCCTTAAAGTGATAGTTCACCCATAAATTACAATTCTCATTATTTACTCACCCTCATGCCACCCCAGATGCGCATGACTTTCTTTCTTCTGCTGAACTCAAATTAAGATTTTTAGAAGAATTTCTCAGCTCTGTACGTCCATACAATGCAAGTAAATGGGTGGCAACATTTTAAAGGCAAACAAACATAAGTCAGCATAAAAATAATCCATAAGACTCTAGTGGTTAAATCAGACTCTTCAGAAGTGATGTGATTGGTGTGGATGAGAAGCAGAGAAACGGATCACTTTCACACTCTTGTGTTTTTGGTGATTCACATTCTTCTCTGCATATCGCCTCCTGCTGTCTAGCAAAAAATGACAAATATTGATCTGTTTCTCACCAACACCCATCATATAACTTGTGAAGACCTGGATTAAACCACTGGAGTCTTATGGATTACTTTTATACTGCCTTTGTGCTTTTTGCAGCATAAAAAGTTTGGTCTACAGAGCTAAAATATTCTTTTAATTTGTGTTCTGCAGAAGAAATTATGTTGTACACATCTGGGATGGCATGAGGGTGAGTAAATGATGAGCGAATTAAAATTTTTAGGTAGACTATATCTTTAAAGTGATAGCCAAAATTTAGTATTCTGTCATAAGTTCTCTTCCCTCATTTTGTTCCAAACCAGTGTGAGGCTTTGTATTATATGGAACACAAAATACGTTAGAGGACTGACAGTCTCGGTCACCATTCACTTTCTTATATATATGTATATATGTATATTTTTTTAAAATTTAAATATACATACATTCACTGAAAGTAAATAGTGACTCAGGCAAACATTCTGTCTAATATCTCCTTATTGTGTTGCATGGCAGAAAGAAAGTCATACGGGTTTGGAACAACATGATGGTGAATGATGACAGAATTTACATTTAATAATTCTGTAGTACATGTTCAATGTGTATTATGTAATGGAGTATAGGGGAGTAATCGTCTATTATGTCATTTGTGAAAGTAACAAGCTACTCACTACTTGAGTACTCTTTTTAATTTGATACTTTCTTACTCAAGTATTTATTTATGTTTGTACTTTTATTTGAGTACAGTTTTTGGCTACTCTACCCACCTTTGGTGATATGCTAATTAAAAAACTCACTAAAAGGGACTATTAAGCAATTATGTTAAAATATTAGGCCTAACAGTAGTATTTTGATTGTATCATGCCTATAATACAATTTGATAATATTAAAAAGGACTTTTTCTATTGGCATAATATTATTTTATAAGAAGTTTTTATTGCTATTATTTACAGGATGAGGTTCCTACATGCTGGTAAAAAATATTACAAGCGTCTTCATTACCACATCCAGTTCGAGGAGAGCTACTTTTTTCCAAGAATATTTGTCCTAAAATTTGATTTGCTGTTCATAGGTTACATTATGGTTCAAATGCATTCAAAATGGTATGAGTGATGACTGTCAGCCACTGACAAAGGACAATGCTGCCACTGACCTGCCATCCTTTTAATAAAATATGTAGTGTTATATTACTGTCTTTGAAATGCTATTAATTCTCAGTTTATCATATTAGGGAATCTACATAAATGCTATTCCCTTTAATTTTCAATTTTTTTTTTTTTCAGACCCTGATCAGCCCAACACCAGTAGGTCTAGGGCCACAACCTGCAACACCATCTACAGGTATATTAGATAAAGAGTGCAAAATGACAAGATGTCAGAGGTTTTAGGCCTTGCTGTTATGTGTATTACAGTTAGGATAAAACAGGAAAAAGAGCACACCAGTTTTGGCTTCCAGTTATTCTGAATATAGTCTATTTTAAGATCTTAATATCGGTCTTTAATTCATGTACTTTCCCCCAGGATTTATAATTGATATGCTGCCAAAATATGTTTCTTGTAGAACCCTTGGATCCATAGACTTGCTGATCACAGTGACAACACATCAGACCAATGTGCATTTTTGCACTCTTAACTCTTTAAAATAATCTCCTGTATAAAGAAATTTCAGGACAATTTAAAAAAAAAAATTTATTACTTAATAATTTCAAATGTTACCATCTTCTTTTAATGTTTTTTATACTTTCACTCTCCATTTATTTACATATTCTATTATTTTCTTCTATTTTACTGTAAATTACTATAAATTTCAATGAGTACTGATTTTGTTACTTTGTATGTCAATCAGCACCGTTTCGCTGACATTTGCTCATGTCAATTTGCATCTGCTGTAGTAAATAAAAATTCGAATAGGTTTATAAAGTGTTTCTACACCTCCTTATAGCTATATATCCTCACACAAAGTGCAACACATTCACAGCCACATACAGAAGAAATGCCAGCAACAATGTGAATTTTGAGCAAGTCCTCATCCCTCATATTGTTACAAATTTCTATTTCAATAAATAAAAATGTCAATAACTTTCTTTCAAATGTTTCACTAAAATTTCATACTTGGCATTTAGATTGGAATGTGCCACTATAATGTATTGTTAATGCTGTGAAATCTAATTTTCTATACATTTCAGAAGCACAATTTCATAAAAACTTTGATTTGAAAAAGCTCTTGCATGTATATAGAAAATTATATTGAAATTACATATATTTGTGTTTCGGCACTTTTTTTTAATGTTAAATTTCTTTAACAGTTTTAACTTTATTTTTATGTTTGCAGTTGATATATTAAAATGTTCAAGAAGAAATGACAAGAAATTAATGACATTCATTACAAAAAGTACACCCCTCTCATTTTTGTAAATATGTGATTATATCTTTTCATGTGACAACACTGAAGAAATGACAGTTTGCTACAATGTAAAGTAGTGAGTGTACAGCTTGTAAAACAGTGTAAATTTGCTGTCCCCTCAAAATAACTCAACACACAGCCATTAATGTCTAAACTGCTGGCAACAAAAGTGAGTACATCCCTAAGTGAAAATGTCCAAATTGGGCCCAAAGTGTCAATATTTTGTGTGGCCACCATTATTTTCCAGCACTGCTTTAACCCTCTTGGGCATGGAGTTCACCAGAGCTTCACAGGTTGCCACTGGAGTCCTCTTCCACTCCATGACGACATCATGGAGCTGGTGGATGTTAGAGACTTGTGCTCCTCCACCTTCACCGTTTGAGGATGCCCCACAGATGCTCAATAGGGTTTAGGTCTGGAGACATGCTTGGCCAGTCCATCACCTTCACCCTCAGCTTCTTTAGCAAGGCAGTGGTCGTCTTGGAGGTGTGTTTGGGGTCATTATCATGCTGGAATACTGCCCTGCGGCCCAGTCTCCGAAGGGAGGGGATCATGCTCTGATTCAGTATGTCGCA
Source organism: Moxostoma hubbsi (assembly GCA_032164185.1). Taxonomy (NCBI): domain Eukaryota; kingdom Metazoa; phylum Chordata; class Actinopteri; order Cypriniformes; family Catostomidae; genus Moxostoma; species Moxostoma hubbsi. The sequence continues at coordinate 10,307,909 of JAVLUX010000045.1, forward strand.
GTACATGTTGGCATTCATGGTTCCCTCAATGAACTGTAGCTCCCCAGTGCTGGCAGCGCTCATGCAGCCCCAGACCATGACACTCCCACTACCATGCTTGACTGTAGGCAAGACACACTTGTCTTTGTAATCCTCGCCTGGTTGCCACCACACACGCTTGACACCATCTGAACCGAATAAGTTTGGTCTCATCAGTAATCCAGTAATCCATGTCCTTATTCTGCTTGTCTTCGGCAAACTGTTTGCAGGCTTTCTTGTGCATCATCTTTAGAAGAGGCTTCCTTCTGGGATGACAGCCTTGCAGACCAATTTGATGCAGTGTGCAGTGTATGGTCTGAGCACTAACAGGTTGACCACCCCCCCCCAACCCTTCAACCTCTGCAGCAATGCTGACAGCACTCATACGTCTATTTCCCAAAGACAACTTCTGGATGTGACGCTGAGCATGTGCACTCAACTTCTTTGGTTGACCATGGCGAGGCCTGTTTTGAGCAGAACCTGTCCTGTTAAACCGCTGTATGGTCTTGGCCACCATGCTGCATCTCAGTGTCAGGGTCTTGGCAATCTTCTTATAGCCTAGGCCATCTTTATGTAGAGCAGCAATACTTTTTTCACATCCTCAAAGAGTTCTTTGCCATGAGGTGCCATGTTGAACTTCCAGTGACCAGTATGAGGGAGTGTGAGAGTGATGACACCAAATTTAACACACCTGCTCCCCATTCATACCTGAGACCTTGTAACACTAACAAGTCACATGACACAGGGGAGGGAAAATGGCTAATTGGGCCCAATTTGGACATTTTCACTTAGGGGTGTACTCACTTTTGTTGCCAGCGGTTTAGACATTAATGGCTGTGTTGATGTTGAAAGACACAATATATCTAATTCCATTACAAAGAAATAACACAATTATCTCCCGGATCTGTGACGGCAGTCATGTATTTACCTCATCTCGTCCAATGCACTCGTTTTCTGACTCGTTGGTTTGCGCTCGCTCGTTGCTGGTTTCTTACCGTTGCTGTCATTGTTTTTTATTTTTTAATATTTTTAACAATGATCATTTCAGTAACTTCAAGCTTCAAATCCAAATCACATATGCCCTGTATTTGTGAGTGTGAGGCTTGCAAGCTGAAGAACACCAAGAACATCCCTACAGTGAAGCATAGAGGTGGCAGAATCATGTTGCGTGTGTGCTTTGCTGCATGAGGTGCACTGCACAAAATAGATGGCATCATGAGGAAGGAAAATTATGTGGATAATTTGAAGCAACTTCTCAAGACATCTGCCAATGAAGTTAAAGCTTGGTCACAAATGGGTCTTCCAAATGGACAATGACCCCAAGCATACCTCCAAGTTGTGGCAAAATGGCTTAAGGACAACAAAGTCAAGGTATTGGAGTGGCCATCAAAAAGCCCTGACCTCAATCTGATAGAAAAGTTGTGGGCAGAACTAAAAAAGCATGTGTGAGCAAGGAGGCCTACAACCCTGATGCAGTTACATCAGTTCTTTCTGGAGGAATGGGCCAAAATTCCAGCAACTTATTGTGAAAAGCTTATGGAAGGCTACCCAACATATTTGACCCAAGTTAAACAATTTAAAGTCAATGGTATCAAATACTAACACATTTTATTTAAACTTCTGACCCACTGGGAATGTGATTGATTAAATTAAAGCTGAAATAAATAATTCTCTCTTCAATTATTCTGACATTTCACATTCTTTAAATAAAGTAGTGATCCTAACTGACCTATAACAGGGAATGTTTTGTACGATTAAATGTCAGGAATTGTGAGTTTTAATGTATTTGGCAAAGGTGTATGTAATCTTCTGACTTAAACTGTAAATAGCAGGTTTGTAACCCACCAGTAATCCACCAAAGAAGCAGCAGCATTCAATCTTGAATAATTTCAACAAATATTCTATGGTAGTTTGTTGTTACACGAGAGTATATTCAAATTATGTTGGCTATTTTTATAGGTGATGGAGAGAAGAATTGGAGAGCAGAAATCCACTGGTTTTACATTTTTCCTAAATAATGCTCTGTAATAATACATTTCATAGTAAAGAATGGCACTTCAACTCTGAATAATAATAATTTTAGTATTTACTTGTTGCTTTTAATGTTCTGCAACATGCAGCAGACCCAATAATTGTAGTAGTGTAGTTCCCCGTCTGTCACTCACTTCGACGTTGTGTACATACGGGTATAAAGGGAGGGAAATGTGTCTGTTCATTCAGAAATTTTCTTCGGCGCTGACCGATTGTGCGAGCTGCGAGTTGCAGTCAGTTTCCTCTCATCTCTGACATCAGCGTATGCTGTTGGATTTACGGTGTATATCAGCGGCTTTCTCCTTCTCTGCACGGCAGTGCAGCTTTGCCCATGGGCGACAGTGCTGCTAAAAGAGAAATTTTCCCTAAAAGAGTATTTTCTCTAAAAGAGCAATACACAGCGGCATTGAACATCCTTTTCAGGACGCGTCTTTATAAAGATGCCTTTCTGCCCTTGTGTAGTTCCTGGATGCGGTTGAATTCTCTCTGCTCCTGACGGTCACAGGCACTGCCTAGTATGTCTGGGCCACGATCACACCGAGGCAGTGTTTGTGGATGGTTCGTGTTCTCACTGCGAGAACCTTACCATGGCAACATTGCGGTCGTGGCTTTCCTTCCTAAGAAGGCATTGGTGAAGGGTACGTGCAGTCTGGCACAGCCTGTCGTTTTGGCAAACAAACTACTTGCCCGCACCTGTGTCAGCAGCGCACACACACGCATGGCGTGATTAAAATTGGACCCCTAGTGTCGCTTCTTCGACAAAACGTCAAAGTGAGCGACAGACGGGGAACGTCTAGGTTACTGTTGTAACCTCCATTCCCTGATGGAGGGAACGAGACGTTGTGTCGAAGAAGCGACACTAGGGGTCTCTCTTGGGAGCCTTATGCATCTCTAAACTTTGAGAAAAGGCCAATGAGAAATTGGCAGACAGAATTTGCATGTCCTGCCCTCGGACATACAGGTATAAAGGGAGGTAAAAGTGTCTGTTCATTCAGGATTTGTCTGAGGAGCCGACAATGAGGTTCGACCACAACAGTGGCTTGATTCAACAATGTGGCCGGGAGGACACAACTTCTCGTTGCCCACATATCTTTCAAGGATATTGGCTATGCTCAGCTAAAATGATAAGTAGCCTACAACGATTAGGCTTTTAACCCATATTTTTTTCAATCTTTAATCTTATGCATTTAAATGTATTAAAATATTTATATATTTTTAAAATATGCTATTAAGCTTTGTGAAAACTTTTTCACTGCACCCCTGCTGGTTTTTGATGTTCTTCGCAGATGCTAGAAAAATTTAATGAGTTGTCCCATAATTTTTCAAATGTTGTTTTTTTTCTGCCTTTTACTGCTGTCAGTGGTGCCTTTTTTTCACTTGATATGAAAGCATTTCAATGTATATTTCGAAGTACGAAAACAATTTCACTATACATAGAAAAGCACATTAAACTACACAAATAATAAAAAAAAATCTAACCATTATGTATATCATAATATAAGACAACGGGTTGCAACTAACAATTATTTTGATAATAGATTAATCTAACAATTATTAGAATGATTATTCATCGATTATTGCAATGATTAATCATTAGCTCTTAACCGATTATTCAGCTTGTGTCCCGACTTGAAAGGTTGTATTAAATGTGTTTAATAACACTGTCGCACGGTGGATGAACTTCTTTACATCGGTGCCGAAAGCCCGGGAAGGAAGAGGGATACGCCGTAGTAGAGTTCTCGCCACTACCGTCCACCCCAATGGAGCAGTCGCGGCCATCTGCCGGGGGACGAGGAGCCCAGCCGCCTGGACGCGGAGGAACAGCCGCCGACCACGAGGGGAGAAGGGGCTCCTAGCCGACCGCCTGGAGTGGTCAGGGCCGCAGGATGCCCCTACCAGCCGCTGAAACGCGGAGGGGTTGGAGACCGCCATCCGCGAGCGGGGAGGGGATCGCGACCGACCGCCTGGAGCGGGAGAACCGCTTCAGGGGCGGGGAGTCCCCTTCGGCTCCCCGAGAATGCGGCGGGGCGTTCTGTCCGCCAGGGGCTGGAGGACTGCCTCGGATCCGCCTGGAGAGGCGCGGCTGTCGTCCGTTAGAGAGTGGAGGAGTGGCCGAGGAACAAGCTGCGGAGAACCGGCGAGAAAAGTGTTTTTTTTTTTTTTTAATCTCTCCTCTGTCCTCTCACTGCCGCTCTGTGTTGGCCTTTTCCATCTCCGTTTTAAATTGTAGTGGTTTTGGGGGGGGACTGTTGCAAGGGTATCCCCACATTTTACATTTTTTTTGTTTCCCTCCCCTTGCCCCCCTCCCTCGTCCAGGTTGATGGGGATGCCCACCCCCCCCCCCACCCCAGCCCCCTACCACCCAGTCAGGCGGGGCCAGGTTGTGTCTCAACACGCACGGTCCCGTATTAGGCTAATCAAGCCACCGAGAGGGATAAAGGCCGATTGCGGAAGGCGGTGCGGGAGAGAGAGATCGTTCACGGACATGTCCGTCTTCCTATTTGTTTATCTTTTGACTTACACATTAAACCTTTAGTTTGTATGTCAAGCCGGTTTCTCACCTCCTCCTTGCCCGTGAGGGCGAACTTCTTTTACAAACACATTTAACAATAAAGAGGACAAACTCATCTTTAAAAAATACACATTCACCAAATTAAAGGGGGAAAAATACTTTTTATTAAGTTTAATTCAGTAAAGAAATTCACTGCAAAAAATCCTATTTAAAATGGTCTAGAAATCCTTTTACTACATTTATACTACATTAATACTTTTACTTGAGAAGCAATATACAAGATGTTAAGAATTACTTTCAGGGAATGTGTCTTGAATAAAAGTGCATTTTGTATAAAAAAAAAAGTGTATTTTTTAACTTCTGCAATTTCAGTAAGGACAAAATATACTTGTATTTAAGATCTATTCTCTAAAAGCAAGTCTAATTATCTTCTATGCTGCATCTCAGGTGATTGCATATTTTTTTTATGATTTTTAGATATTTTAAAATATTTGTAATTTTACTATTATATTCAACATTCTCAGATAAAAACATTTTCTTCTGCAGTGTAGCTGCTAAAACATTTTATGTTGTTTTAAAGAAGCTTTAGATATTTATATTGGAAAACAAGCCAAAACAAAAACAAATCAAAAATGTATTTTGTTGCAGTGCACTGTATAATGGGGCGAAGACTGCCCTCTCACCTTTCTGTTCACTTCAATCCATCTTTAACTCACAAAAAACAAACTCTCTCTTATTAATAAAGCTTCATATTGCCAATTTTCTTCACGATAAGAAATGCACATTGACATATTATGATTCATGTTATAATCCAGCTGCATTAGTTGTGCATGCTTGAGGGATGAGCGTCCCTGTGACAGAGTGTGCCTCAGTCGGGTGCAGTTTCAACCTTACCCATTATACTAGTAATAAAAAGAACTGTTAATTAAACATTAATTTAATTTATTATCGAGTGTTAGTAGTGCACCAGCAAGAAACTTCTATGAGACTTTGATTACAGACCATATAAATACAGGGCCGGATTAATAATTTCCTGTGCCCTGGGCAACAAGACTCAAGGGCCCCCCTCCCGTCCCACCACGCAAAGTCGCTATCACCAAGAGCATATAGCCTATAATTCTAAACTAACAAATCAGGACTGGGTTTCCCGATAACGATGTATCTTAGCTCTTAAGAGCGCTCTCTACGTGCAAGGTTACGAACGCTCGCCGCAATTCCACGCACGTTTCCCAAAAATGCAGTTAACATGGACGCTCGAGAACGCGCTCTACGTGCTACTTAAGCGTCGCTGTCCATTCGCGAAGTGCTGGAATCGTATTCTGAACGTTTAACTTAATAATCGTCATTTGTTGTGGATTAGAAATCAAGACAAGTCTATATTAAGCACCTATACAGGCAGAAGCACTGACAAAATGGATGAACAAAAAAACAAAAACAAGAGAAGATACCTTTCAAAAAGATAAAATTAATGTCCTTTTAGAGGAGATAGATTTTTAACAGATTTAAAGGACACCATACAAATAAGGAAAAACAAAACATCTGGGAGGACATTGTAACTGCACCCAGAGGTGTTCAAAGATCAGGGAAGGAGGTCCGCTAGAAATGCCCAGTATATGCTGGTGTTCGTGCACGTCAGCAACTCATTGACAGATTTTTTTGAATTCATCCCTATTTTGCCCAGTCTTTAAAGCATATTTCCCACATTACTTTTTGTTCATTCATTTAATTTAGATGTGTATTTCTATTTTTTTCTTCCCTTTTTAATTATTTCATTTATAAATTAATTTAAACAAAACACGAGTAGGACAATAAAGTGTACAATAAAGTACAATCAAAACCTTATATTATACTCACGTTGCATTGTAATCTGTTAAATCTAGATAAAAAGGTGTACTCTGCCTGTTGTCCTGCAGGGGACCTCATAACTCTGTCATCTTACGATGCACTTGGGGATTAACGATTACTCCAGAGCACTCGTAGTTCTACGAAAGATTTTCAAGTGCTACTTAAGTTACAATGCTTTTGGGAAACAGACTACATTAAGATCAGTCGTACGATCATTTTTACGAACTTCTTAGGCTTACAATGCTTTTGGGAAACCCAGCCCAGGCTTCTGCATGGCTCAGTGGAGATTTATGTATGTACAATAGTCTCAGCAGTGCATTCAAGAGACAAAACAGATGCACAAATGTTTAACATAAGAGACAGAACTTGGTGGCTACAGAGTAATTATTAAATGTTTCAATATTGTCAATCAATTATCTTTTGACTGCAAGAGTGAAATAATGCAGACAGGGAATAGGGAAGCCTTAGGCTAATTTAAAACCAGAGATTATTTCTAAAATGTTAAATTATCACCAGCCATGAAGCAGGCAATTATATGGAGTGAAAGTAAACCATTGGCTACACGGTTGCATGCAGTTCAAAGTCAAGATCATGTTTATTGTTTCACAATCAACTACCCACATATTATGTTGATGCACTATATTCTTATTTTATATGAACAAATGGGCCTTACAACTGGCCTCCTTTCAAGCCTGAACTCATCAAACACACAAACGTTTTAATGACCTATCTTTGCTTTAAAAGGTGAGCCTAACAACACACTGGCATTCCAGACTATATGTGAATAACTCATAGTCTACACAACATTTCATATTAGGCTAGTAAATGGCTATTAACTCTTATATATTTTGCTTTCATTTAACAGGTGACCCTAACACACTGGACTCCTTGACTTTTAATATGTAGCCTAAATCCATGCACAACATCTGACATTAACACGCCTATTAATGCTATATCTTTCTCTTCTTTGAACACATGAGCCTAATTAACTGGCCTTCTTGACTTTGTACATAAATTTCACAATAAATATTAAGATAATGTTATATTTTATATTGTTTTACCAGGTCAGCCTAACACATTGGTCCTCTTGAATTTAATATAGGCTTACATTCACAAATAGCAACCCTTATTATTCCCTAAGACACTGGCCTTCTTGACTAAAATTGTGTAAACTCAAAACATTTAATTCTATCAAAGATTCATTCTTTCTAACTAATTTCTTAGCAGATTACTCAGTGGCCCTCCTTCTAGACTTTAAATATGCAAACTGGTGCACAATATCATCAAAATCCAAACCTTCAACAACTTCATGTTCTATGGCCAGCAAAGAAAGTGCAGAAAGGCTTGTCTGTGACATTGTGGTCCTTAACACATTTTTAACTCGTTTTAGAACAGAAAATGACCTCTCACCCTCACAATTGGAGACAGGCAGTGTTAAGAACATTTTGAGTGCAACATATACATTCGGAAATGTTGTCTTAAGGCCATTCGTTTCCAGAATTTGCAACAACTGAGCAGGGGAAATGTCACTCGACACAAAGTGTGTGAACTGCATGAGTTCGTCTGCTAGGGATGCATCTAGGTCTGTCGGATAAGTGGAACTCAGCCTCGCAGCATGTACGCGCACATCACACTCATCATAGTCCCTGTCAAATAAAACGCCAAAGAGCTCACACACATCTGTGTAAGCACTGATCTGTTTTGAGAGGCAAGAAGTGAGTTTGTCGATAATTACATTATATGTTTCAACTTTGAATCTTAGACTGCCGTTAGTAAAGACGACCTCATCATCATTGTCACTCTCGTCAGCAAATCGCTTTCTTTTCCTCTTGCGTGAAATGTCATACTGATAGTCCTGTGTAGCACTGACAGATCGTGCTGATTCTTCCAGATCTGCAAACTGGTCTCGTAACGTGCCAACATAGGAGAGCAGTGACTGTAAAAGCCGCACAGCAGTTGCTAAATCTATGTCACTTTTTTGAAGTTTGTCACTGGTTGCTTTAAATCTTCCCAATATTCTGTCCCACAAAATGGTCATCATTGCACGTGTATCAAGTTTAGCAACCAGCGCAGAGGCCTCGCGTTTAGTTTGGTTCTTTTCCTCACAGTCCGAGGCTATTTTGGCCAATGACTCTCTAATTGCTCTATAATTTCTGCATAGAGCTTTCGTTGAGTCTGCTCTACAGCTCCACCTGGTACCGCAGAGGGATTTTAACGTATGGCTAATGTCATAGTCGCTGTTTTTAAAAACTAAATTCCAGCGATGGGTTGAAGCACTGCAAACTGTATACAGAGACTGTAGAAGTTCAAAAAAAGAGATAACATCTGTACAGCAGTCTTCAATAGTATTAATACCCACAAGATTATGTATGTATAGTGGATCAGTGGGTTTTCTTTTTTTAACTGAGCTTGGAGTCCGTTGTACTTGCCAGACATGTTGCTAGCATTATCATAACTTTGCCCACGACAGTTCGCCAAGTCTAGTCCATGGTTTCGCACCATGCTCATCACGGATTCAGCTAAACTAAGGCCTGTGTGGCTGTGGATGGGCTCAAATCCCATGAACCTTTCAACCACTTTTCCACTTGCATTAACGAATCGGAATACAAATGTCAGCTGATCCACATGCGCAAGATCTGGGGTCGAATCGACAATAACAGAGAAATATTTTGCCTGCTTAATTTCATCTGCAATGACTTGCTTTGTTTTCTCACCCATTAATGCAATAAACTCATCACACACAGTGGAGGAGAGATATGAGGGCTTACCTTTCCCCTTGTTGCCATGCTTCACAAGGTGGTCCTTTAAAAATGGGTCGAAATTTGCAATAAGCTCCATTATCCCCAGATAATTCCCATTATGCACTGAGCCCAACAGTTCGTTGTCCCCTCTGAAAGCTGCCCCCCTAGCTCCCAAAAACTTGATGACAGTAACCACACGTCTGAGTACCTCTGCCCAGTACCGTTGTTCTGTCTCACATTGTCGGGCAAGTGCTGCATCCACTCTGCAAACTACTTTGGATCTTTGCATGAAAGACAACATATTCTGTCTATGTCCCAAACTTGTTTCATGATCCCCGATCCTCTCAGAGTGTTTCCAATCGCTAAATGCACTGATGAAGGCATGTTGTCGGCATTGGGGTGATAGAAGTTTGCAGGCATGGCAATAAACAGAGCCAGTAGATGGTGAATAAAGCAGCCATTCCCTCGGTACGTCTTCGTTGTTTTGAAGACGGCAATTCAATAGGTCATTTGTGAGGGAGCGGGTTCGACACCCAAGCCCAGATTCCCTCACTGATGCTGGGTACCTGGTAGCCCGGTTATGGAAGGCAGCGGGCCCTCTGTGGATCGCTTCCTCCCTCAGCGTCTCGTTCAGGGGTCCCCATAGTGCCAGATCTGACGGGAGCGTGAAGGTGCTGGGGCTGTTGGCTGTCTCAGCTCCTTCAATTGGACTTGGGAATTCATTGTGGTGATGTGGAGGCTGTTCATGCTCGTCGTCCTCTTGCTCTTTGCTGTTTTCACTGCTAGCTTCCACACTGGTGGTAGCCTGACTGCTGGCAATAACGTTAACATCGTCGTAAGCTGTTTCCACGGCCACAGGTGAAGGAAGGATTTCAGCGCTATCATCGCCTTTTCTCTGATTTGAAGTAAAAAATTTAGCTATTTTTGGAATATTTTTCAAATTGTCGACTAATTTCAGTTCCTTTTCTCTTTTTAATTTTCTTTTAGCGCTCCCGCTTAACTGTTTCTCCATCTTCCCACCGATTTCAAATGTCAGCTCGTGAAGTCACGTGACGTGACGTGAGTCGACGCGCCCGCGCTCGCTGCGCAGGAAGCTACAGACACTGTTTTTGACGTGATTTAACATAATATTTTGATCAAACAGGTTTCAAAAATCTGCATATAACTAGGAGGACTGCATTCATAAAGTGATTTAACATAATATTTGACGGTGCCCAGGGCCCCGTAGATGTCCTGTGCCCCTGGGCAAGTGACCAGTTGCCCTAATGGTTAATCCGGCCCTGTATAAATATGTTGCACTGAAAATTATATTTTTCTTATTATAGCTGTGCGATTATGGCAAAAAATATAATCACAATATTTTTTTCATATTGATCAATATCGATACTTATCACGATATATAATCTGATTATGCCAGCTTGAAGAGTGTCCCAACAATAGCGTAGTTTCCATCCACCTTTCGCGCTATTTTGTTATCGACAAAGTGAAAATGCGTAAAATAAATTGCGACATTTGCCGCCTTCTGCCCGTTCCATTCAAATGGCCTTTTATCAATAAAAATGGTGTGCGTGATGACGTCATGCCTATAAAAACACTTTGTTGCATACGTTTTGGTTTAGCACAAAAGAAATCTGCCCTGAAGCCGTTTCCATTCAGAAATGTGTGTTCATCGCTAATTCGCCTGCCAGATGTCCCAAATTTCTTTCCTCTGACGTTTTGGTAAAATGGGGAGAGTATTGAGACAATTAATTGAAATTCGACATCTTATTGTCATTGTGCTGTCCTTGTGTTGCGTTCTCTTGAGTAAAACTAGACAGCCAGTTAACACTAGAAAATCCTCCAATAAACACACAAGGCTTGACTTTTCTTATATTTACTGAAGTTGTTATCGCTCTTGTTTTGCTTTCTCTTCTTTGAGATTTGTAAAACTGAAACATTACAGAAAAAAGCAAATGAATCAATACCCAAACATTAACATATGCATATAGAAAATAAATATTCTAGCCTACACATGACTATGTTATTCACAAGTATAAAGCAAGTACTGTCCAACAAAACACAGCTCAACTACCACAACAGCTAGTACAAGCTACAAAGAAAATCAGAGCTAACTACTTGTATATGTGCTAGCTAACAGAGCATATGTTTTACCAAAATTATAGAAAGTATCTAACATGACATGTCCTAAAAATGCGAGTGTTTGATATTCATTTTCACATCACTTACAGACATATAGTCTCCAAGGCAGAAGCGTATCAAAAATACATTAATCAGAAACATGAATCCAGCACTGTCTGTCTTGTCTGTCTGTGTTCAACTGAAGTGAGATACACTGAATAATCACTTCTGACCAGTAGAGGGCAACACATAAACATAAAACAATCCAATTTGACACAATGTTTTAACTTGTTAATGTTTTTAACTTGTTAAGCTCACTTTCTAACTTATGTAACTAATAACTAATTTAGATTATTAACTTTAAAGACAGCACAGTCATTTTAATTTCACAAATAAAAGCAATCAAAATGGAGCAGTTGCCCTTCTGATAGGACTGTAATATTGGTCCTGATGATCGAAGGTTGCCAACGGTTCCGACCCAAAATCTAATCATTATGGCCTTGTTCAAGCTGGCAACCTGCAACAAGTAGAGGGGAAAACCTTTGGACTTAGTATAAAGACCATCCATCGATGTGTATATGCTGTGTGCACCGCTACTAAAGAAAAACTGATGCGGTTTAATATCAGTGTTTACATAAGATACATTCCTGATATTCAATATGCTATTTCAAACAATCATCTAATCTAAAGCATTGTCATCACAACTGCATTATGTACCGCATATTTGTCCAGCAACTTTTAACGACCAACTGAACTTGATTGTCATCTCAAATTAAATTTAGTGTCAAAGTAATTTACATTTTTTGAAGAAGCTCTGCAAATGCGATCTGAGATAAAGTATTTAAAATGTTCAAAAGCTAATTTTCTGAGAGTGAACTCAGCATTGGACAAATAGTTCTGATAGTTTATGTTCTTGAAAAAATTGTAGAACATCCTGAAAGTCATTCAGCCGACTTTTTTCATCTACAGAATAGGGTAAGGCTAATTTAGTTTGTGTAAAGCAAAGGCATATATAGGTATAAAAATATAAAACAGATTTTGTTTGGTCATTTATTTAATGTAATACAGGGAAGTTTGCTGTCATTTTTTCCAAAGTAAACAAAACAATAATTTTATACAATTGGGCTGGGGCTTTTATCGTTGAAGGAATTAACATTACACCGAGGCCGGTACTCTGAAGCGGGATCAATTTGGAGGGTCCGTCATGGTCTGGGGCGGTGTGTCATAGCATCATCAGACTGAGCTTGTTGTCATTGCAGGCAATCTCAAAACTGTGCATTACAGGGGAGACATCCTCCTCCCTTATTTTGTACCCTTCCTGCAGGCTCTCCCTGAAGAGCCCGGATCTCAATCCCACTGAGCACCTCTAGGACCTGTTGGATCGGAGGGTGAGGGCTAGGGCTATTCCCCCCAGAAATGTCAAGGAACTTGCAAGTACCTTGGTGGAAGAGTGGGGAAACATCTCAAAGCAAGAACTGGCAAATCTGGTGTGGAGAGAGGGTGGGTGCCTTCCTCAGCTCCTAAAAATGATTTAGAAGAGAATGATATATCTTACAGAGATACATGCTATTTTCATATAAAAAGGCCCTGACAGCATACAGTCATTCAGTATGGTTTTAAAGGAATAGCTCACCTAATAATTATAATTTACTCTTCATTTACTCAACCTTAAGTGTTCTCAAAATTGTATGACAGTCTTCCATGGAGCACAAATAAAATATTTTAGAGATATGTTATGTGTAAGACTAATAGCTTTTTGATTAAAACAGAAAAAAAAAAAAAAATTTTTTTTTTTACTCCCTTTTCACTATAAATCTTGACATAAGCAGTCTCCTAGCCCTTGATTTCAAGCTCAGGTCTCCAAGATTTCAAGTTTGATTACACTTCCTGGCACCATCTGAAATCATGATTGGCTAGGAGACTGCTGATGTCAAGATAGATAGCGAAAAAGGGGTTACAGTTTGGTCTGTTCTCACTCAAAAAATATTGGATTGCTTCAGAAGACAGTCATATGTATTACCTTAATGCTGCCTTTATATCCTTTTTGGAGCTAAAAGATTTGGTCACCATTCACCTGCATTGTGTAAACAAACAGATGTCATATTTCCATTAAAATATCTTAGTTTGAGTTATGTGGAAGTCATAGGAGTTTGAGATGAAATAAGGGTGAGGAAATGATGAGAGAATTACTAAAGATTATCATTTTTGGGTGAACTATTTCTGTAATTCAGTGCATGATAGTGAGTAACTGTTTGGCATATTGTTGTTATTTTAGCAACTGTTATTATTTTTGCCTCATAAACGATCATTTCTAGACTTTTGTAATAGTTGAGTATTAGCCCCTCAATTGTCCTGAGTGGCAAAGTTGGATCAGCCACTGTGGTTGAGAGATCAAACAAGAAGTGCTATGCACAAACATCACAAAAGGCTACAGTCATTGACCCTGAAGGAGGACACATGATATTAAGAAACAAGGGCTTGTAAACTTTATAAAAGGATCATTTGTCAATTTCGATATGATCTGGATTTATGAAATGTATGTAAGTATCTGTAATATCAAATAGCTACATTAATGCAGTACTAAAAAAGCTACTTTTATGCATCATTAAAAGAAAACATCTTGCAGATGCTGCAAATTTACAAGCAGGACTGTATATATTATTAAGATGAATAATATCATCACCAAGCAACCCCCTCTTACAGTACAGTTCTGTAGTGCACATAACATAATGACTAATTACACATATCAAATGAAACTGAACTCTACTAATTTCTGAGCAAAAGTAATCTACAAATTCACTCCCACCCAAGTTGGACTGCATTTCTGCGCCCAGAGAAGAGATGCATATTGGCCATCCTGCTCATTATGAGATGCGTTACGTCTTCATTCGTCCCTAAAACGATAGAAAATCTTCAATACAAAGGCGTATGCAACTACAGTAGTTACATGTGATAAATATTTATGTGCTTGAAATCTCAACCATAAAAATTACCCTTGCTAGTTTCGAGTCAAAAATTACATTTAAGCAGAGTTAGTGGGCAATTATAAATTAATCCATCAATATGTATAATTTTACTTAGTTATATCTTGATACAGATTTATTTGTATTAATGAAATAGTTACTTACATTTGTAAAATTGGCCACCTCCGGTGTTTGCGTCTGCCTTTTGCAATTTGTTTTTGCACTCTGCCGCCGTCTCCGCGTTCGATTATGGGAAATAGGGGTTGGAGAGTGTACATTGTATGTACACTCGAAATCAGATTGCATTATGGGTAAGAAAGAGTGAAAAAATGTAGGGAATGAGATGTAGGGAATTAATTCAGACACCACCAAAAAATGGCCGACACACGAAATAGTGCACTATTTAGTGGATGGGGGTGGTTTCGGACACAGAACTGCTTTACTTGTGTGTCTGTGCTATCTACACACAGTAATGCAGTAGCGCCTCGCAGTGTTCACTCCGATACTGCAACATTGGCATGTACACAATATACATGACATCCCCCTTTTTTTTCTCTCTTTTTTTTAAACACTACTAGAAACTGGTAAGTAATTACAATATAACTTGTACATAACATAAAAACATTAAACTTCAGTTACTCTCAAGACCCATTTACAGACATTGACAACACTGACATTTTCAACTAGTCAATAATTTACTCTATTTTACTCCTAGTACCTACTAGGCACGCTGATAGGTCTAACAAATTTTGATACTCTCCCATTACTTGTGAAAGACTGTCCTTTTCTCACTGGAGTATTGTTTGCATTCACATAAACTGACACGCTTTCACTGGCATTATTGTAACCGTAGGCTACTGGTTGTCCCTCTTGAAGGATCACCGCTCCCAGACCTTGTGAACTTGCATCTACTGATAAAGTAACTGGCTTTTCTACATCATGGTATTTCAATACTGGTGCTGTACTCACCAACACATTCAGGCTATTTAAACTATTTTTCTGTTCACTCTCCCAATGTCACCGTGTTTCTCCTTCCAGCAGCTTCCTGAGTGGTGCTGTTACTTCTGGAAGATTTGGGATGAACTTTGTTAGGTATAGTTACATGCCTAAGAATCTCTGTAGGGCTGTTTTGTCCTGTGGCTCAGGCATCTCCACTATAGCTCTTACTTTTTCTTCATACGGTTTCAGTCCATCTGATTTCACTCAAACCAAACAGCTTTCTCAATCTTCTCTCATGTGAGTATTTATTTTCTCCCCACACGAGAATGTCATCCATTACATTGACTAATCTTTCATTCCTTCCAGATGCTGAAACAAGCACCTTTGAAACACCTCTGGAGCCAACGAAATGCCAAACGGAAGTCTTGTAAAACTGTACCTACCTAAAGGTGTGTTAAAGGTACATCATCCAGCTGAATCTGCCAAAATCCTTGGTTAGCTTCTACCACTGAAAATATCTTGGCTCTCTGCATTTCTGCAACAACTTCCTCAATTGATTTGAGAGGGTAGTGTTCCCTTTTTATTGCTTTGTTCAGATCTTGAGGGTCTATGCAGATCCTAATCTTCTTGTTGGGTGTATAGCAGTTCAATGGAAAGGAGGAGGTGAGAACTGACTTGACAATATAAATAATAGTTTAATGAAGAAATAAACCAAAAGACACAAACATACACATAGGACAGACAGCTGCCAGTAAACACGCTCTCTCAGTCACACCACCGTCCGAAGTCGGCCTTTATCCCTCAGAGGCTTGATTAGCATGATAAAATCACGCTACGCCCTGTCACATTGGGTTTTGCAATTTTCACCATGCTGTTTACCCGTTCAGTTTGTTTTTTGATGACACGCATTTTTTCCATTAATTTTAGTTCTTTTTCAACATCTTTCAGGGCTACGAGTACTTTCCTTGGAAGATGAATCACTGGCGTGACTTCAGGATTTATCTGAATATGATGGACTCCAGGAAGACAACCCAGTCCTGTGAATAAATCCTCAAATTGACTCTGAACGTCTGTTACTGTGTTTTCTTTTATTTTATAAATCCTTTTTTATTAAAACCAAGGTTCTGCACGATTCTCTTCCCAGAATTGCACATGCACTTTGCTCTATGACAAGAAATTCCAGAGTGTAATATTTGTGACCCAATGGCGAGCCATCATGTGGCCTGAATATGTTACCAGTTTGCATTGTGACTTACACATCTAATTTCTGTCAAGCTTCAAAGCATCCAGATCTCTTAGTGTTATGACATTACAATCTGCTCCTGTGTCTAGCTTTACAACCAGTGTTTTGCTGTATACCTTGAGAGTTTCAGTCCATGGTTCCTGCCGTGTTTGCAGTTCTTTCGTTTCATCAATTTGGTACAGCTCAGTCTATTTCATCTCAATGGTTACAAGGCACATTTCCTCACCACTTAATCCTGTGTGATCAATTTTACATATTTTAAGTTGTTTTTCTGTTTGCATACGACTCATAAATGTTTTTGCAAAAATGATTTTGGTTCTTTCTGTGTCAGACTTTACATATTTGTCCGTATGCAGGGCATTTTCTTGGTTCATGTTTATATCCACATCTTGTGCAATCTACTTGTGATCTGTTCTTCTTTGGCTGAAAACATGCCTTTTTTTTTTTCTTTTTTTTTTTTTTTTTTACATGTTTTTGCTTGTGAATTTTATGCAAGGGCACTTCCGTTTCTTCTTGCAGTGTTTTCAATTGGTTATGACTCAATTCAGCAACTCTACAAATGTCCACTGCTCTCTGTAGAGTTAGGTCAGGTTCTCGTAATAGTCTGCCTCTAATCTGATCATTTGTAATACCGCATACAAGTCTCTTATTAATGACTCCATCAGTTCTCTGAACTCACAATCCTTAGCTTTGTTCTTTAAATCCATCACATAAGCATCAATAGACTCTGTTTGGCCTTGTGAACTTGTAAAGAATAAATGACTCCGATATGTCAGATTCTTTCGCGGTTCACAGTATTTTGCAAACAGTTCTTTCAATGTGTCAAAATCATCAACATCATCATCAAATGTAGAGTTGCGAATGGGTTGAATAACTTGATGGCTTCATCTCCTGTTACATGCAGAAATGTGGCACACTTTTTTTTTCTCATGATTTCTCAGAGACTCTGCTCACAATAAGATACAACTCAAATCTTTGGATCCAACCTCTCCAGTTCTCTGCAAGATTTCCTTCTAGTCTTAGAGCTCCTGGGGTTTTCAACTGCTCCATAATTTATCAATTTTGTCACTTCTGACACCATGTAATATATATAATGATGCATGTGAATCATGTGGTTGAACAGAACTGCTTTACTTGTGTGTCTGTGCTATCTACATACAGTAATGTAGTAGTGCATCACAGTATTCACTCCAATACTGCAATATAAGCGTATACACAATATACATGACACATTTATGCTGTCCTCTTGATTAACAAAGGCTAACAATTGGGGTAAACTCTGTCATGTGATACTATACTTTTGCGAAAATGGCAATTTTCTTGACAAAGTGTTTCCAATCCAGTTTTTCATGACATTTGATAGTATCAACATAGTTTATGCGCTAGAGTTAAACGGAAAAATATTATTTCGACACTTAATAATAATAACTTGATAATTTGCATTTCCATCAGCTTTATTTGGATGCGCTAAAACGTTTTATTGAATGGAAACATAGTTAATGACTGAAGCCTGGAGAAACCAGATGGTTCATTAATTAATTTTTAGAATAGTTTATTAACAAAAATAGAATAACATAACATAACTTTTAACTTATGCAATCATGCTTTATCTGCCTTAACAAAACAATACAAGTTAGGTTGCCTTGTAACTTATTAAAATAGTGTAAAATCTAAAAGATGTGACTCCTATCACATCAAATTGCATCTTTGGCAGGGCAGCAAACATCTCAAATATTTGAAGAGGTACAACCAATACAAAAAAGGAAACAAGTGGATCACAAAGGCCCTGGCACATTTAAATACAACTGTAAGATAAATATGCACTGGTTTTACATCTCTTAAACGTTTTAGAGGTAGAAAACTGGGTAAAAAGTGCTAAATGTAAACATTGTAAACCAGTCATTATGCTACATCTTTTAGCTAGTGTAACTTATTAAAATAATGTATAAACTAAAAGCTGTGACTACTATCACAGCAAATTCCTTTGGCAGGGCAGCAAACATCTCAGATGTCTGAAGAGGTACAACCAAGACTTGAGCAATATATATTCTGCCTGCGATTTTGTACCTGGAGTCCAGCACTTTAATCAATTTCCTGAAACCGTCATTCTACACTGCTCAGAGGCATCATGTCTTTCGCTGTAAAGTAAGAAACTAAGCTCGTTATATCCTTGCTCCTTTATGATTGCTTTTCATATGGGGCAATAGCCGCAAAGGATGACACAATTGATTGTTGTTTTGATACAGCCCCACTAACGCTGCTAAAACGTGTGGACGGACTAACATGAGCCCTGCATATTAATAAAATCAAGCCATATCAATGCCCTTGGTAGTAGGGCTCAAAAATATTTGCCATTTGGAATGCACTTATGTTTTTTTAAAGGGGTCATATTATGAGAAATAAAATTTTCCTTTATAGTTTGACATATGCAGTAACTCAAAAGATACTGGAGACTGAGTAGAATCACTGTGCAGAGGATTTATTGGAAGTCTCAAAAACACAGTTAATGCTGGCAAAGATAAAAAACACCATAGGAAAAGATATTCCACCTAAAAAGATCCAGTGGGAAAGGTAGGTATCAAGGATGAGAGAGGGCAAAATTTCATGATAAAGGGGTAGCCAATAGACAAGATAAACACTCAAAATTACAGCTATGAGAAGCAAACAATAATTTGCAGAGGCATTGTGAGAAAAAGGAATTGCCTTAAATCTTCTGTGTGCATTGTGTGATTTTGATGAAAATTAGCTTCAAATTCTTTAGAATAATGTCAAGACACTGCTGATCTAAAGTTTTTAAGGGATATTTGATATCTTAAATAGTGTTGCCACGGCTCTGTAGCACCCCCTTAAAAATGGGTGTGTAAGATGGCCTCTGTAGCACCCCCATTTTCACCAACAGTCACCAAAATTGGTACAAATATTGTTCTCATCAAGCTGGACAATTTTCATAACGATAGTTATTAGCTCCGCCCAACAGGAAGTTGGCCATTTTGGATTTTTTTTTTAATATTGCAGTCTCTGAACTTTGCAGAGTCTCCTCCTAAAGGATTCATGAGACTGTCACAACATTTAGACAACATTATGCCAAGATATTGATGATGCGGTGTTGCCATGGCGAAGCATAACATTTATGGTGAAAAATGGGAAACAGGAAGTGTCTCATATCTTCTGTGTGCGATGTGTGATTTAGATAAAAACTTAGATTTATGTATAGTCCTGGGGGCTAATCACATGGATGTGACTATTTTGGATCATGGTCATAGCACCACCACCTGGCAGCAGGAAGTGTGGCACTTTAAAATATTCCTCTTTTATTTACCCAAATTGCTTAAAAATTGTTTCGAATAATGTCAAATGCCAAATGCATGTGTAAAGCTTGCATAGTTTTCCAAAAGCCAGCAGGTGGAAATGGACCCATTGTGCTTGGGTTCTGTAGCGCCCCCTTGAAAATGGGCATGTATAATAATTATACAAGTTAGCACTGTTGCACCCCCATTTTCACCTACAGCCATCAAAATGACTATATATATATATATACTGTATATATATATATATATATATATATATATATATACATATATATAGATAGATAGATAGATAGATAGATAGATAGATAGATAGATAGATAGATAGATAGATATTAGGGCTGTCAATCGATTACAATTTTGAATCGAATTAATTACATGGAGTCCCGATTAATTAATCGCATTAAATCGCATATACAAATATATGCTGAGAAAGCCTAAACATTAAATTCTTAGTTACATCTGCTAGTAAAACTGATCTAAACAACCAGTGCACCCTACATTTTACAGTAACCATAGTTTAGCTATGGTATTTGTAGTAAAAACCTAATAACCACAAAATCAACATGGTTACTGTCATGTTTACAATATATAATGTAATCATGATTACTATATGCAAACTACAGTATTACTGCTGTAAAAACATAGTGGTGACATAGTAGTCATTACTACAACATTACTATAGTAAAACCATGGTTAATTTTCATCAGGGTCTTTAACTAAAAAAACATTTTCTCTAATTAATAAATCAGCATTTAAACTTAACATCAGCACTATTACGCAACATACATTGACATAAAATGCATTCCAAACGCTACTGTGCATTTACTCAATATTCGGTAGCTGTACATCATTATAGAAGGAACTTTGCTATTAAAATGGATACGAGGGATGTTGTGGCGCAGCTTGAGGTTTTTAATATGCAGAAATCACACATCTTCGTCAGCGGAGTAGGGAAACATATCGTTGGCAATGAACACCCCAATTGCTTTAACTATTGTTTTATGCCTGTCCGAATCAGCAATGAGTGCTTGCTTAAAAACAGTGCAGTTTCGGCTCACCTGAGGCTGTTTCTGTGCCTTTCCCTGGTGATTTTGGCATAAATTATCATACACTGATGTATTACTAGTATATAGCACTCATGTAGAAAGATGTCTGCAAACAGTGCCTGTTTTGTAAAAGTGTTTTGACCATCGCTGTTGTAATTTACTGCAAAAAGAAAATTATTCCAGACAGGAGACCTGAATAATGCAGGGGGGTTCTTAACTGGAGACATATTTTGCCCCTTTTTACAAGATGTAATATAAGTCTCAGATAATTCATTATACCATGTTATAAATGCCTCTTTTTGGGTGGAATCAAAAACACGCTGATTTTGTGTGTGTCTCTCTTTAAATGCAAATGAGCTGCTGCTTCCCGCCCCTTTCCGGAAGAGGGATGTGCTTTTACATCTCATGCTTTGGTTACTACAGCAAGAACCTATATGACTGACAGCATAAATACTGGAGTTCAGGCAGGGCTGGACTGGGAAGAGAAATCGGCCAGGGATTTTACATAGCAACTGGCCCAAAAGTTGAGCGGGGGGTGTTCGCTGTCCTTTTCTGGATATCGTGGTGCCATTTTGTGGTCCATTCTGCATAACGCGGGGGCTCATTTTAGCTTATCGCGGCCCATTTGGCCCGTTTCGCGGCCAGTCCGCCCCAAAATGCATCGGCCCACCAGGAAAATGCCCGGTATACCAGATTACCAGTTCAGCTTGTGACATCTAACATCACTTTAGAGCAGAAACGAAAACGATTCATTTTGACACACTGTTTTTGATTAATAGAAATATAAGAAAGAGGAGTGGGTGGACTTTTAACATTGTAGGGTGGTTGTGTACACACACTGCTGACTCACATTTATGTACAAACAGCTGGGAGGCTGGGCTGCCGGTGGCTGGGTCACTAGTGGCTGGGCGGCCGGGTCTCCAGAGGCATGGCGGCTGGTGGCTGAGTCACTGGTGACTGGGCCGGTGACTGAATGGCTAATATAATAAGTTAGCATAATGTAATAGTGATATGGTTATAAAACCAAAACAAATCATCAGTGTCTCATTTGCATTGATTTAATGCTATTTGCCTTACATGTTGTATCAATGACATTGCATCGTTGGTTAATTGATTTGATGCCTCCAGTCCAGATCGATGGATCGTTACACCCCTAAAACAAACTCAAAAAAAGAAAGAATAGACTGCCTGCTTTTGCCTGTTTATGTTTAGGGATACAGTAGGCCTATAGGCTTTACAACATTCACTGATATATATAGCAGTTATGCTGATAAACAAAAACCATCCACAACAATGGATGATCCCTGACTGAGTGTGGAGGTTGACAATTGGAAAGTGCACAAAAATAAATTGTAATGGTGGCGGACCCTGTACTAAATTTCAAATTTCAAAATTTGGGTGCCAGACAGGTTTAGGCCTGTCAAAATTAATACCTTGTCCCAGATAGCTCTAAAAGCCACCAATTACATGTATTATATGTATTTTAAATAAATTCACAAAAGAGTGTTTCACTTTCCAAGGCACAAGTATATTTTCAAATAGCATAAAGAAAACAGTGAACAAAAACAAAATACGAGAAATAATCAAATACATAAATCCCAACAGAACAAATATAGCAATACAAATATAACATAACAATAATTCTTCAAGAGTGTGTGTGTGTAGTAGATAGAGTTAAGGCAGTAGGAGTGTTTGTGAATGGTGCACGCTGGTTCATTGAGAGTTTGCAATATACCTGAATGTTGAAGACTGTGGGCAGTACTGCAGGACGTAGAGTGAGAGTCCAACAAAAGGGAATAAAGTTAGGTCAGAAGAATCAAGGAATCACCTGGCACTACACTTGAGACTTTTCCGTCACACCTTGACCATGGAGCTCTTCGGCAGTTGCAGATCCTATAAACTCATGCCACCCCATTTTTACTCAAGAAGTGCAATGAATGGCTATGACATAAAGCTTCAACTCATCCCAGTCTCAAATCTCAATTCTTTTTCTGTTTTGTCATCAACAACCAACTCCCTGGTTACCTTTATGGTTGCCTTTATTGTTGACAGTTGGTACTCTTGAGCAGCCATTGTAGTTGGTGGTGGTGGATCCTTAAAGGGGCAGTGTGCAGTTCTGCTCTGCCACAAAATGGGTGAGACTAACACTGCCAGAAGGCAGAACACAACATGCACCCACACACACATTAACCCACACATGTACACATATTCAAAGAAAAAAACAAGACAATGTATGAGTCTTCAGTTTTATGCACTAATTGAGATTTAACAATCCATTTCTGTTAATTTGCGTTTATTACTTTTAATTTTCTTTATATTATTATTTATTTACCTGAAGTCATTAAAATTTGATGTTTGCTATAAATTATTGGTAACAAAATGATTATTCTTTGAAACACCAGGTCAGATTTTACTGTAAGCATAATATGACATTATTGCAAAAAAGTTATACTTAAAAACAGTTTAAAAAACAAATGCTAAACTTTGACAAATAATAGTTTGATAATGTTTAAATATATGTCTGAATTCATAACTTGAGATACAGTTTAGAAATGACGGGCACAAGCACCACGGGCCCATTTACACCCAATGGCTTTCGGAAAATAGTGCATGATGGACAAATGCATTTGGTTGACTAAACAAGACACCATGACTTACCATCTGCTCAGGCATAATGGTTAACAACTTTGATGTGTGTGGTAAATGTAATAAATGTGTAATTATCGCAAGTATTAGAATAACCTTAAAAAATAATATTGTATTTGACTTGTGGCTATGAAAATATCATGTAAGAAATCAAGAAGTGATAAAAATAACAGGACTATTTCAAAGTCTGTTGTAAGAGCCACACTTCCTGCTGCCAGGTGGTGGTGCTATGACCATAACCCAAAATAGTCACATCCATGTGATCAGCCCCCAAGACTAAGCATCCATCTCAAATTTGATCTAAATCACATTTTGCAAACAGAAGATATGAGACACTTCCTGTTTCCCATTTTTCAACATAAATGTATTGCTACGCACTTCGACACCATTCAAAATATAAAAAATCGATTCACAATTTAGCATCTACAATGTCTGTTGTACAATGGCATGTTATTGCACAAATTTGGTGCCAGTAACATGAATCCCCTAGGAGGAATATTTAAAAGTTT
This sequence comes from Moxostoma hubbsi, assembly GCA_032164185.1. Classification (NCBI taxonomy): domain Eukaryota; kingdom Metazoa; phylum Chordata; class Actinopteri; order Cypriniformes; family Catostomidae; genus Moxostoma; species Moxostoma hubbsi. Next base: position 10,331,828 of record JAVLUX010000045.1, read on the forward strand.
CTTAACTTTCTGTGATTTAAAAAAAAAAATCCAAAAAGTCCAATGTGTGTGGCGCTAATGACTGTAATTATTAAAGTTGTTTGGCTTGATGACAACAATATATGTACCAAGTTTGGTGACTGTAGGTGAAAATGGAGGTACAAAAGAGGCTGTCTTACATGCCCATTTTAAAGGAGGGGGGGCGCTACAGAGTCCCCCTGCAACTTTTGCCCAACCCTAATGGACAACGACTCTGAAGTGTGTGCAAAATTTTATGAAAATGTAAGCATGCCATGTGCCTCAAAAAACCTAAATATAGCAAGAAAGGAATATAAATGAATGCGTTGCCATGGCAACTATAGTAGCATCGCCTATCGAAGTGTTAAATCATGCTAAACACGTGCTAGTATCATGCTAATACATGTCGGCATCGCCTAGCGAAGTGCTAAAACGTTAAAAACTTTCTAGAATCATTCAAATACATGCTGCATAAAACATGCTAAAAATGTGCTAGCATCATGTTAACACATGTTGGCATCGCCTAGCAAAGTGCTAAAATATGCTATAAACATGCTAGCATCATGCTAACACATGTTCACATCGACAAACGAAGTGTTAAAACAAGTGTTAAAACATGCTAACACATGCTGGCATCGCCTAGCGAATTGCTAAAATATGCTAAAAACGTGCTAGCATCATGTTAACACATGCTGGCATCGCCTTGCAAAGTGCTATAATATGCTAAAAACATGTTAGCATCATGATAACACATGTTGGCATCGACAAGCGTGGTAATAAAACATGCTAAAAATGTGCTAGCATCATTCTAACACAAATTAGCATCGCCTAGCGAAGTGATACAAAATGCTAAAAATGTGCTACCATCATGCTAACACATGTTGGCATAGCCTAGCGAAGTGCTACAATATGCTAAAAACGTTCTAGAATCATTCAAATACATGCTGCATAAAACATGCTAAAAATGTGCTAACATCATGCTAACACATGCTAGCATCGCCTAGCGAAGAGCTAAATCATGATAAAAAACGAGGTAGTATCACGCGAATACATGTTGGCATCGCCTAGCGAAGTGCTAAAACATGCTAAAAACTTTCTAGAATCATTCAAATACATGCTGCATAAAACATGCTAAAAATACGCTAGCATCATACTAATATAGTAGTATGATGACATCGCCTAGCGAAGTGCTAAAATATGCTAAAAACGTGCTAGCATCATGCTAACACATGTTGGCATCGACTAGCGAAGTGTTAAAACATGCTAAAAACGTGCTAGCATCATGCTAACACATGCTGGCATCACCTAGCGAAGTGCTAAAATATGTTAAAAACGTGGTAGCATCATGATAACACATGTTCGCATCGAAAAGCGTGGTGTTAAAATATGCTAAAAATGTGCTAGCATCAGCTAACACATGCTAGCATCACCTAGCGAAGTGCTTAAACATGCTAAAAACGTGCTAGCAACATGCTAACACATGGTATCATCGCCTAGCGAAGTGCTACAATATGCTAAAAACATGCTAGCATCATGCTAACACATGTTGGCATCGCCTAGCGAAGTGTTAAAACATGTTAAAAACGTTCTAGAATCATTCAATTAAATGCTGCATAAAACATGCTAAAAATGTGCTAGCATCATGCTAACACATGCTAGCATCGCCTAGCGAAGTGCTTAAACATGCTAAAAATGTGCTAACATCATGCTAACACATGCTAGCATCGCCTAGCGAAGAGATAAAAAATGATAAAAACATGGTAGTATTATGTGAATACATGTTGGCATCGCCTAGAGAAGTGCTAAAACATGCTAAAAACATTCTAGAATCATTCAAATACATGCTGCATAAAACATGCTAAAAATGTGCTAGCATTATTCTAACACAAGCTAGCATCGCCTAGCGAAGTGTTTAAACATGCTACAAATGTGCTAGCATCATGCTAACACATGCTAGTATCGCCTAGCGAAGAGCTAAATCATGCTAAAAACGTGCTAGTATCATGCTAATACATGTTGGCATCGCCTAGCTAAGTGCTAAAACATGCTAAAAACTTTCTAGAATCATTCAAATACATGCTGCATAAAACATGATAAAAATGTGCTAGCATCATACTAATATATGATGGCATCGCCTAGCGAATTGCTAAAATATGCTAAAAACATGCTAGCATCATGCTAACACATGTTGGCATCGACTAGCAAAGTGTTAAAACATGCTAAAAACGTGCTAGCATCATGCTAACACATGCTGGTATCGCCTAGCGAAGTGCTAAAATAGGCTAAAAACCGTGGTAGCATCATGATAACACATGTTGGCATCGACAAGCGTGGTGTTAAAACATGCTAAAAATGTGCTAGCATCATGCTAACACATGCTAGCATCACCTAGCGAAGAGCTTAATCATGCTAAAAACGTGCAAGCATCATACTAACACATGGTAGCATCGCCTAGAGAAGTGTTAAATCATGCTAAAAACGTGCTAGTATCAGGCTAATACATGTTGGCATCGCCTAGAGAAGTGTTAAAACATGCTAAAAACATTCTAGAATCATTCAAATACATGCTGCATAAAACATGATAAAAATGTGCTAGCATCATACTAATATATGATGGCATCGCCTAGCGAATTGCTAAAATATGCTAAAAACGTGCTAGCATCAAGATAACACATGTTGGCATCGACAATCGTGGTTTTAAAACATGCTAAAAATGTGCTAGCATCATGCTAACACATGCTGGCGTCACCTAGTGAAGTGCTATAATATGCTAAAAACGTTTTAGCATCATGATAACACATGTTGGCATTGACAAGAGTGGTGAAAAAACATGCTAAAAATGTGCTAGCATCATTCTAACACATGCTAGCATCGCCAAGCGAAGTTATACAAAATGCTAAAAACGTGCTACCATCATGCTAACACATATTGGCATAGCCTAGCGAAGTGCTACAATATGCTAAAAACATGCTAGCATCATGCTAACACATGTTGGCATCGCCTAGCGCAGTGCTAAAACATGTTAAAAACGATCTAGAATCATTCAATTACATGCTGCATAAAACATGCTAAAAATGTGCTAGCATCATGCTAACACATGCTAGCATCGCCTAGTGAAGTGCTTAAACATGCTAAAAACGTTCTAGCATCATGCTAACACATGCTGGCATCGCCTAGCGAAGTGCTAAAATATGCTAAAAACGTGGTAGCATCATGATAACACATATTGGCATTGACAAGAGTGGTGATAAAACATGCTAAAAATGTGCTAGCATCATGCTAACACATGCTAGCATCACCTAGCGAAGAGCTAAATCATGCTAAAAATGTGCAAGCATCATACTAACACAGTAGCATCGCCTATCGAAGTGTTAAATCATGCTAAAAACGTGCTAGTATCATGCTAATACATGTTGGCATCGCCTAGAAAAGAGCTAAAACATGCTTCAAATGTGCTAACATCATGCTAACACATGCTAGCATCACCTAGCGAAGAGCTAAATCATGCTAAATACGTGCTAGTATCATGTTAAGACATCTTGGCATCGCCTAGTGAAGTGCTAAAATATGCTAAAACGTGCTAGCATCATGCTAACACATGTTGGCATCGACTAGCAAAGTGCTAAAATATGCTAAAAACATGGTAGCATCATGATAATACATGTTGACATCGACAAGCGTGGTGTTAAAACATTCTAAAAATGTGCTAGCATCATGCTAACACATACAAGCATCAACTAGCGAAGAACTAAATCATGCTAAAATCGTGCAAGCATCATACTAACACATGGTAGCATCGCCTAGCGAAGTGTTAAATCATGCTGAAAACGTGCTAGTATCATGCTAATACATGTTGGCATCGCCTAGAGAAGTGCTAAAACATGCTAAAAAAATTCTAGAATCATTCAAATACATGCTGCATAAAACATGCTAAAATTTGTGCTAGAATCATGCTAACACATGCTAGCATCGCCTAGCGAAGTGCTTAAAAAGCTAAAAATTTGCTAGCATCATTCTAACAAATGCTTGCATCGCCAAGCAAAGTGATACAAAATGCTAAAAACGTGCTAGCATCATGCTAACACATATTGGCATAGCCAAGCGAAGTGCTACAATATGCTAAAAACATGCTAGCATCATGCTAACACATGTTGCCTTCGCCTAGAGAAGTGCTAAAACATGCTAAAAAAATTCTAGAATCATTCAAATACATGCTGCATAAAACATGCTAAAATTTGTGCTAGCATCATGCTAACACATGCTAGCATCGCCTAGCGAAGTGCTTAAACATGCTAAAAATGTGCTAACACCATGCTAAAACATGCTAGTATCGCCTAGCGAAGAGCTAAATCATGATAAAAATGTGGTAGTACCATGCGAATACATGTTGACATCGCCTAGTGATGTGCGAAAACATGCTAAAAACGTTCTAGAATCATTCAAATACATGCTGCATAAAACATGCTAAAAATGTGCTAGCATCATGCTAACACATGTTAGCATCGCCTAGCGAAGTGCTTAAACATGCTAAAAATGTGCTAACATCATGCTAAAACATGTTAGCATCGCCTAGCGAAGAGCTAAATCATGATTAAAACGTGGTAGTATCATGCGAATACATGCTGGCATCGCCTTGCGAACTGCTAAACATGCTAAAAACGTTCTAGAATCATTCAAATACATGCTGCATAAAACATGCTAAAAATGTGCTAGCATCATGCTAACACATGTTAGCATCGCCTAGCGAAGTGCTTAAACATGCTAAAAATGTGCTAACATCATGCTAAAACATGCTAGCATCGCCTAGCGAAGAGCTAAATCATGATTAAAACGTGGTAGTATCATGCGAATACGTGCTGGCATCGCCTTGCGAACTGCTAAACATGCTAAAAACGTTCTAGAATCATTCAAATACATGCTGCATAAAACATGCTAAAAATGTGCTAGCATCATACTACTATATGATGGCATCGCCTAGCGAAGTGCTAAAATATGCTAAAAACGTGCTAGCATCATGCTAACACATGCTGGCATCACCTAGCGAAGAACTAAATCATGCTAAAATCGTGCAAGCATCATACTAACACATGGTAGCATCGCCTAGCGAAGTGTTAAATCATGCTGAAAACGTGCTAGTATCATGCTAATACATGTTGGCATCGCCTAGAGAAGTGCTAAAACATGCTAAAAAAATTCTAGAATCATTCAAATACATGCTGCATAAAACATGCTAAAATTTGTGCTAGAATCATGCTAACACATGCTAGCATCGCCTAGCGAAGTGCTTAAAAAGCTAAAAATTTGCTAGCATCATTCTAACAAATGCTTGCATCGCCAAGCAAAGTGATACAAAATGCTAAAAACGTGCTAGCATCATGCTAACACATATTGGCATAGCCAAGCGAAGTGCTACAATATGCTAAAAACATGCTAGCATCATGCTAACACATGTTGCCTTCGCCTAGAGAAGTGCTAAAACATGCTAAAAAAATTCTAGAATCATTCAAATACATGCTGCATAAAACATGCTAAAATTTGTGCTAGCATCATGCTAACACATGCTAGCATCGCCTAGCGAAGTGCTTAAACATGCTAAAAATGTGCTAACACCATGCTAAAACATGCTAGTATCGCCTAGCGAAGAGCTAAATCATGATAAAAATGTGGTAGTACCATGCGAATACATGTTGACATCGCCTAGTGATGTGCGAAAACATGTTAAAAACGTTCTAGAATCATTCAAATACATGCTGCATAAAACATGCTAAAAATGTGCTAGCATCATGCTAACACATGTTAGCATCGCCTAGCGAAGTGCTTAAACATGCTAAAAATGTGCTAACATCATGCTAAAACATGTTAGCATCGCCTAGCGAAGAGCTAAATCATGATTAAAACGTGGTAGTATCATGCGAATACATGCTGGCATCGCCTTGCGAACTGCTAAACATGCTAAAAACGTTCTAGAATCATTCAAATACATGCTGCATAAAACATGCTAAAAATGTGCTAGCATCATGCTAACACATGTTAGCATCGCCTAGCGAAGTGCTTAAACATGCTAAAAATGTGCTAACATCATGCTAAAACATGCTAGCATCGCCTAGCGAAGAGCTAAATCATGATTAAAACGTGGTAGTATCATGCGAATACGTGCTGGCATCGCCTTGCGAACTGCTAAACATGCTAAAAACGTTCTAGAATCATTCAAATACATGCTGCATAAAACATGCTAAAAATGTGCTAGCATCATACTACTATATGATGGCATCGCCTAGCGAAGTGCTAAAATATGCTAAAAACGTGCTAGCATCATGCTAACACATGCTGGCATCACCTAGCGAAGTGCTAAAATATGTTAAAAACGTGGTATCATCATGATAACACATGATGGCATCGAAAAGTGTGGTGTTAAAATATGCTAAAAATGTGCTAGCATCAGCTAACACATGCTAGCATCGCCTAGCAAAGTGCTTAAACATGCTAAAAACGTGCTAGCATCATGCTAACACATGCTGGCATCACCTAGCGAAGTGCTAAAATATGTTAAAAACGTGGTATCATCATGATAACACATGATGGCATCGAAAAGTGTGGTGTTAAAATATGCTAAAAATGTGCTAGCATCATGCTAACACATGGTAACATCGCCTAGCGAAGTGCTACAATATGCTAAAAACATGCTAGCATCATGCTAACACATGTTGGCATCGCCTAGCGAAGTGTTAAAACATGTTAAAAACGTTCTAGAATCTTTCAATTACATGCTGCATAAAACATGCTAAAAATGTGCTAGCATCATGCTAACACATGCTAGCATCGCCTAGCGAAGTGCTTAAACATGCTAAAAATGTGCTAACATCATGCTAACACATGCTAGCATCACCTAGCGAAGAGCTAAAAAATGATAAAAACGTGGTAGTATCATGCGAATACATGTTGGCATCGCCTAGAGAAGTGATAAAACATGCTAAAAACATTCTAGAATACTTCAAATACATGCTGCATAAAACATGCTAAATATATGCTAGCATCATGTTAACACATGTTGGCATCGCCTAGCGAAGTGCTAAAATATGCTAAAATCATGCTAGCTTCATGCTAACACATGTTGACATCGACAATCGAAGTGTTAAAACATACTAAAAATGGGATAGCATCATGCTAACACATGTTGGCTTCGCCTAGCAAATTGCTAAAATATGCTAAAAACGTGCTAGCATCAAGATAACACATGTTGGCATCGACAAGCGTGGTGTTAAACCATGCTAAAAATGTGCTAGCATCATGCTAACACATGCTGGTATCACCTAGTGAAGTGCTATAAGATGCTAAAAACGTGTTAGCATCATGATAACACATGTTGGCATTGACAAGCGTGGTGATAAAACATGCTAAAAATGTGCTAGCATCATTCTAACACATGCTTGCATCGCCAAGCAAAGTGTTACAAAATGCTAAAAACATGCTAGCATCATGCTAACACATATTGGCAGAGCCATGCGAAGTGCTACAATTTGCTAAAAACATGCTAGCATCATGATAACACATGTTGGCATCGCCTAGCGCAGTGCTAAAACATGTTAAAAACGTTCTAGAATCATTCAAATACATGCTGCATAAAACATGCTAAAAATGTGCTAACATCATGCTAACACATGCTAGCATCACCTAGTGAAGTGCTTAAACATGCTAAAAACGTGCTAGCATCATGCTAACACATGGTTGCATCGCCTAGCGAAGTGCTACAATATGCTAAAAACATGCTAGCATCATGCTAACACATGCTAGAATCGCCTAGCGAAGTGCTATAATATGCTAAAAATGTGTTAGCATCATGATAACACATGTTGGCATTGACAAGCGTGGTGATAAAACATGCTAAAAATGTGCTAGCATCATGTTAACACATGCTAGCATCACCTAGCGAAGAGCTTAATCATGCTAAAAACTTGCAAGCATCATACTAACACATGGTAACATCGCCTAGAGAAGTGTTAAATCATTCTAAAAATGTGCTAGTATCATGCTAATACATGTTGGCATTGCCTAGCGAAGTGTTAAAACATGTTAAAAACTTTCTAGAATCATTCAAATACATGCTGCATAAAACATGCTAAAAATATGCTAGCATCATGGTAACACATGTTGGCATCGCCTAGAGAAGTGCTAAAATATTATAAAAACATGCTAGCATCATGCTAACACATGTTGACATCGACAAGCGAAGTGTTAAAACATGCTAAAAATGGGTTAGCATCATGCTAACACATATTGGCTTCGCCTAGCGAATTGCTAAAATATGCTAAAAACGTGTTAGCATCAAGATAACACATGTTGGCATCGACAAGCGTGGTGTTAAAACATGCTAAAAATGTGCTAGCATCATGCTAACACATGCTGGCATCGCCAAGCGAAGTGATACAAAATGCTAAAAAACGTGCAAGCATCATGCTAACACATATTGGCATAGCCAAGCGAAGTGCTACAATATGCTAAAAACATGCTAGCATCATGCAAACACATGTTGGCATCGCCTAGCGCAGTGCTAAAACATGTTAAAAACATTCTAGAATCATTCAAATACATGCTGCATAAAACATGCTAAAAATGTGCTAGCATCATGCTAACACATGGCAGCATCGCCTAGCGAAGTGCTACAATATGCTAATAACATGCTAGCTTCATGCTAACACATGTTGGCATCGCCTAACAAAGTGTTAAATCATTTTAAAAACGTTCTAGAATCATGCAATTACATGCTGCATAAAACATGCTAAAAATGTGCTAGCATCATGCTAACAAATGCTAGCATCACCTAGCGAAGTGCTTAAACATGCTAAATTTGTGCTAGCATCATGCTAACACATGCTGGCTTCGCATAGCAAAGTGCTAAAATATGCTAAAAACTTTGTAACATCATGATAACACATATTGGCATCAACAAGTGTGGTGTTAAAACATAATAAAAATGTGCTAGCATCATGCTAACACATGCTAGCATCACCTAGTGAAGAGCTAAATCATGCTAAAAACGTGCAAGCATCATACTAACACATAGTAGCATCGGCTATCGAAGTGTTAAATCATGCTAAAAACGTGCTAGTATCATGCTAATACATGTTGGCATCGCCTAGAGAAGTGCTAAAACATGCTTCAAATGTGCTAACATCATGCTAACACATGCTAGCATCGCCTAGCGAAGAGCTAAATCATGCTAAAAACATGCTAGCATCATGCTAACACATGTTGGCATCGACAAGCGTGGTGTTAAAACATGCTAAAAATGTGCTAGCATCATGCTAACAAATGTTGGCATAGCCTAGCGAAGTGCTACAATATACTAAAAACGTGCTAGTATCATGCTAATACATGTTGGCATCGCCTAGCGAAGTGTTAAAACATGCTAAAAACGTGCTAGCAACATGCTAACACATGCTGGCATCGCCTAGCGAAGTGCTATAATATGCTAAAAATGTATTAGCATCATGATAACACATGTTGGCATCGACAAGCGTAGTGTTAAAACATGCTAAAAATGTGCTAGCATCATGCTAACACATGCTAGCATCACCTAGCGAAGAGCTTAATCATGCTAAAAACTTGCAAGCATCATACTAACACATGGTAGCATCGCCTAGAGAAGTGTTAAATCATGCTAAAAATGTGCTAGTATCATGCTAATACATGTTGGCATCGCCTAGCGAAGAGCTAAATCATGCAAAAAACGTGCTAATACATGTTGGCATTGCCAAGCAAAGTGTTAAAACATGCTAAAAATGGGTTAACATCATGCCTACACATGTTGGCTTCGCCTAGCGAATTGCTAAAATATACTAAAAACGTGCTAGCATCAAGATAACACATGTTGGCATCGACAAGTGTGGTGTTAAAACATGCTTAAAATGTGCTAGCATCAGCTAACACATGCTAGCATCGCCTAGCAAAGTGCTTAAACATGCTAAAAACGTGCTAGCATCATGCTAACACGTGGTATCATCGCCTAGCGAAGTGCTACAATATGCTAAAAACATGCTAGCATCATGCTAACACATGTTGGCATCGCCTAGCGAAGTGTTAAAACATGTTAAAAACGTTGTAGAATCTTTCAATTACATGCTGCATAAAACATGCTAAAAATGTGCTAGCATCATGCTAACACATGCTAGCATCGCCTAGCGAAGTGCTTAAACATGCTAAAAATGTGCTAACATCATGCTAACACATGCTAGCATCACCTAGCGAAGAGCTAAAAAATTATAAAAACGTGGTAGTATCATGCGAATACATGTTGGCATCGCCTAGAGAAGTGATAAAACATGCTAAAAACATTCTAGAATACTTCAAATACATGCTGCATAAAACATGCTAAAAATATGCTAGCATCATGTTAACACATGTTGGCATCGCCTAGCAAAGTGCTAAAATATGCTAAAGTCATGCTAGCATCATGCTAACACATGTTGACATCGACAAGCGAAGTGTAAAAACATACTAAAAATGGGATAGCATCATGCTAACACATGTTGGCTTCGCCTACCAAATTGCTAAAATATGCTAAAAACGTGCTAGCATCAAGATAACACATGTTGGCATCGACAAGCGTGGTGTTAAACCATGCTAAAAATATGCTAGCATCATGCTAACACATGCTGGTATCACCTAGTGAAGTGCTATAATATGCTAAAAACGTGTTAGCATCATGATAACACATGTTGGCATTGACAAGCGTGGTGATAAAACATGCTAAAAATGTGCTAGCATCATTCTAACACATGCTTGCATCGCCAAGCAAAGTGTTACAAAATGCTAAAAACGTGCTAGCATCATGCTAACACATATTGGCAGAGCCAAGCGAAGTGCTACAATTTGCTAAAAACATGCTAGCATCATGCTAACACATGTTGGCATCGCCTAGCGCAGTGCTAAAACATGTTAAAAACGTTCTAGAATCATTCAAATACATGCTGCATAAAACATGCTAAAAATGTGCTAACATCATGCTAACACATGCTAGCATCGCCTAGTGAAGTGCTTAAACATGCTAAAAACGTGCTAGCATCATGCTAACACATGGTTGCATCGCCTAGCGAAGTGCTACAATATGCTAAAAACATGCTAGCATCATGCTAACACATGCTAGCATCGCCTAGCGAAGTGCTATAATATGCTAAAAATGTGTTAGCATCATGATAACACATGTTGGCATTGACAAGCGTGGTGATAAAACATGCTAAAAATGTGCTAGCATCATGCTAACACATGCTAGCATCACCTAGCGAAGAGCTTAATCATGCTAAAAACTTGCAAGCATCATACTAACACATGGTAACATCGCCTAGAGAAGTGTTAAATCATGCTAAAAATGTGCTAGTATCATGCTAATACATGTTGGCATTGCCTAGCGAAGTGTTAAAACATGTTAAAAACTTTCTAGAATCATTCAAATACATGCTGCATAAAACATGCTAAAAATATGCTAGCATCATGTTAACACATGTTGGCATCGCAAAGCGAAGTGCTAAAATATTCTAAAAACATGCTAGCATCATGCTAACACATGTTGACATCGACAAGCGAAGTGTTAAAACATGCTAAAAATGGGTTAACATCATGCCTACACATGTTGGCTTCGCCTAGCGAATTGCTAAAATATGATAAAAATGTGCTAGCATCAAGATAACACATGTTGGCATCGACAAGTGTGGTGTTAAAACATGCTAAAAATGTGCTAGCATCATGCTAACACATGCTGGCATCGCCTAGCGAAGTGCTATAATATGCTAAAAATGTGTTAGCATCATTCTAACACATGCTTGCATCGCCAAGAAAAGTGATACAAAATGCTAAAAACGTGCTAGCATCATGCTAACTCATATTGGCATAGCCAAGCGAAGTGCTACAATATGCTAAAAACAATTCTAGCATCATGCTAACACATGTTGGCATCGCCAGGCGAAGTGCTAAAATGTGCTAAAAACATGGTAGCATCATGATAATACATGTTGACATCGACAAGCGTGGTGTTAAAACATTCTAAAAATGTGCTAGCATCATGCTAACACATACAAGCATCAACTAGCGAAGAACTAAATCATGCTAAAATCGTGCAAGCATCATACTAACACATGGTAGCATCGCCTAGCGAAGTGTTAAATCATGCTGAAAACGTGCTAGTATCATGCTAATACATGTTGGCATTGCCTAGAGAAGTGCTAAAACATGCTAAAAAAATTCTAGAATCATTCAAATACATGCTGCATAAAACATGCAAAAAACATTCTAGCATCATGATAACACATGTTGGCATCGACAATCGTGGTGTTAAAACACGCTAAAAATGTGCTAGCATCATGCTAACACATGCTGGCATTGCCTAGCGAAGTGCTATAATATGCTAAAAATGTGTTAGCATCATGATAACACATGTTGGCATTGACAAGCGTGGTGATAAAACATGCTAAAAATTTGCTATCATCATTCTAACAAATGCTTGCATCGCCAAGCAAAGTGATACAAAATGCTAAAAACATGCTAGCATCATGCTAACACATATTGGCATAGCCAAGCGAAGTGCTACAATATGCTAAAAACATGCTAGCATCATGCTAACACATATTGGCTTCGCCTAGCTCAGTGCTAAAACATCTTAAAAACGTTCAAGAATCATTCAAATACATGCTGCATAAAACATGCTAAAAATGTGCTAGCATCATGCTAACACATGTTGGCATAGCCTAGCGAAGTGTTAAAACATGCTAAAAACATGCTAGCATCATGCTAACACATGCTGGCATCGCCTAGCGAAGTGTTAAAATGTGCTAAAAACGTGCTAGCATCAAGATAACACATGTTGGCATCGACAAGCGTGGTGTTAAAACATGCTAAAAATGTGCTAGCATCATGCTAACACATGCTAGCATCGCCTAGCGAAGAGCTAAATCATGCAAAAAACGTGCTAATACATGTTGGCATTGCCAAGCAAAGTTTTAAAACATGCTAAAAATGGGTTAGCATCATGCCTACACATGTTGGCTTCGCCTAGCGAATTGCTAAAATATACTAAAAACGTGCTAGCATCAAGATAACACATGTTGGCATCGACAAGTGTGGTGTTAAAACATGCTAAAAATGTGCTAGCATCAGCTAACACATGCTAGCATCGCCTAGCAAAGTGCTTAAACATGCTAAAAACGTGCTAGCATCATGATAACACGTGGTATCATCGCCTAGCGAAGTGCTACAATATGCTAAAAACATGCTAGCATCATGCTAACACATGTTGGCATCGCCTAGCGAAGTGTTAAAACATGTTAAAAACGTTGTAGAATCTTTCAATTACATGCTGCATAAAACATGCTAAAAATGTGCTAGCATCATGCTAACACATGCTAGCATCGCCTAGCGAAGTGCTTAAACATGCTAAAAATGTGCTAACATCATGCTAACACATGCTAGCATCACCTAGCGAAGAGCTAAAAAATTATAAAAACGTGGTAGTATCATGCGAATACATGTTGGCATCGCCTAGAGAAGTGATAAAACATGCTAAAAACATTCTAGAATACTTCAAATACATGCTGCATAAAACATGCTAAAAATATGCTAGCATCATGTTAACACATGTTGGCATCGCCTAGCAAAGTGCTAAAATATGCTAAAGTCATGCTAGCATCATGCTAACACATGTTGACATCGACAAGCGAAGTGTAAAAACATACTAAAAATGGGATAGCATCATGCTAACACATGTTGGCTTCGCCTAGCAAATTGCTAAAATATGCTAAAAACGTGCTAGCATCAAGATAACACATGTTGGCATCGACAAGCGTGGTGTTAAACCATGCTAAAAATGTGCTAGCATCATGCTAACACATGCTGGTATCACCTAGTGAAGTGCTATAATATGCTAAAAACGTGTTAGCATCATGATAACACATGTTGGCATTGACAAGCGTGGTGATAAAACATGCTAAAAATGTGCTAGCATCATTCTAACACATGCTTGCATCGCCAAGCAAAGTGTTACAAAATGCTAAAAACGTGCTAGCATCATGCTAACACATATTGGCAGAGCCAAGCGAAGTGCTACAATTTGCTAAAAACATGCTAGCATCATGCTAACACATGTTGGCATCGCCTAGCGCAGTGCTAAAACATGTTAAAAACGTTCTAGAATCATTCAAATACATGCTGCATAAAACATGCTAAAAATGTGCTAACATCATGCTAACACATGCTAGCATCGCCTAGTGAAGTGCTTAAACATGCTAAAAACGTGCTAGCATCATGCTAACACATGGTTGCATCGCCTAGCGAAGTGCTACAATATGCTAAAAACATGCTAGCATCATGCTAACACATGCTAGCATCGCCTAGCGAAGTGCTATAATATGCTAAAAATGTGTTAGCATCATGATAACACATGTTGGCATTGACAAGCGTGGTGATAAAACATGCTAAAAATGTGCTAGCATCATGCTAACACATGCTAGCATCACCTAGCGAAGAGCTTAATCATGCTAAAAACTTGCAAGCATCATACTAACACATGGTAACATCGCCTAGAGAAGTTTTAAATCATGCTAAAAATGTGCTAGTATCATGCTAATACATGTTGGCATTGCCTAGCGAAGTGTTAAAACATGTTAAAAACTTTCTAGAATCATTCAAATACATGCTGCATAAAACATGCTAAAAATATGCTAGCATCATGTTAACACATGTTGGCATCGCAAAGCAAAGTGCTAAAATATTCTAAAAACATGCTAGCATCATGCTAACACATGTTGACATCGACAAGCGAAGTGTTAAAACATGCTAAAAATGGGTTAGCATCATGCCTACACATGTTGGCTTCGCCTAGCGAATTGCTAAAATATGATAAAAATGTGCTAGCATCAAGATAACACATGTTGGCATCGACAAGTGTGGTGTTAAAACATGCTAAAAATGTGCTAGCATCATGCTAACACATGCTGGCATCGCCTAGCGAAGTGCTATAATATGCTAAAAATGTGTTAGCATCATTCTAACACATGCTTGCATCGCCAAGAAAAGTGATACAAAATGCTAAAAACGTGCTAGCATCATGCTAACTCATATTGGCATAGCCAAGCGAAGTGCTACAATATGCTAAAAACAATTCTAGCATCATGCTAACACATGTTGGCATCGCCTAGCGAAGTGCTAAAATGTGCTAAAAACATGGTAGCATCATGATAATACATGTTGACATCGAAAAGCGTGGTGTTAAAACATTCTAAAAATGTGCTAGCATCATGCTAACACATACAAGCATCAACTAGCGAAGAACTAAATCATGCTAAAATCATGCAAGCATCATACTAACACATGGTAGCATCGCCTAGCGAAGTGTTAAATCATGCTGAAAACGTGCTAGTATCATGCTAATACATGTTGGCATTGCCTAGAGAAGTGCTAAAACATGCTAAAAAAATTCTAGAATCATTCAAATACATGCTGCATAAAACATGCAAAAAACATTCTAGCATCATGATAACACATGTTGGCATCGACAATCGTGGTGTTAAAACACGCTAAAAATGTGCTAGCATCATGCTAACACATGCTGGCATTGCCTAGCGAAGTGCTATAATATGCTAAAAATGTGTTAGCATCATGATAACACATGTTGGCATTGACAAGCGTGGTGATAAAACATGCTAAAAATTTGCTATCATCATTCTAACAAATGCTTGCATCGCCAAGCAAAGTGATACAAAATGCTAAAAACATGCTAGCATCATGCTAACACATATTGGCATAGCCAAGCGAAGTGCTACAATATGCTAAAAACATGCTAGCATCATGCTAACACATGTTGGCTTCGCCTAGCTCAGTGCTAAAACATCTTAAAAACGTTCAAGAATCATTCAAATACATGCTGCATAAAACATGCTAAAAATGTGCTAGCATCATGCTAACACATGTTGGCATAGCCTAGCGAAGTGTTAAAACATGCTAAAAACATGCTAGCATCATGCTAACACATGCTGGCATCGCCTAGCGAAGTGTTAAAATGTGCTAAAAACGTGCTAGCATCAAGATAACACATGTTGGCATCGACAAGCGTGGTGTTAAAACATGCTAAAAATGTGCTAGCATCATGCTAACACATGCTAGCATCGCCTAGCGAAGAGCTAAATCATGCAAAAAACGTGCTAATACATGTTGGCATTGCCAAGCAAAGTTTTAAAACATGCTAAAAATGGGTTAGCATCATGCCTACACATGTTGGCTTCGCCTAGCGAATTGCTAAAATATACTAAAAACGTGCTAGCATCAAGATAACACATGTTGGCATCGACAAGTGTGGTGTTAAAACATGCTAAAAATGTGCTAGCATCAGCTAACACATGCTAGCATCGCCTAGCAAAGTGCTTAAACATGCTAAAAACGTGCTAGCATCATGATAACACGTGGTATCATCGCCTAGCGAAGTGCTACAATATGCTAAAAACATGCTAGCATCATGCTAACACATGTTGGCATCGCCTAGCGAAGTGTTAAAACATGTTAAAAACGTTGTAGAATCTTTCAATTACATGCTGCATAAAACATGCTAAAAATGTGCTAGCATCATGCTAACACATGCTAGCATCGCCTAGCGAAGTGCTTAAACATGCTAAAAATGTGCTAACATCATGCTAACACATGCTAGCATCACCTAGCGAAGAGCTAAAAAATTATAAAAACGTGGTAGTATCATGCGAATACATGTTGGCATCGCCTAGAGAAGTGATAAAACATGCTAAAAACATTCTAGAATACTTCAAATACTTGCTGCATAAAACATGCTAAAAATATGCTAGCATCATGTTAACACATGTTGGCATCGCCTAGCAAAGTGCTAAAATATGCTAAAGTCATGCTAGCATCATGCTAACACATGTTGACATCGACAAGCGAAGTGTAAAAACATACTAAAAATGGGATAGCATCATGCTAACACATGTTGGCTTCGCCTAGCAAATTGCTAAAATATGCTAAAAACGTGCTAGCATCAAGATAACACATGTTGGCATCGACAAGCGTGGTGTTAAACCATGCTAAAAATGTGCTAGCATCATGCTAACACATGCTGGTATCACCTAGTGAAGTGCTATAATATGCTAAAAACGTGTTAGCATCATGATAACACATGTTGGCATTGACAAGCGTGGTGATAAAACATGCTAAAAATGTGCTAGCATCATTCTAACACATGCTTGCATCGCCAAGCAAAGTGTTACAAAATGCTAAAAACGTGCTAGCATCATGCTAACACATATTGGCAGAGCCAAGCGAAGTGCTACAATTTGCTAAAAACATGCTAGCATCATGCTAACACATGTTGGCATCGCCTAGCGCAGTGCTAAAACATGTTAAAAACGTTCTAGAATCATTCAAATACATGCTGCATAAAACATGCTAAAAATGTGCTAACATCATGCTAACACATGCTAGCATCGCCTAGTGAAGTGCTTAAACATGCTAAAAACGTGCTAGCATCATGCTAACACATGGTTGCATCGCCTAGCGAAGTGCTACAATATGCTAAAAACATGCTAGCATCATGCTAACACATGCTAGCATCGCCTAGCGAAGTGCTATAATATGCTAAAAATGTGTTAGCATCATGATAACACATGTTGGCATTGACAAGCGTGGTGATAAAACATGCTAAAAATGTGCTAGCATCATGCTAACACATGCTAGCATCACCTAGCGAAGAGCTTAATCATGCTAAAAACTTGCAAGCATCATACTAACACATGGTAACATCGCCTAGAGAAGTTTTAAATCATGCTAAAAATGTGCTAGTATCATGCTAATACATGTTGGCATTGCCTAGCGAAGTGTTAAAACATGTTAAAAACTTTCTAGAATCATTCAAATACATGCTGCATAAAACATGCTAAAAATATGCTAGCATCATGTTAACACATGTTGGCATCGCAAAGCAAAGTGCTAAAATATTCTAAAAACATGCTAGCATCATGCTAACACATGTTGACATCGACAAGCGAAGTGTTAAAACATGCTAAAAATGGGTTAGCATCATGCCTACACATGTTGGCTTCGCCTAGCGAATTGCTAAAATATGATAAAAATGTGCTAGCATCAAGATAACACATGTTGGCATCGACAAGTGTGGTGTTAAAACATGCTAAAAATGTGCTAGCATCATGCTAACACATGCTGGCATCGCCTAGCGAAGTGCTATAATATGCTAAAAATGTGTTAGCATCATTCTAACACATGCTTGCATCGCCAAGAAAAGTGATACAAAATGCTAAAAACGTGCTAGCATCATGCTAACTCATATTGGCATAGCCAAGCGAAGTGCTACAATATGCTAAAAACAATTCTAGCATCATGCTAACACATGTTGGCATCGCCTAGCGAAGTGCTAAAATGTGCTAAAAACATGGTAGCATCATGATAATACATGTTGACATCGAAAAGCGTGGTGTTAAAACATTCTAAAAATGTGCTAGCATCATGCTAACACATACAAGCATCAACTAGCGAAGAACTAAATCATGCTAAAATCATGCAAGCATCATACTAACACATGGTAGCATCGCCTAGCGAAGTGTTAAATCATGCTGAAAACGTGCTAGTATCATGCTAATACATGTTGGCATTGCCTAGAGAAGTGCTAAAACATGCTAAAAAAATTCTAGAATCATTCAAATACATGCTGCATAAAACATGCAAAAAACATTCTAGCATCATGATAACACATGTTGGCATCGACAATCGTGGTGTTAAAACACGCTAAAAATGTGCTAGCATCATGCTAACACATGCTGGCATTGCCTAGCGAAGTGCTATAATATGCTAAAAATGTGTTAGCATCATGATAACACATGTTGGCATTGACAAGCGTGGTGATAAAACATGCTAAAAATTTGCTATCATCATTCTAACAAATGCTTGCATCGCCAAGCAAAGTGATACAAAATGCTAAAAACATGCTAGCATCATGCTAACACATATTGGCATAGCCAAGCGAAGTGCTACAATATGCTAAAAACATGCTAGCATCATGCTAACACATGTTGGCTTCGCCTAGCTCAGTGCTAAAACATCTTAAAAACGTTCAAGAATCATTCAAATACATGCTGCATAAAACATGCTAAAAATGTGCTAGCATCATGCTAACACATGTTGGCATAGCCTAGCGAAGTGTTAAAACATGCTAAAAACATGCTAGCATCATGCTAACACATGCTGGCATCGCCTAGCGAAGTGTTAAAATGTGCTAAAAACGTGCTAGCATCAAGATAACACATGTTGGCATCGACAAGCGTGGTGTTAAAACATGCTAAAAATGTGCTAGCATCATGCTAACACATGCTGGCATCGCCAAGCGAAGTGATACAAAATGCTAAAAACGTGCTAGCATCATGCTAACACATATTGGCATAGCCAAGCGAAGTGCTACAATATGCTAAAAACATGCTAGCATCATGCAAACACATGTTGGCATCGCCTAGCGCAGTGCTAAAACATGTTAAAAACGTTCTAGAATCATTCAAATACATGCTGCATAAAACATGCTAAAAACGTGGTAGCATCATGCTAACACATGTTGGCATCGACAAACGTGGTGTTAAAACATGCTAAAAATGTGCTAGCATCATACTAACACATGTTGGCATAGCCTAGCGAAGTGTTAAAACATGCTAAAAATGTGCTAGCATCATGCTAACACATGCTGGCATCGCCTAGCGAAGTGCTAAAATATGCTAAAGACATGGTAGCATCATGATAACACATGTTGGCATCGACAAGCGTGGTGTTAAAACATGCTAAAATGTGCTAGCATCATGCTAATACATGCTGGTATCACCTAGCGAAGTGCTATAATATGCTAAAAACGTGTTAGCATCATGATAACACATGTTGGCATTGACAAGCGTGGTGATAAAACATGCTAAAAATGTGCTAGCATCATTCTAACACATGCTTGCATCGCCAAGCAAAGTGATACAAAATGCTAAAAACGTGCTAGCATCATGCTAACACATATTGGCAGAGCCAAGCGAAGTGCTACAATATGCTAAAAACATGCTAGCATCATGCTAACACATGTTGGCATCGCCTAGCGCAGTGCTAAAACATGTTAAAAACGTTCTAGAATCATTCAATTACATGCTGCATAAAACATGCTAAAAATGTGCTAACATCATGCTAACCCATGCTAGCATCACCTAGCACAGTGCTTAAACATGCTAAAAACGTGCTAGCATCATGCTAACACATGGTTGCATCGCCTAGTGAAGTGCTACAATATGCTAAAACATGCTAGCATCATGGCAACACATATTGGCATCGCCTAGCGAAGTGCTAAAATATGCTAAAAACATGCTAGCATCATGGCAACACATGTTGGCTACACCTAACGAAGTGCTAAAATATGCTAAAATCATGCTAGCATCATGCTAACACATGTTGACATCGACAAACGAGTGTTAAAACATGCTAAAAATGTGCTAGCATCATGCTAACACATGCTGGCATTGACTAGCGAAGTGCTATAATATGCTAAAAATGTGTTAGCATCATGATAACACATGTTGGCATTGACAAGCGTGGTGATAAAACATGCTAAAAATTTGCTAGCATCATTCTAACAAATGCTTGCATCGCCAAGCAAAGTGATACAAAATGCTAAAAACATGCTAGCATCATGCTAACACATACTGGCATAGCCAAGCGAAGTGCTACAATATGCTAAAAACATGCTAGCATCATGCTAACACATGTTGGCTTTGCCTAGCGCAGTGCTAAAACATCTTAAAAACGTTCAAGAATCATTCAAATACATGCTGCATAAAACATGCTAAAAATGTGCTAACATCATGCTAACACATGTTGGCATAGCCTAGCGAATTGCTAAAATATGCTAAAAATGTGCTAGCATCAAGATAACACATGTTGGCATCGACAAGCGTGGTGTTAAAACATGCTAAAAATGTGCTAGCATCATGCTAACACATGTTAGCATTGCCTAGCACAGTGCTTAAACATGCTAAAAATGTGCTAGCATCATGCTAACACATGGTAGCATCTTCTAGCGAAGTGCTACAATATGCTAAAAATGTGCTAGCATCATGCTAACACATATTGGCATCGCCTAGCGAAGTGCTAAAATATGCTAAAAACATGGTAGCATCATGAAAACAAATGTTGGCATCGACAAGCGTGGTGTTAAAACATGCTAAAAATGTGCTAGCATCACCTAGCGATGAGCTTAATCATGCTAAAAACGTGAAAGCATCATACTAACACATGGTAGCATCACCTAGAGAAGTGTTAAATCATGCTAAAAACATGCTAGTATCATGCAAATACATGTTGGCATTGCCTAGAGAAGTGTTAAAACATGCTAAAAACATTCTAGAATATTTCAAATACTTGCTGCATAAAACATGCTAAAAATGTGCTAGCATCATGCTAACACAAGCTAGCATCACCTAGCGAAGTACTTAAACATGCTACAAATGTGCTAGCATCATGCTAACACATGCTAGCATCGCCTAGCGAAGAGCTAAATCATGCTAACTACGTGCTAGTATCATGCTAACACATGGTTGCATCGCCTAGTGAAGTGCTACAATATGCTAAAAACATGCTAGCATCATGGCAACACATATTGGCATCGCCTAGCGAAGTGCTAAAACATGTTAAAAACTTTCTAGAATCATTCAAATACATGCTGCATAAAACATGCTAAAAATATGCTAGCATCATGCTAAAACATGTTGGCTTCGCCTAGCGAATTACTAAAATATGCTAAAAACGTGCTAGCATCAAGATAACACATGTTGGCATCGACAAGCGTGGTGTTAAAACATGCTAAAAATGTGCTAGCATCATGCTAACACATGCTGGCATCGCCAAGCGAAGTGATACAAAATGCTAAAAACGTGCTAGCATCATGCTAACACATATTGCCATAGCCAAGCGAAGTGCTACAATATGCTAAAAACATGCTAGCATCATGCAAACACATGTTGGCATCGCCTAGCGCAGTGCTAAAACATGTTAAAAACGTTCTAGAATCATTCAAATACATGCTGCATAAAACATGCTAAAAACGTGCTAGCGTCATGCTAACACATGTTGGCATCGACAAGCGTGGTGTTAAAACATGCTAAAAATGTGCTAGTATCATACTAACACATGTTGACATCGACAAGCGAAGTGTTAAAACATGCTAAAAATGGGTTAGCATCATGCTAACACATGTTGGCTTCGCCTAGCGAATTGCTAAAATATGCTAAAAACGTGCTAGCATCAAGATAACACATGTTGGCATCGACAAGCGTGGTGTTAAAATATGTTAAAAACGTTCTAGAATCATTCAAATACATGCTGCATAAAACATGCTAAAAACATGCTAGCATCATGCTAACACATGTTGGCATCGACAAGCGTGGTGTTAAAACATGCTAAAAATGTGCTAGCATCATACTAACACATGTTGGTATAGCCTAGCGAAGTGCTACAATATGCTAAAAACGTGCTAGGATCATGTTAATACATGTTGGCATCGCCTAGCGAAGTGTTAAAACATGCTAAAAACATGCTAGCATCATGCTAACACATGTTGGCATCGACAAGCGTGGTGTTAAAACATGCTAAAAATGTGCTAGCATCATACTAACACATGTTGGCATAGCCTAGCGAAGTGCTACAATATGCTAAAAACGTGCTAGGATCATGCTAATACATGTTGGAATCGCCTAGCGAAGTGTTAAAACATGCTAAAAATGTGCTAGCATCATGCTAACACATGCTGGCATCGCCTAGCGAAGTGCTAAAATATGCTAAAAACATGGTAGCATCATGATAACACATGTTGGCATCGACAAGCGTGGTGTTAAAACATGCTAAAATGTGCTAGCATCATGCTAACACATGCTAGCATCAACTAGCGAAGAGCTTAATCATGCTTAAAACTTGCAAGCATCATGCTAACACATGCTAGCATCACCTAGCAAAGAGCTTAATCATGCTTAAAACTTGCAAGCATCATGCTAACACATGCTGGAATCGCCTAGCGAAGTGCTATAATATGCTAAAAACGTGTTAGCATCATGATAACATGTTGGCATTGACAAGCGTGGTGATAAAACATGCTAAAAATGTGCTAGCATCATTCTAACACATGCTAGCATCGCCAAGCGAAGTGATACAAAATAATAAAAACGTGCTAGCATCATGCTAACACATATTGGCATAGCCAAGCGAAGTGCTACAATATGCTAAAAACATGCTAGCATCATGCTAACACATGTTGGCATCGCCCATCGCAGAGCTAAAACGTGTTAAAAACGTTCTAGAATCATTCAAATACATGCTGCATAAAACATGCTAAAAATGTGCTAGCATCATGCTAACACATGCTAGCATCGCCTAGCACAGTGCTTAAACATGCTAAAAATGTGCTAGCATCATGCTAACACATGCTGGCATCGCCTAGCGAAGTGCTAAAATATGCTAAAAACCTGGTAGCATCATGATAACACATATTGGCATCGACAAGTGTGGTGTTAAAACATGCTAAAAATGTTCTAGCATCATGCTAACACATGCTAGCATCACCTAGTGAAGAGCTAAATCATGCTAAAAATGTGCAAGCATCATACTAACACATAGTAGCATCGCCTATCGAAGTGTTAAATCATGATTAAAACGTGCTAGTATCATGCTAATACATGTTGGCATCTCCTAGAGAAGTGCTAAAACATGCTTCAAATGTGCTAACATCAAGCTAACATATGCTAGCATTGCCTAGCGAAGAGCTAAATCATGCTAAAAACGTGCTAGTATCATGCTAATACATGTTGGCATCGCCTAGCGAAGTGCTAAAACGTGCTAGCATCATGCTAACACATGTTGGCATCGACAAGCGTGGTGTTAAAACATGCTAAAAATTTGCTAGCATCATTCTAACACATGCTAGCATCACCTAGCGAAGAGCTTAATCATGCTAAAAACGTGCAAGCATCATACTAACACATGATAGCATCGCCTAGAGAAGTGTTAAATCATGCTAAAAACGTGCTAGTATCATGCTAATACATGTTGGCATCGCCTAGAGAAGTGCTAAAACATGCTAAAAACTTTCTAGAATCATTCAAATACATGCTGCATAAAACATGCTAAAAATGTGCTAGCATCATGCTAACACATGCTAGCATCGCCTAGCGAAGTGCTTAAACATGCTAAAAACGTGCTAGCATCATGCTAACACATGCTGGCATCGCCTAGCGAACTGCTAAAATATGCTAAAATCGTGTTAGCATCATGATAACACATATTGGCTTCGACAAGTGTGGTGTTAAAACATGCTAAAAATGTGCTCGCATCTGACTAACACATGCAAACATCACCTAGCAAAGAGGTAAATCATGCTAAAAATGTGCAAGCATCATACTAACACATAGTAGCATCGCCTATCGAAGTGTTAAATCATGATTAAAACGTGCTAGTATCATGCTAATACATGTTGGCATCTCCTAGAGAAGTGCTAAAACATGCTACAAATGTGCTAACATCATGCTAACATATGCTAGCATCGCCTAGCGAAGAGCTAAATCATGCTAAAAATATGCTAGTATCATGCTAATACATGTTGGCATCGCCTAGCGAAGTGCTAAAATATGCTAGAACGTGCTAGCATCATGCTAACACATGTTGACATCGACTAGCGAAGTGTTAAAACATGCTAAAAACGTGCTAGCATCATGCTAACACATGTTGGCATCGACAAGCGTGGTGTTAAAACATGCTAAAAATGTGCTAGCATCATGCTAACACATGTTGGCATAGCCTAGCGAAGTGCTACAATATTTTAAAACGTGCTAGCATCATGCTAATACATGTTGGCATCACCTAGCGAAGTGTTAAAACATGCTAAAAACGTGCTAGTATCATGCTAACACATGCTGGCATCGCCTAGCGAAGTACTAAAATATGCTAAAAACATGGTAGCATCATGATAACACATGTTGGCATCGACAAGCGTGGTGTTAAAACATTCTAAAAATGTGCTAGCATCATGCTAACACATGCAAGCATCAACTAGCAAAGAGCTAAATCATGCTAAAATCGTGCAAGCATCATACTAACACATGGTAGCATCGCCTAGCGAAGTGTTAAATCATGCTGAAAACGTGCTAGCATCATGCTAACACATGTTGGCATCGACAAGCGTGGTGTTAAAACATGCTAAAAATTTGCTAGCATCATGCTAACACATTTTAGCATCGCCTAGCGAAGTGCTTAAACATGCTAAAAATGTGCAAACACCATGCTAAAACATGCCAGCATCGCCTAGCGAAGAGCTAAATCATGATTAAAACGTGCTAGTATCATGCGAATACATGTTGACATCGCCTAGTGAAGTGCTAAAACATGCTAAAAACGTTCTAGAATCATTCAATTGCATGCTGCATAAAACATGCTAAAAAATGTTCTAGCATCATGATAACACATGTTGGCATCATCAATCGTGGTGTTAAAACATGCTAAAAATGTGCTAGCATCATGCTAACACATGCTAGCATCGCCTAGCGAAGTGCTTAAACATGCTAAAAATGTGCTAACATCATGCTAAAACATGCTAGCATCGCCTAGCGAAGAGCTAAATCATGATTAAAACGTGGTAAAATCATGCGAATACATGCTGGCATCGTCTAGCGAACTGCTAAACATGCTAAAAATGTGCTAGCATCATACTAATATTTGATGGCATCGCCTAGCGAAGTGCTAAAATATGCTAAAAACATGCTAGCATCATGCTAACACATGCTGGAATCACCTAGCGAAGTGCTAAAATATGTTAAAAACGTGGTAGCATCATGCTAACACATGTTGGCATAGACAAGCGTGGTGTTAAAATATGCTAAAAATGTGCTAGCATCATGCTAACACATTTTGGTATAGCCTAGCGAAGTGCTACAATATTTTAAAACGTGCTAGTATCATGCTAATACATGTTGGCATCGTCTAGCGAAGTTTTAAAACATGCTAAAAACGTGCTAGCATCATGCTAACACATGTTGGCATCGCCTAGCAAAGTGTTAAATCATGTTAAAAACGTTCTAGAATCATTCAATTAAATCCTGCATAAAACTTGCTAAAAATGTGCTAGCATCATGCTAACACATGTTAGCATCGCCTAGCGAAGTGCTTAAACATGCTAAAAACATGCTAGCATCATGCTAACACATGCTGGCATCGCAAAGCAAAGTGCAAAGTGCTAAAATATGCTAAAAACATGGTAGCATCAAGATAACACATATTGGCATCGACAAGTGTGGTGTTAAAACATGCTAAAAATGTGCTAGCATCACCTAGCGAAGAGCTAAATCATGCTAAAAACGTGCAAGCATCATGCTAACATGTGTTAGCATGATGCTAGCACGTTTTTAACATGTTTTAGCAACCCCCTAGGCAATGCTAACATGCATTAGCATAATGCTAGCACATTTTAACATGTTTTAACACTTCGCTAGGCGATACTAGCATGTGTTAGCATGTTGTTAGCACATTTTTAGCATGTTTAGCACTTCGCTAGGCGATGTCAACATGTGTTAGCATGATGCTAGCATATTTTTAGCATGTTTTAGTACTTCGCTATGTGACACTAGTGTGTGTTAGCATGTTGCTAGCACGTTTTTAGCATGTTTTAGCACTTTGCTGGTCAATGCAAGCATGTGTTATCATGATGCTAACACGTTTATAGCATGTTTAAGCACTTTGCGAGGCGATGCCAACATGTGTTAGCATGATGCTAGCATGTTTTTAGCATGTTTTAACACTTCGCTAGGCAATACTAGCATGTGTTAGCATGTTGTTAGCACGTTTTTAGCATGTTTTAGCACTTTGCGAGGCGATGCCAACATGTGTTAGCATGATGCTAGCACTTTTTTAGCATTCTGATCTGGGTGGTTGCTATGGTGTTGCTAGGCAGTTGCTAGGGTGTTCTGAGTGGTTGCTAGGCGGTTGTTAGGGTGTTCTGAGTGGTTGCTAGGCGGTTGTTAGGGTTTTCTGGTTGGTTTCTAGGGTGTTGCTAGGTGGTTGCTAGGGTGTTCTGGGTTGCTAGGCGGTTGCTAGGGTGTTCTAGGTGGTTACTATGGTGTTGCTAGGCAGTTGCTATGGTGTTCTGGGTGGTTGCTAGGGTGTTGTTATGTGGTTGCAAGGCGGTTGCTAGGGTGTTCTAGGTGGTTGCTATGGTGTTGCTAGGCAGTTGCTAGGGTGTTCTGGGTGGTTGCTAGGGTATTCTGGGTGGTTGCAAGGGTGTTGTTAGGTGGTTGCTAGGGTGTTGCTAGGTGGTCGCTAGGGTATACTGGGTGGTTGCTAGGGTGTTGCTAGGTGGTTGCTAGGGTGTTGTGGGTGGATGCTATGGTGTTGCAAGACGGTCGCAAGGGTATCCTGGGTGGTTGCTAGGGTATTCTGGGTGGTTGCTAGGGTGTTGTGGGTGGTTGCTAGGTGGTTGCTAGGGTGCTTTGGGTGGTTGCTATGGTGTTACCAGGTGGTTGGTAGTTGTCACAGATGGTTACTATGAAGTTTTTATAGAGTTAGCATGTTTTAGGCATGATTTTAAATGTAAATAATCGCTATTAGCATGTAGCTATTCACTGCTAGCATGTGTAGCATGTTGGACGTGCTGTTTGCTAGCATGAGTCAAAAGAGCCAACCCCCATGTCTCTACGATGTTCTGATGCAGAGATATAGGTCTTGCAAAATGGTTGCTAGGGTACTCTGTTTGGTTGGTTGGGAGTGGCTTGGCAGCTGCCAATGATGAATCTCCAAAGGCTGCTTGTCAGTATGAATGATATAAACCAACTCCCATGCCTCTGTGAAATTCAGAATGGAAGATATCTCTCTTTGGATTTTGGTTGCTAAGGTGCTCGAAAATGGTTGCTAGGGAGGGGCTAGGAAGTGTTGAGGGGATTCATGATTGGCTGTTTTACTGGCCCAAGTCAAACGAGACCACCCTTGTGTTTCTATGATAATTCAGTCCAGAGAAATCCCTTTGATCTCTTGCAATGGAAGTCTATGGGACTTGTTGCTAAGGTACTGTAAATGGTTGCTAGGGCGTGGCTTGATAGCTTCACAATGATCCTGAGAGACTGATTGGTTGTCTGAGTAAAATGAGCCCGCCCCCTTGTCTCTAAGACACTGTGATCCAGAGTTATGTTCAATACAAAATCTACCATAGACTTAACATTGGGGCAAATTTGGGCAGCTCCTGCCCCCAAGGGGTGTAACTTTTACCCCATTGTGAGGTATGTTCTCACAGAGCCTGTCAGCCTCTTCAAATGTGGTAAATCACACGTGTCTGTGAAATCCTTGCTCTGAGCTATGACTTGTCAAAGTTTGGCGCAATGTTAAGTCAATGGGATTTTTTGCACAATTTTTTGCCCCCGGGGCAAATACCGTACCCCCGATCACTTATAGAAGTCATAGCACACCATTCCCAAATAATCCGCACGATTTGACGCCTCATTTGTGGGTCTGCGAGCAAAAAATTTTCAAAAAATTCCATTGACTTACATTGGGGCAACTTTGGGCAGCTCCTGCCCCCCAGGGGTAAAACTTTTACCCCATTGTGAGGTATGTTCTCAGAGAGCCTGTCAGCCTCTTCAAATGTGGTAAATCACACGTCTCTGTGAAATCCTCGCTCTGAGCTATAACTCGTCAAAGTTCGGCTCAATGTTAAGTCAATGGGATTTTTTGCCCAATTTTTTGCCCCTGGGGCAAACAACGTACCCCCGATCGCTTAGAAAAGATATAGCACACCTCTCCTCAATGAGCCGCACGATTTGATGCCTCACTCAGGGGTCTGTGACAAAAGCTGCAGGAGGAGTAGCGCGCCAAACTATGTGTGGAATAATAATAATTATAACTAGATTAAAAAGTTTGAGTACAAACTTTAGGTTGGCTTGAGAAAGCCTAGCATAAAGTTTGAAGTAGTTGTAAAAGTTTGAAGATTTACGGTTTCTAGTTTGATGTAATTATAAGTAGTAGTTTTCAAAGTTCAAAGTTTAGAGATTATAAAACCATTCAGTCTATCAAATAGATTAGATAGATAGATAGATAGATAGATAGAGTATGACCCACAGATAGATAGATAGATAGATAGATATTGACCCTCAGATAGATAGATAGATAGATAGATAGATAGATAGAGTATGACCCACAGATAGATAGATGGATAGATGGATAGATAGATAGATATTGACCATCAGATAGATAGATCGATAGATAGATAGATAGTTATTGACCATCAGATAGATAGATAGATAGATAGATATTGATCCTCAGATAGATAGATAGATATTGATCCTCAGATAGATAGATAGATATTGACCCTCAGATAGATAGATAGATATTGAGCCTCAGATAGATAGATAGATAGTCATTGACCCTTAGATAGATATTGACCGTCAGATCTATATAGATAGATAGATAGTCATTGACCCTGAGATAGATAGATAGATAGATAGATAGTTAGATAGATAGATAGATATTGACCCTCAGAAAGATAGATAGATAGATAGATCGATAGACAGATAGATACATCATTTTTTACTTGGTTGCTAGGGTAACCCAATCTGGTTGCTAGGCAGTTTCCAGGGTGATCCTTATCAAGCCTCCTTTTCATTCTGAGTGAATTAAGTCAACCCAGAAGTCTCTATGATTTTCTGTTGCATAGATATGTGATTTGTTACTTGGTTGCTAGGGTATCCCTGTCTGGTTGCTATGCAGTTACCAGGGTGATACATATCAAGCCTCCTTTCCATCCTGAGTGAAATAAGTGAAACAGGAAGTCTCTACGATTTTCTGGTGCAGAGATATGTGATTTGTTAGTTGGTTGCTAGGGTAAGCCCTTGTCGTTGCTAGGCAGTTACCAGAGTGATACTTTTCAAGACACCTTGCTATCCTGAGTGAAATAAGTGAAACAGGAAGTCTCTATGATTTTCTGGTGCAGAGATATGTGATTTGTTACTTGGTTGCTAGGGTAAACACATCTGGTTGCTAGGCAGTTACCAAAGTGATACTCATAAGGCTCCTTGCAATCCTGTGTGAAATATGTCAACCCCTAAGTCTCTACGATGTTCTGGTTCAAAGATATGTGATTTGTTACTTGGTTGCTAAGGTAACCCTGTCTGGTTGCTATGCAGTTACCAGAGTGATACATATCAAGGCTACTTTCCATCCTGAGTGAAATAAGTGAAACAGGTAGTCTCTACGATTTTCTGGTGCAGAGATATGTGATTTGTTACTTGGTTGCTAGGGTAACCCCGTCTGGTTGCTAGGCAGTTACCAGAGTGATACATATCAAGGCTACTTTCCATCCTGAGTGAATAAAGTCAACCCGGAAGTCTCTATGATTTTCTATTGCAGAGATATGTGATTTGTTACTTGGTTGCTAGGGTAATCACATCTGGTTGCTAGGCAGTTACCAGAGTGATACATATTAAGGCTACTTTCCATCCTGAGTGAAATAAGTCAACCCGGAAGTCTCTCTGATTTTCTGTTGCAGAGATATGTGATTTGTTACTTGGTTGCTAGGGTAATCACATCTGGTTGCTAGGCAGTTACCAGAGTGATACATATCAAGGCTACTTTCCATCCTGAGTGAAATAAGTGAAACAGGAAGTCACTACGATTTTCTGGTGCAGAGATATGTGATTTGTTACTTGGTTGCTAGGGTAACCCCATCTGGTTGTTAGGCAGTTACCAGAGTGATACATATCAAGGCTACTTTCCATCCTGAGTGAAATAAGTGAAACAGGAAGTCTCTACGATTTTCTGGTGCAGAGATATGTGATTTGTAAGTTGGTTGCTAGGGTAACCCCATCTGGTTGCTAGGCAGTTACCAAGGTGATACTCATAAGGCCCCTTGCAATCCTGTGTGAAATATGTCAACCCCTAAGTCTCTACAATGTTCTGGTTCAAAGATATGTGATTTGTTACTTGGTTGCTAGGGTAACCACATCTGGTTGCTAGGCAGTTACCAGAGTGATACATATCAAGCCTCCTTTCCATCCTGAGTGAAATAAGTGAAACAGGAAGTCTCTACGATTTTCTGGTGCAAAGATATGTGATTTGTTACTTGGTTGCTAGGGTAACCACATCTGGTTGCTAGGCAGTTACCAAAGTGATACTCATAAGGCCCCTTGCAATCCTGTGTGAAATATGTCAACCCCTAAGTCTGTACCATGTTCTGGTTCAAAGATATGTGATTTGTTACTTGGTTGCTAGGGTAACCACATCTGGTTACTAGGCAGTTACCAGAGTGATACATATCAAGGCTACTTTCCATCCTGAGTGAAATAAGTCAACCCGGAAGTCTCTCTGATTTTCTGTTGCAGAGATATGTGATTTGTTACTTGGTTGCTAGGGTAATCACATCTGGTTGCTAGGCAGTTACCAGAGTGATACATATCAAGGCTACTTTCCATCTTGAGTGAAATAAGTGAAACAGGAAGTCACTACGATTTTCTGGTGCAGAAATATGTGATTTGTTACTTGGTTGCTAGGGTAACCCCATCTGGTTGCTAGGCAGTTACCAGAGTGATACATATCAAGGCTACTTTCCATCCTGAGTGAAATAAGTGAAACAGGAAGTCTGTATGATTTTCTGGTGCAGAGATATGTGATTTGTTACTTGGTTGCTAGGGTAACCCCATCTGGTTGCTAGGCAGTTACCAGAGTGATACATATCAAGGCTACTTTCCATCCTGAGTGAAATAAGTGAAACAGGATGTCTGTATGATTTTCTGGTGCAGAAATATGTGATTTGTTATTTGGTTGCTAGGGTAACCCTGTCTGGTTGCTATGCAGTTACCAGGGTGATACTTATCAAGCCTCCTTTCCATACTGAGTGAATCAAGTCAACCTGGAAGCTACTATACTGTGGCTATGAAGATTTTAGGTCATTACTTATTGGCTGCTTGATAAAAGAAATCCTCTGAGGGAGAGAGAGAAGGAGAGACGCAGGGCTGACAGGCCCTTTTTCGTCTGTGTGTGTGAAAACGTCAGTTGGGATTTAAATTTCTGAACATTCCGCAATGTTAATCAATGGGAGTTTTTCCGAGTTTTGATCGTCATTTTTAGGAAAACCGTAAGTCCGATCAGTTAGAAAAGATATAGCACACTATTCGGGATTAGTCTGAAGGTCTGTGCCGAGTTTGGTGCATGTAGCTTAAAAGCTCTAGGAGGAGTTACATTTAGAAATTTAGTCTCAGAATAATAATAATAATAATAATAAGTTTAAATAGGATTTCAGTAAGTTGGCTTTCTCAAGCCAACCTAACTAGAATGTACATTTCCTGAAGAAAATGTGAGTGGTGCTTGCCGTGGCAAAATTTCGTACCACAATGTCCCACGACTGCCCAAAGTTGAAAGAGGCCACCCCCATGACAGTAGGATGTTCTGGTGCAGAGATATAGGTGTTGTTCCATGGTTGCTAGGGAAACCCATCTGGTTGATATGCAGTTACTAAGGTGACAGCCACCAACGCTACTCGCCATCCTGAGTAAAATAAGTCAACCCGGAAGTCTCTATGATTTTCTAGTACAGAGGTATGTGATTTGTTACTTGGTTGCTAGGGTAACCCTATCTGGTTGCTAGGCAGTTAACAAGGAGCAAGCCAACAATGCTCCTTTCCATCCTGAATGAAATAAGTCAACCCGGAATCTCTAAAAATTTCTGGTTCAGAGATATGTGATTTGTTACTTGGTTGCTAGGGTAACCCCATCTGGTTGCTAGGCAGTTAGCAAGGTGACAGCCAACAATGCTCCTTGCCATCCTGAGTGAAATAAGTCAACCCGGAAGTCTCTGTGATTTTCTTGTGCAGAGATAAGTGATTTGTTACTTGGTTGCTAGGGTAACCCCATTTGGTTGCTAGGCAGTTACAAAGGTGACAGCCAACAATGCTCCTTGCCATCCTGAGTGAAATAAGTCAACCCGGATGTCTCTGTGATTTTCTTGTACAGAGATATGTGATTTGTTTCTTGGTTGCTAGGGTAACTCCATCTGGTTGGTAGGCAGTTACCAAGGTGACAGCCAACAATGCTCCTTGCCATCCTAAGTGAAATAAGTCAACCCGGAAGTCTCTGTGATTTTCTTGTGCAGGGATATGTGATTTGTTTCTTGGTTGCTAGGGTAACCCCATCTGGTTGCTAGGCAGTTACCAAGGTGACAGGCAACAATGCTCCTTGCCATCCTGAGTGAAATAAGTCAACCCGGAAGTCTCTGTGATTTTCTAGTACAGAGATATGTGATTTGTTAATTGGTTGCTAGGGTAACCCCATCTGGTTGCTAGGCAGTTACCAAGGTGACAGCCAACAATGCTCCTTGCCATCCTGAGTGAAATAAGTCAACCCGGAAGTCTCTGTGATTTTCTTGTGCAGAGATATGTGATTTGTTTCTTGGTTGCTAGGGTAACCCCATCTGGTTGCTAGGCAGTTACCAAGGTGACAGCAAACAATGCTCCTTGCCATCCAGAGTGAAATAAGTCAACCCGGAAGTCTCTGTGATTTTCATGTGCAGAGATATTTGATTTGTTTCTTGGTTGCTAGGGTAACCCCATCTGGTTGCTAGGCAGTTATCAAGGTGACAGGGAACAATGCTCCTTGCCATCTTGAGTGAAATAAGTCAACCCGGAAGTCTCTATGTCATTCTGATCCTAAGATACACATCTTATTGATTTTGAATGGATGTAAATGGTTCTTTGTTGCTAGGGTGCTTTAAATGGTTGCTAGGGCATGGCTAAGTAGTTCACATGATGAAAGATGAAGATTGATTACTCACCCAATTAAAACAAAGCAACTATCATGTCTCTAGGACATTCTGATCTGAAGATATCTTACTGTAATTGAAATCAATAAATGTGGTTGCTAGGGTGCTCTAAATTGTTGCTAGGGAGTGGCTTGGCAGCTGCCAATGATGAATCTCCAAAGGCTGCTTGTCAATATGAATGATACAAACCAACTCCCATGCCTCTGTGACATTCAGAATGGAAGATATCGCTCTTTGGATTTTGGTTGCTAAGGTGCTCGAAAATGGTTGCTAGGGAGGGGCTAGGAAGTGTTGAGGGGATTCATGATTGGCTGTTTTACTGCCCCAAGTCAAACGAGACCACCCTCGTGTTTCTATGATAATTCAGTCCGGAGATATCCCTTTGATCTCTTTCAATGGAAGTCTATGGGAGTTGTTGCTAAGGTGCTCTAAATGGTTGCTAGGGCGTGGCTTGATAGCTTCACAATGATCCTGAGAGACTGATTGGTTGTCTGAGTAAAATGAGCCCGCCCCCTTGTCTCTAAGACACTGTGATCCAGAGTTATGTTCAATACAAAATCTACCATAGACTTAACATTGGGGCAACTTTGGGCAGCTCATGCCCCCCAGGGGTGCAACTTTTACCCCATTGTGAGGTATGTTCTCACAGAGCCTGTCAGCCTCTTCAAATGTGGTAAATCACACGTCTCTGCGAAATCCTCGCTCTGAGCTATGACTCGTCAAAGTTCGGCGCAATGTTAAGTCAATGGGATTTTTTGCCCAATTTTTTGCCCCTGGGGCAATCACCGTACCCCCGATCGCTTATAAAAGTCATAGCACACCATTCCCAAATAATCCGCACGATTTGACGCCTCATTTGTGGGTCTGCGACCAAAAAATTTTGAAAAAAATTCCATTGACTTACATTGGGGCAACTTTGGGCAGCTCCTGCCCCCCAGGGGTGCAACTTTTACCCCATTGTGAGGTATGTTCTCACAGAGCCTGTCAGCCTCTTCAAATGTGGTAAATCACACGTGTCTGCGAAATCCTCGCTCTGAGCTATGACTCGTCAAAGTTCGGCTCAATGTTAAGTCAATGGGATTTTTTGCCCAATTTTTTGCCCCTGGGGCAAACACCGTACCCCCGATCGCTTATAAAAGTCATAGCACACCTCTCCTCAATGAGCCGCACGATTTGACACCTCATTCATGGGTCTACGCCAAAAGGTGCGGGACGAGTTAGGCGCCGAAGTTTTGTACGGAAGAAGAAGAAGAAGAAGAAGAAGAAGAAAAATAAGTATGTGAGATTACAATAGTGTTGCTTTGCAAGCACCACTAACTAGAATGTACATTTCCTGAAGAAAATGTGAGTGGTGCTTGCCGTGACAAAATTTCTTACCACAATGTCCCACATACTGCCAAAAGTTGAAAGAGGCCACCCCCATGACAGTAGGATGTTCTGGTGCAGAGATATTGGTGTTGTTACATGGTTGCTAGGGAAAACCATCTGGTTGATATGCAGTTACTAAGGTGACAGCCACCAATGCTACTTACCATCCTGAGTAAAATAAGTCAACACGGAAGTCTCTACGATTTTCTAGTACAGAGATATATGATTTGTTACTTGGTTGCTAGGGTAACCCCATCTGGTTGCTAAGCAGTTATCAAGGTGACAGCCAACAATGCTCCTTGCCATCCTGAGTGAAATAAGTCAACCCGGAAGTCTCTGTGATTTTCTTGTGCAGAGATATGTGATTTGTTAATTGGTTGCTAGGGTAACCCCATCTGGTTGCTAGGCAGTTACCAAGGTGACAGGCAACAATGCTCCTTGCCATCCTGAGTGAAATAAGTCAACCCGGAAGTCTCTGTGATTTTCTTGTGCAGAGATATTTGATTTGTTTCTTGGTTGCTAGGGTAACCCCATCTGGTTGCTAGGAAGTTACCAAGGTGACAGGTAACAATGCTCCTTGCCATCCTGAGTGAAATAAGTCAACCCAGAAGTCTCTGTGATTTTCTTGTGCAGAGATATGTGATTTGTTTCTTGGTTGCTAGGGAAACCCCATCTGGTTGCTAGGCAGTTACCAAGGTGACAGGCAACAATGCTCCTTGCCATCCTGAGTGAAATAAGTCAAACCGGAAGTCTCTGTGATTTTCTTGTGCAGAGATATGTGATTTGTTTCTTGGTTGCTAGGGTAACCCCATTTGGTTGCTAGGCAGTTACCAGGGTGATATTTATCAAGTCTACTTTCCATCCTGAGTGAAATAAGTCAACCCTGAAGTCTCTACGTCATTCTGATCCTAAGATACACATCTTAGTGATTTTGAATGGATGTCAATGGTTCTTTGTTGCTAGGGTGCTTTAATTGGTTGCTAGGGCGTGGCTAAGTAGATCACATGATGAAAGCTGAAGACTGATTACTCACCCAATGAAAACAAAGCAACTATCATATCTCTTGGACATTCTGATCTGAAGATATCTTACTGTAATTGAAATCAATAAATGTTGTTGCTAGGGTGCTCTAAATTGTTGCTAGGGAGTGGCTTGGCAGCTGCCAATGATGAATCTCCAAAGGCTGCTTGTCAGTATGAATGATATAAACCAACTCCCATGCTTCTGTGACATTCAGAATGGAAGATATCACTATTTGGATTTTGGTTGCTAAGGTGCTCGAAAATGGTTGCTAGGGAGGGGCTAGGAAGTGTTGAGGGGATTCATGATTGGCTGTTTTACTGCCCCAAGTCAAACGAGACCACCCTTGTGTTTCTATGATAATTCAGTCCGGAGAAATCCCTTTGATCTTTTTCAATGGAAGTCTATGGGACTTGTTGCTAAGGTGCTGTAAATGGTTGCTAGGGCGTGGCTTGATAGCTTGACAATGATCCTGAGAGACTGATTGGTCGTAAGAGTAAAATGAGCCCGCCCCCTTGTCTGTAAGACACTGTGATCCAGAGTTATGTTCAATACAAAATCTACCATAGACTTAACATTGGGGCAAATTTGGGCAGCTCCTGCCCCCCAGGGGTGCAAATTTTACCCCATTGTGAGGTACGTTCTCACAGAGCCTGTTGCCTCTTCAAATGAGGTAAATCACACGTCTCTGCGAAATCCTCGCTCTGAGCTATGACTCGTTAAAATTTGGCTCAATGTTAAGTCAATGGGATTGTTTGCCCAATTTTTTGCCCCTGGGGCAAACACCGTACCCCTGATCGCTTATAAAAGTCATAGCACACCATTCCCAAATAATCCGCACGATTTGACGCCTCATTCGTGGGTCTGCGACCAAAAAATTTTGCAAAAACTTCCATTGACTTACATTGGGGCAATTTTGGGCAGCTCCTGCCCCCCAGGGGTAAAACTTTTACCCCATTGTGAGGTATGTTCTCACAGAGCCTGTTAGCCTCTTCAAATGTGGTAAATCACACGTCTCTGCGAAATCCTCACTCTGAGCTATGACTATTCAAATTTCGTCTCAATATTAAGTCAATGGGATTTTTTGCCCAATTTTTTGCCCCTGGGGCAAACACCGTACCCCCGATCGCTTAGAAAAGATATAGCACACCTCTCCTCAATGAGCCGCACGATTTGATGCCTCACTCAGGGGTCTGTGACAAAAGCTGCGGGAGGAGTAGCGCGCCAAACTATGTGTGGAATAATAATAATTATAATAATAATAATAAGTATGCAAGAGAACAATAGTGATGCTTTGCCTATGGCAAGCACCACTAACTAGAATGTACATTTCCTGAAGAAAATGTGAGTGGTGCTTGCCGTGGCAAATCTCGTCAAATAGCATTTTCTAACTTGTTTCTAAGCACTGAAATAAAGGTCATAGAATGTTGCTAACACGTGTTTTTCATGATGGTAGCACGTTTTTAGAATGTTTTAGCACCTCGCTAGGTGAAGCTAGCATGTGTTAGCATGATACTAGGACTTTTTAGCATGTTTTAGCACTTCGCTAGGTGATGCTAACATGTGTTAGCATGATGCTAGCACGTTTTTAGCATGTTTTAGCAATCCCCTAAGCAATACTAACATGCATTAGCATAATGCTAGCACGTTTTAACATATTTTAGCACTTCACTAGGTGAAGCTAGCATGTGTTAGCATGATACTAGCGCGTTTTTAGCATGTTTTAGCACTTCGCTAGGTGATGCTAACATGTGTTAGCATGATGCTAGCACATTTTTAACATGTTTTAGCAATCCCCTAAGCAATGCTAACGTGCATTAGCATGATGCTAGCATGTTTTTAGCATGTTTTAACACTTCGCTAGACAATACTAGCATGTGTTAGCATGATGCTAGCACATTTTTAACATGTTTTAGCAATCCCCTTAGCAATTCTAACATGCATTAGCATAATGCTAGCACGTTTTAGCACTTCGCTAGGTGAAGCTACCATGTGTTAGCATGATACTAGCACGTTTATAGCATGTTTTAGCAATCCCCTAAGCAATGCTAACATGCATTAGCATAATGCTAGCACGTTTTTAGCATATTTTAGGGTGTGGCTATGAAGATTTTTATTGGCTGCTTGATAAAAGAAATCCTCTGAGGGAGAGAGAGAGAGAGACGCAGGGCTGACAGGCCCTTTTTTGTCTGTGTGTGTGAAAATGTCAGTTGGGATTTAAATTTCTGAACATTCCGCAATGTAAAGTCAATGGGACTTTTTTGGCCGCTTTTTCGTCCGCTGTTCGAACATCGTACACCCGATCGCTTAGAAAAGATATAGCACACCTCTCCTCAACGAGCCGCACGATTTGATGCCTCACTCAGGGGTCTGTGACAAAAGCTGCGGGAGGAGTAGCGCGCCAAACTATGTGTGGAATAATAATAATTATAACTAGAATGTACATTTCCTGAAGAAAATGTGAGTGGTGCTTGCCGTGGCAAAATTTCTTACCACAATATCCCACCTACTGCCCAAAGTTGAAAGACGCTACCCCCATGACAGTAGTATGTTCTGGTGCAGAGATATTGGTGTTGTTCCATGGTTGCTAGGGTAACCCCATCTGGTTGCTAGGCAGTTACCAAGGTGACAGCCAACAATGCTCCTTGCCATCCTGAGTGAAATAAGTCAACCCGGAAGTCTCTGTGATTTTCTTGTGCAGAGATATGTGATTTGTTTCTTGGTTGCTAGGTTAACCCCATCTGGTTGCTAGGCAGTTACCAAGGTGACAGGCAACAATGCACCTTATCATCCTGAGTGAAATATGTCAACCCGGAAGTCTCTGTGATTTTCTTGTGCAGAGATATGTGATTTGTTTATTGGTTGCTAGGGTAACCCCATCTGGTTGCTAGGCAGTTACCAAGGTGACAGACAACAATGCTCCTTGCCATCCTGAGTGAAATAAGTCAACCCGGAAGTCTCTGTGATTTTCTAGTACATAGATATGTGATTTGTTACTTGGTTGCTAGGATAACCCCATCTGGTTGCTAGGCAGTTACCAGGGTGATATTTATCAAGACTACATTCCATCCTGAGTGAAATAAGTCAACCCGGAAGTCTCTGTGATTTTCTTGTGCAGAGATAGGTGATTTGTTTCTTGGTTGCTAGGGTAACCCCATCTGGTTGCTAGGCAGTTACCAAGGTGACAGCCAACAATGCTCCTTGCCATCCTGAGTGAAATAAGTCAACCCGGAAGTCTCTGTGATTTTCTTGTGCAGAGATATGTGATTTGTTTCTTGGTTGCTAGGGAAACCCCATCTGGTTGCTAGGCAGTTACCAAGGTGACAGGCAACAATGCTCCTTGCCATCCTGGGTGAAATAAGTCAAACCAGAAGTCTCTGTGATTTTCTTGTGCAGAGATATGTGATTTGTTTCTTGGTTGCTAGGGTAATCCCATTTGGTTGCTAGGCAGTTACCAGGGTGATATTTATCAAGTCTACTTTCCATCCTAAGTAAAATAAGTCGACCCTGAAGTCTCTACGTCATTCTGATCCTAAGATAGACATCTTAGTGATTTTGAATGGATGTCAATGGT
This sequence comes from Moxostoma hubbsi, assembly GCA_032164185.1. NCBI lineage: Eukaryota > Metazoa > Chordata > Actinopteri > Cypriniformes > Catostomidae > Moxostoma > Moxostoma hubbsi. The sequence continues at coordinate 10,371,630 of JAVLUX010000045.1, forward strand.
TCTTTGTTGCTAGGGTGCTTTTATTGGTTGCTAGGGCATGGCTAAGTAGTTCACCTGATGAAAGCTGAAGACTGATTACTCACCCAATGAAAACAAAGCAACTATCATGTCTCTAGGACATTCTGATGTGAAGATATCTTACTGTAATTGAAATCAATAAATGTTGTTGCTAGGGTGCCCTAAATTGTTGCTAGGGAGTGGCTTGGCAGCTGCCAATGATGAATCTCCAAAGGCTGCTTGTCAGTATGAATGATATAAACCAACTCCCATGCCTCTGTGACATTCAGAATGGAAGATATCTGTCTTTGGATTTTGGTTGCTAAGGTGCTCGAAAATGGTTGCTAGGGAGGGGCTAGGAAGTGTTGAGGGGATTCATGATTGGCTGTTTTACTGCCCCAAGTCAAACGAGACCACCCTCGTGTTTCTATGATAATTCAGTCCAGAGAAATCCCTTTGATCTCTTTCAATGGAAGTCTATGGGACTTGTTGCTAAGGTACTGTAAATGGTTGCTAGGGCGTGGCTTGATAGCTTCACAATGATCCTGAGAGACTGATTGGTCGTCTGAGTAAAATGAGCCCGCCCCCTTGTCTCTAAGACACTGTGATCCAGAGTTATGTTCAATACAAAATCTACCATAGACTTAACATTGGGGCAAATTTGGGCAGCTCCTGCCCCCCAGGGGTAAAACTTTTACCCCATTGTGAGGTATGTTCTCACAGAGCCTGTCAGCCTCTTCAAATGTGGTAAATCACACGTCTCTGTGAAATCCTCGCTCTGAGCTATAACTCGTCAAAGTTCGGCTCAATGTTAAGTCAATGGGATTTTTTGCCCAATTTTTTGCCCCTGGGGCAAATACCGTACCCCCGATCACTTATAGTAGCCATAGCACACCATTCCCAAATAATCTGCACGATTTGACGCCTCATTTGTGGGTCTGCGAGCAAAAAATTTTTCAAAAAATTCCATTGACTTACATTGGGGCAACTTTGGGCAGCTCCTGCCCCCCAGGGGTAAAACTTTTACCCCATTGTGAGGTATGTTCTCAGAGAGCCTGTCAGCCTCTTCAAATGTGGTAAATCACACGTCTCTGTGAAATCCTCGCTCTGAGCTATAACTCGTCAAAGTTTGGCTCAATGTTAAGTCAATGGGATTTTTTTGCCCAATTTTTTGCCCCTGGGGCAAACACCGTACCCCCGATCGCTTAGAAAAGATATAGCACACCTCTCCTCAATGAGCCGCACGATTTGATGCCTCACTCAGAGGTCTGTGACAAAAGCTGCGGGAGGAGTAGCACGCCAAACTATGTGTGGAAAAATAATAATAATTATAATAATAACTAGATTAAAAAGTTTGAGTACAAACTTTAGGTTGGCTTGAGAAAGCCTAGCATAAAGTTTGAAGTAGTTGTAAAAGTTTGAAGATTTACGGTTTCTAGTTTGATGTAATTATAAGTAGTAGTTTTCAAAGTTCAAAGTTTAGAGATTATAAAACTATTCAGTCTATCAAATAGAATAGATAGATAGATAGATAGATAGATAGATAGATAGATAGATAGATAGATAGATAGATAGATAGATAGATAGATAGATAGATATTAACCCTCAGATAGATAGATAGATAGATAGATATTGACCCTCAGATAGATAGATAGATAGATAGATAGATAGATAGATAGTTATTGACCATCAGATAGATAGATAGATAGATAGATAGATAGATAGATAGTTATTGACCATCAGATAGATAGATAGATAGATAGATAGATATTGACCATTAGATAGATAGATAGATAGATATTGATCCTCAGATAGATCGATAGATATTGACCCTCAGATAGATAGATAGATATTGACCCTCAGATAGATAGATAGATATTGACCCTCAGATAGATAGATAGATATTGACCCTCAGATAGATAGATAGATATTGACCCTCAGATAGATAGATAGATAGATAGATAGATAGATAGATAGATATTGATCCTCAGATAGATAGATAGATATTGATCCTCAGATAGATAGATAGTCATTGACCCTGAGATATAGATAGATAGCGTATGAACCACAGATAGATAGATATTGACCCGCAGATAGATAGATAGATAGATAGTCATTGACCCTTAGATAGATAGATAGATATTGACCGTCAGATATATAGATAGATAGATAGTCATTGACCCTGAGATATAGATAGAGTATGACCCACAGATCGATAGATAGATAGTTATTGACCCGCAGATAGTTAGATAGATAGATAGATAGATATTGACCCTCAGATAGATAGATAGATAGATAGATATTGACCATCAGAAAGATAGATAGATAGACAGATAGATAGACAGATAGATATATCATTTTTTACTTGGTTGCTAGGGTAACCAAATCTGGTTGCTAGGCAGTTTCCAGGGTGATCCTTATCAAGCCTCCTTTTCATTCTGAGTGAATAAAGTCAACCCGGAAGTCTCTATGATTTTCTGTTGCATAGATATGTGATTTGTTACTTGGTTGCTAGGGTAATCACATCTGGTTGCTAGGCGGTTACCAGAGTGATACATATCAAGGCTACTTTCCATCCTGAGTGAAATAAGTCAACCCGGAAGTCTCTCTGATTTTCTGTTGCAGAGATATGTGATTTGTTACTTGGTTGCTAGGGTAATCACATCTGGTTGCTAGGCAGTTACCAGAATGATACATATCAAGGCTACTTTCCATCCTGAGTGAAATAAGTGAAACAGGAAGTCTCTATGATTTTCTGGTGCAGATATATGTGATTTGTTACTTGGTTGCTAGGGTAACCCCGTCTGGTTGCTAGGCAGTTACCAGAGTGATACATATCAAGGCTCCTTGCAATCCTGTGTGAAATATGTTAACCCCTAAGTCTCTACGATGTTCTGGTTCAAAGATATGTGATTTGTTACTTGGTTGCTAGGGTAATCGCATCTGGTTGCTAGGCAGTTACCAGAGGGATACATATCAAGGCTACTTTCCATCCTGAGTGAAATAAGTGAAACAGGAAGTCTCTATGATTTTCTGGTGCAGAGATATGTGATTTGTTACTTGGTTGCTAGGGTAAACACATCTGGTTGCTAGGCAGTTACCAAAGTGATACTCATAAGGCTCCTTGCAATCCTGTGTGAAATATGTCAACCCCTAAGTGTCTACGATGTTCTGGTTCAAAGATATGTGATTTGTTACTTGGTTGCTAAGGTAACCCTGTCTGGTTGCTATGCAGTTACCAGAGTGATACATATCAAGGCTACTTTCCATCCTGAGTGAAATAAGTGAAACAGGTAGTCTCTACGATTTTCTGGTGCAGAGATATGTGATTTGTTACTTGGTTGCTAGGGTAACCCCGTCTGGTTGCTAGGCAGTTACCAGAGTGATACTCATAAGGCTCCTTGCAATCCTGTGTGAAATATGTCAACCCCTAAGTCTCTACGATGTTCTGGTTCAAAGATATGTGATTTGTTACTTGGTTGCTAAGGTAACCCTGTCTGGTTGCTATGCAGTTACCAGAGTGATACATATCAAGGCTACTTTCCATCCTGAGTGAAATAAGTGAAACAGGTAGTCTCTACGATATACTGGTGCAGATATATGTGATTTGTTACTTGGTTGCTAGGGTAACCCCGTCTGGTTGCTAGGCAGTTACCAGAGTGATACATATCAAGGCTACTTTCCATCCTGAGTGAATCAAGTCAACCCGGAAGTCTCTATGATTTTCTGATGCAGAGATATGTGATTTGTTACTTGGTTGCTAGGGTAATCACATCTGGTTGCTAGGCGGCTACCAGAGTGATACATATCAAGGCTACTTTCCATCCTGAGTGAAATAAGTCAACCCGGAAGTCTCTCTGATTTTCTGTTGCAGAGATATGTGATTTGTTACTTGGTTGCTAGGGTAATCACATCTGGTTGCTAGGCAGTTACCAGAGTGATACATATCAAGGCTACTTTCCATCCTGAGTGAAATAAGTGAAACAGGAAGTCTCTATGATTTTCTGGTGCAGATATATGTGATTTGTTACTTGGTTGCTAGGGTAACCCCGTCTGGTTGCTAGGCAGTTACCAGAGTGATACATATCAAGGCTCCTTGCAATCCTGTGTGAAATATGTTAACCCCTAAGTCTCTACGATGTTCTGGTTCAAAGATATGTGATTTGTTACTTGGTTGCTAGGGTAATCGCATCTGGTTGCTAGGCAGTTACCAGAGGGATACATATCAAGGCTACTTTCCATCCTGAGTGAAATAAGTGAAACAGGAAGTCTCTATGATTTTCTGGTGCAGAGATATGTGATTTGTTACTTGGTTGCTAGGGTAAACACATCTGGTTGCTAGGCAGTTACCAAAGTGATACTCATAAGGCTCCTTGCAATCCTGTGTGAAATATGTCAACCCCTAAGTGTCTACGATGTTCTGGTTCAAAGATATGTGATTTGTTACTTGGTTGCTAAGGTAACCCTGTCTGGTTGCTATGCAGTTACCAGAGTGATACATATCAAGGCTACTTTCCATCCTGAGTGAAATAAGTGAAACAGGTAGTCTCTACGATTTTCTGGTGCAGAGATATGTGATTTGTTACTTGGTTGCTAGGGTAACCCCGTCTGGTTGCTAGGCAGTTACCAGAGTGATACATATCAAGGCTACTTTCCATCCTGAGTGAATTAAGTCAACCCGGAAGTCTCTATGATTTTCTGTTGCAGAGATATGTGATTTGTTACTTGGTTGCTAGGGTAATCACATCTGGTTGCTAGGCAGTTACCTGAGTGATACATATCAAGGCTACTTTCCATCCTGAGTGAAATAAGTCAACCCGGAAGTCTCTCTGATTTTCTGTTGCAGAGATATGTGATTTGTTACTTGGTTGCTAGGGTAACCGCATCTGGTTGCTAGGCAGTTACCAGAGTGATAAATATCAAGGCTACTTTCCATCTTGAGTGAAATAAGTGAAACAGGAAGTCACTACGATTTTCTGGTGCAGAAATATGTGATTTGTTACTTGGTTGCTAGGGTAACCCCATCTGGTTGCTAGGCAGTTACCAGAGTGATACATATCAAGGCTACTTTCCATTCTGAGTGAAATAAGTGAAACAGGAAGTCTGTATGATTTTCTGGTGCAGAGATATGTGATTTGTTACTTGGTTGCTAGGGTAACCCCATCTGGTTGCTAGGCAGTTACCAGAGTGATACATATCAAGGCTACTTTTCATCCTGAGTGAAATAAGTGAAACAGGAAGTCTCTATGATTTTCTGGTGCAGAGATATGTGATTTGTTATTTGGTTGCTAGGGTAACCCCATCTGGTTGATAGGCAGTTACCAGGGTGATACTTATCAAGCCTCCTTTCCATACTGAGTGAATCAAGTCAACCTGGAAGCTACTATACTGTGGCTATGAAGATTTTAGGTCATTACTTATTGGCTGCTTGATAAAAGAAATCCTCTGAGGGAGAGAGAGAGGGAGAGACGCAGGGCTGACAGGCCCTTTTTGTCTGTGTGTGTGAAAACGTCAGTTGGGATTTAAATTTCTGAACATTCCGCAATGTTAATCAATGGGAGTTTTTCCGAGTTTTGATCGTCATTTTTAGGAAAACCGTAAGTCTGATCAGTTAGAAAAGATATAGCACACTATTCGGGATTAGTCTGAAGGTCTGTGCCGAGTTTGGTGCATGTAGCTTAAAAGCTCTAGGAGGAGTTACATTTAGAAATTTAGTCTCAGAATAATAATAATAATAATAATAAGTTTAAATAGGATTTCAGTAAGTTGGCTTTCTCAAGCCAACCTAACTAGAATGTACATTTCCTGAAGAAAATGTGAGTGGTGCTTGCCGTGGCAAAATTTCTTACCACAATGTCCCACCTACTGCCCAAAGTTCAAAGAGGCCACCCCCATGACAGTAGAATGTTCTGGTGCAGAGATATAGGTGTTGTTCCATGGTTGCTAGGGAAACCCATCTGGTTGATATGCAGTTACTAAGGTGTCAGCCACCAACGCTACTTGCCATCCTGAGTAAAATATGTCAACCCGGAAGTCTCTACGATTTTCTAGTACAGAGATATGTGATTTGTTACATGGTTGCTAGGGTAACCCCATCTGGTTGCTAGGCAGTTACCAAGGGGCAAGCCAACAATGCTCCTTGCCATCCTAAATGAAAAAAGTCAACACGGAATCACTACAATTTTCTGGTTCAGAGATATATGATTTGTTACTTGGTTGCTAGGGTAACCCCATCTGGTTGCTAGGCAGTTACCAAGGTGACAGCCAACAATGCTCCTTGCTCTACTGAGTGAAATAAGTCAACTCGGAAGTCTCTGTGATTTTCTAGTACAGAGATATGTGATTTGTTTCTTGGTTGCTAGGGTAACCCCATCTGGTTGCTAGGCAGTTACCAAGGTGACAGCCAAGAATGCTCCTTGCCATCCTGACTGAAATAAGTCAACCTGGAATCTCTACGATTTTCTGGTTCAGAGATATGTGATTTGTTAATTGGTTGCTAGGGTAACCCCATCTGGTTGCTAGGCAGTTACCAAGGTGACAGCCAACAATGCTCCTTGCCATCCTGAGTGAAATAAGTCAACCCGGTAGTCTCTGTGATTTTCTTGTGCAGAGATGTGTGATTTGTTTCTTGGTTGCTAGGGTAACCCCATCTGGTTGCTAGGCAGTTACCAAGGTGACAGGCAACAATGCTCCTTGCCATCCTGAGTGAAATAAGTCAACCCGGAAGTCTCTGTGATTTTCTTGTGCAGAGATATGTGATTTGTTTCTTGGTTGCTAGGGTAACCCCATTTGGTTGCTAGGCAGTTACCAGGGTGATATTTATCAAGTCTACTTTCCATCCTGAGTGAAATAAGTCAACCCGGAAGTCTCTACGACATTCTGATCCTAAGATACACATCTTAGTGATATTGAATGGATGTCAATGGTGTTTTGTTGCTAGGGTGCTTTAAATGGTTGCTAGGGCGTGGCTAAGTAGTTCACATGATGAAAGATGAAGACTGATTACTCACCCAATTAAAACAAAGCAACTATCATGTCTCTAGGACATTCTGATCTGAAGATATCTTACTTCAATTGAAATCAATAAATGTGGTTGCTTGGGTGCTCCAAATTGTTGCTAGGGAGTGGCTTGGCAGCTGCCAATGATGAATCTCCAATGGCTGCTTGTCAGTATGAATGATACAAACCAACTCCCATGCCTCTGTGACATTCAGAATGGAAGATATCTCTCTTTGGATTTTGGTTGCTAAGGTGCTCGAAAATGGTTGCTAGGGAGGGGCTAGGAAGTGTTGAGGGGATTCATGATTGGCTGTTTTACTGCCCCAAGTCAAACGAGACCACCCTCGTGTTTCTATGATAATTCAGTCCGGAGATATCCCTTTGATCTCTTTCAATGGAAGTCTATGGGAGTTGTTGCTAAGGTGCTCTAAATGGTTGCTAGGGCGTGGCTTGATAGCTTCACAATGATCCTGAGAGACTGATTGGTCATCTGAGTAAAATGAGCCCGCCCCCTTGTCTCTAAGACACTGTGATCCAGAGTTATGTTCAATACAAAATCTACCATAGACTTAACATTGGGGCAACTTTGGGCAGCTCATGCCCCCCAGGGGTGCAACTTTTACCCCATTGTGAGGTATGTTCTCACAGAGCCTGTCAGCCTCTTCAAATGTGGTTAATCACACGTCTCTGTGAAATCCTCGATCTGAGCTATGACTCGTCAAAGTTCGGCGCAATGTTGAGTCAATGGGATTTTTTGCCCAATTTTTTGCCCCTGGGGCAATCACCGTACCCCCGATCGATTATAAAAGTCATAGGACACCATTCCCAAATAATCCGCACGATTTGACGCCTCATTTGTGGGTTTTCGACCAAAAAATTTTGAAAAAAATTCCATTGACTTACATTGGGGCAACTTTGGGCAGCTCCTGCCCCCCAGGGGTGCAACTTTTACCCCATTGTGAGGTATGTTCTCACAGAGCCTGTCAGCCTCTTCAAATGTGGTAAATCACATGTCTCTGCGAAATCCTCGCTTTGAGCTATGACTCGTCAAAGTTCGGCGCAATGTTAAGTCAATGGGATTTTTTGCCCAATTTTTTGCCCCTGGGGCAAACACCGTTCCCCCGATCGCTTATAAAAGTCATAGCACACCTCTCCTCAATGAGCCGCACGATTTGACACCTCATTCATGGGTCTACGCCAAAAGGTGCGGGACGAGTTAGGTGCCGAAGTTTTGTACGGAAGAAGAAGAAGAAGAAGAAGAAGAAGAAAAATAAGTATGTGAGATTACAATAGTGTTGCTTTGCAAGCACCACTAACTAGAATGTACATTTCCTGAAGAAAATGTGAGTGGTGCTTGCCGTGGCAAAATTTCTTACCACAATATCCCACCTACTGCCCAAAGTTGAAAGACGCTACCCCCATGACAGTAGTATGTTCTGGTGCAGAGATATTGGTGTTGTTCCATGGTTGCTAGGGTAACCCCATCTGGTTGCTAGGCAGTTACCAAGGTGACAGCCAACAATGCTCCTTGCCATCCTGAGTGAAATAAGTCAACCCGGAAGTCTCTGTGATTTTCTTGTGCAGAGATATGTGATTTGTTTCTTGGTTGCTAGGTTAACCCCATCTGGTTGCTAGGCAGTTACCAAGGTGACAGGCAACAATGCACCTTATCATCCTGAGTGAAATAAGTCAACCCGGAAGTCTCTGTGATTTTCTTGTGCAGAGATATGTGATTTGTTTATTGGTTGCTAGGGTAACCCCATCTGGTTGCTAGGCAGTTACCAAGGTGACAGCCAACAATGCTCCTTGCCATCCTGAGTGAAATAAGTCAACCCGGAAGTCTCTGTGATTTTCTAGTACATAGATATGTGATTTGTTACTTGGTTGCTAGGATAACCCCATCTGGTTGCTAGGCAGTTACCAGGGTGATATTTATCAAGACTACATTCCATCCTGAGTGAAATAAGTCAACCCGGAAGTCTCTGTGATTTTCTTGTGCAGAGATAGGTGATTTGTTTCTTGGTTGCTAGGGTAACCCCATCTGGTTGCTAGGCAGTTACCAAGGTGACAGCCAACAATGCTCCTTGCCATCCTGAGTGAAATAAGTCAACCCGGAAGTCTCTGTGATTTTCTTGTGCAGAGATATGTGATTTGTTTCTTGGTTGCTAGGGAAACCCCATCTGGTTGCTAGGCAGTTACCAAGGTGACAGGCAACAATGCTCCTTGCCATCCTGGGTGAAATAAGTCAAACCAGAAGTCTCTGTGATTTTCTTGTGCAGAGATATGTGATTTGTTTCTTGGTTGCTAGGGTAATCCCATTTGGTTGCTAGGCAGTTACCAGGGTGATATTTATCAAGTCTACTTTCCATCCTAAGTAAAATAAGTCAACCCTGAAGTCTCTACGTCATTCTGATCCTAAGATAGACATCTTTGTGATTTTGAATGGATGTCAATGGTTCTTTGTTGCTAGGGTGCTTTTATTGGTTGCTAGGGCATGGCTAAGTAGTTCACCTGATGAAAGCTGAAGACTGATTACTCACCCAATGAAAACAAAGCAACTATCATGTCTCTAGGACATTCTGATGTGAAGATATCTTACTGTAATTGAAATCAATAAATGTTGTTGCTAGGGTGCCCTAAATTGTTGCTAGGGAGTGGCTTGGCAGCTGCCAATGATGAATCTCCAAAGGCTGCTTGTCAGTATGAGTGATATAAACCAACTCCCATGCCTCTGTGACATTCAGAATGGAAGATATCTGTCTTTGGATTTTGGTTGCTAAGGTGCTCGAAAATGGTTGCTAGGGAGGGGCTAGGAAGTGTTGAGGGGATTCATGATTGGCTGTTTTACTGCCCCAAGTCAAACGAGACCACCCTCGTGTTTCTATGATAATTCAGTCCAGAGAAATCCCTTTGATCTCTTTCAATGGAAGTCTATGGGACTTGTTGCTAAGGTACTGTAAATGGTTGCTAGGGCGTGGCTTGATAGCTTCACAATGATCCTGAGAGACTGATTGGTCGTCTGAGTAAAATGAGCCCGCCCCCTTGTCTCTAAGACACTGTGATCCAGAGTTATGTTCAATACAAAATCTACCATAGACTTAACATTGGGGCAAATTTGGGCAGCTCCTGCCCCCCAGGGGTAAAACTTTTACCCCATTGTGAGGTATGTTCTCACAGAGCCTGTCAGCCTTTTCAAATGTGGTAAATCACACGTCTCTGTGAAATCCTCGCTCTGAGCTATAACTCGTCAAAGTTCGGCTCAATGTTAAGTCAATGGGATTTTTTGCCCAATTTTTTGCCCCTGGGGCAAATACCGTACCCCCGATCACTTATAGTAGCCATAGCACACCATTCCCAAATAATCTGCACGATTTGACGCCTCATTTGTGGGTCTGCGAGCAAAAAATTTTTCAAAAAATTCCATTGACTTACATTGGGGCAACTTTGGGCAGCTCCTGCCCCCCAGGGGTAAAACCTTTACCCCATTGTGAGGTATGTTCTCAGAGAGCCTGTCAGCCTCTTCAAATGTGGTAAATCACACGTCTCTGTGAAATCCTCGCTCTGAGCTATAACTCGTCAAAGTTTGGCTCAATGTTAAGTCAATGGGATTTTTTTGCCCAATTTTTTGCCCCTGGGGCAAACACCGTACCCCCGATCGCTTAGAAAAGATATAGCACACCTCTCCTCAATGAGCCGCACGATTTGATGCCTCACTCAGAGGTCTGTGACAAAAGCTGCGGGAGGAGTAGCGCGCCAAACTATGTGTGGAAAAATAATAATAATTATAATAATAATAATAAGTATGCAAGAGAACAATAGTGATGCTTTGCCTATGGCAAGCACCACTAATAATAAGTATGCAAGAGAACAATAGTGATGCTTTGCCTATGGCAAGCACCACTAACTAGAATGTACATTTCCTGAAGAAAATGTGAGTGGTGCTTGCCGTGGCAAAACTCGTCAAGTAGCATTTTCAAACTTGTTTCTAAGCACTAAAATAAAGGTCATAGAATGTTGCTAACATGTGTTTTTCATGATGGTAGCACGTTTTTAGAATGTTTTAGTACTTTGCTAGGTGAAGCTAGCATGTGTTAGCATGATACTAGCACATTTTTAGCATGTTTTAGCACTTCCTTTGGCAATGCTAACATGTGTTAGCATGATGCTAGCATCTTTTTAACATGTTTTAGCAATCCCCTAAGCAACGCTAACATGCATTAGCATAATGATAGCACGTTTTAACATGTTTTAGCACTTTGCTAGGTGAAGCTAGCATGTGTTAGCATGATACTAGCACGTTTCTAACATGTTTTAGCACTTTGCTAGGCGATGCTAACGTATGTTAGCATGATGCTAGCACGTTTTTAACATGTTTTAGCAATCCCCTAAGCAATGCTAACATGCATTAGCATAATGCTAGCACGTTTTAACATGTTTTAGCACTTTGCTAGGTGAAGCTAGCATGTGTTAGCATGATACTAGCACGTTTCTAGCATGTTTTAGCACTTTGCTAGGCGATGCTAACATGTGTTAGCATGATGCAAGCAAGTTTTTAACATGTTTTAGCACTTCGCTAGGCGATGCCAGCATGTGTTAGCATGATGCTAGCATGTTTTTAGCATGTTTTAGCACTTCGCTAGGCGATGCTAACATGTTTTAGCATGATGCTAGCACATTTTTAACATGTTGTAGCAATCCCCTAACCAATGCTAACATGCATTAGCATAATACTAGCACGTTTTTAGCATGTTTTAGCACTTCACTAGGCGATGCTAACATGTGTTAGCATGATGCTAGCACGTTTTTAACATGTTTTAGCAATCCCCTAAGCAATTCTAACATGCATTAGCATAATGCTAGCACGTTTTAACATGTTTTAACATTTTGCTAGGCAATGCCAGCATGTGTTAGCATGATGCTAGCACTTTTTTAGCATTTTTTAACACTTCGCTAGGCAATACTATCATGTGTTAGCATGTTTTTAGCACGTTTTTAGCATGTTTTAGCACTTCGCTAGGTGATGCCAACATGTGTTAGCATGTTGCTAGCACGTTTTTAGCATGTTTTAGCACTTCGCTAGGTGATGCCAACATGTGTTAGCATGTTGCTAGCACATTTTTAGCATGTTTTAGGGTGTGGCTTTGAAGATTTTTATTGACTGCTTGATAAAAGAAATCCTCTGAGGGAGAGAGAGAGAGAGACGCAGGGCTGACAGGCCCTTTTTTGTCTGTGTGTGTGAAAAAGTCAGTTGGGATTTAAATTTCTGAACATTCCGCAATGTAAAGTCAATGGGATTTTTTTGGCCGCTTTTTCGTCCGCTGTTCGAACATCGTACACCCGATCGCTTAGAAAAGATATAGCACACCTCTCCTCAATGAGCCGCACGATTTGATGCCTCACTCAGGGGTCTGTGACAAAAGCTGCAGGAGGAGTAGCGCGCCAAACTTTGCGTGGAAAAATAATAATAATTATAATAATAACTAGAATGTACATTTCCTGAAGAAAATGTGAGTGGTGCTTGCCGTGGCAAAACTCATCAAATAAAATTTTCTAACTTGTTTCTAAGCACTAAAATAAAGGTCATAGAATGTTGCTAACATGTGTTTTTCATGATGGTAGCACATTTTTAAATGTTTTAGCACTTTGCTAGGCAAAGCTAGCATGTGTTAGCATGATACTAGCACGTTTTTAGCATGTTTTAGCACTTCGTTTGGCGATGCTAACATGTGTTAGCATGATGCTAGCACATTTTTAACATGTTTTAGCAATGCCCTCGGCAATGCTAACATGTGTTAGCATGATGCTAGCACATTTTTAGCATGTTTTAACAATTCCCTAGGCAATGCTAACATGTATTAGCATAATGCTAGCACGCTTTAGCATGTTTAAACACTTCGCTAGGCGATGCCAACATGTGTTAGCATGATGCTAGCACATTTTTAGCATGTTTTAGTACTTCACTATGCGATACTAGTATGTGTTAGCATGTTGCTAGCACGTTTTTAGCATGTTTTAGCACTTATCTATGCGATGCCAGCATGTGTTAGCATGATGCTAGCACATTTTTAGCATGTTTTAGTACTTCGCTAGCCGAAGCCAGCATATGTTAGCATGATGCTAGCATATTTTTAGCATGTTTTAGTACTTCGCTATGCGATACTAGTATGTTTTAGCATGTTGCTAGCATGTTTTTAGCATGTTTTAGCACTTCGCTATGCAATTCTAATATGTTTTAGCATGTTGCTAGCATGTTTTTAGCATGTTTTAGCACTTCGCTAGACGATGCCAGCATATGTTAGCATGATGCTAGCACGTTTTTAGCATGTTTTAGCACTTTGCTAGGCGATACCAGCATGTGTTAGCATGATGCTAGCACGTTTTAGCACTTCGCTATGCGATACTAGTATGTTTTAGCATGTTGCTAGCACGTTTTTAGCATGTTTTAGCACTTCGCTATGCAATACTAATATGTTTTAGCATGTTGCTAGCATGTTTTTAGCATGTTTTAGCACTTCGCTATGCAATACTAATATGTTTTAACATGTTGCTAGCATGTTTTTAGCATGTTTTAGCACTTCGCTAGGCGATGCCAGCATATGTTAGCATGATGCTAGCACATTTTTAGCATGTTTTATGTTGTGGCTATGAAGATTTTTATTGGCTGCTTGATAAAAGAAATCCTCTGAGGGAGAGAGAGAGAGACACGCAGGGCTGACAGGCCCTTTTTTGTCTGTGTGTGTGAAAATGTCAGTTGGGATTTAAATTTCTGAACATTCCGCAATGTAAAGTCAATGGGACATTTTTGGCCGCTTTTTCATCCGCTGTGCGAACATCGTACCCCCGATCGCTTATAAAAGTCATAGCACACCTCTCCTCAATGAGCCGCACGATTTGACACCTCATTCATGGGTCTACGCCAAAAGGTGCGGGACAAGTTAGGTGCCGAAGTTTTGTACGGAAGAAGAAGAAGAAGAAGAAGAAAAATAAGTATGTGAGATTACAATAGTGTTGCTTTGCAAGCACCACTAATAAGTATGCAAGAGAACAATAGTGATGCTTTGCCTATGGCAAGCACCACTAACTAGATTAAAAATTTGAGTACAAACTTTAGGTTGGCTTGAGAAAGCCTAGCATAAAGTTTGAAGTAGTTGTAAAAGTTTGAAGATTTACGGTTTCTAATTTGATGTAATTATAAGTAGTAGTTTTCAAAGTTCAAAGTTTAGAGATTATAAAACCATTCAGTCTATCAAATAGATAGATAGATAGATAGATAGATAGATAGATAGATAGATAGATAGATAGATAGATATTGACCCTCAGATAGATAGATAGATAGATAGATAGATAGATATTGACCCTCAGATAGATAGATAGATAGATAGATGATAGATAGATAGATAGATAGATAGATAGATAGATATTGACCCTCAGATAGATAGATAGATAGATAGATAGATAGATAGATAGATAGATAGATAGTTATTGACCATCAGATAGATAGATAGATAGATAGATAGATATTGACCATTAGATAGATAGATAGATAGATAGATAGATAGATAGATAGATAGATAGATAGATAGATAGATAGATATTGATCCTCAGATAGATAGATAGATATTGACCCTCAGATAGATAGATAGATAGATAGAAAGATAGAAAGATAGAAAGATAGATTGATAGTCATTGACCCTTAGATAGATAGATAGATATTGACCGTCAGATAAATAGATAGATAGATAGTCATTGACCCTGAGATATAGATAGATAGAGTATGAACCACAGATAGATAGATAGATAGATAGATAGTTATTGACCCTCAGATAGATAGATAGATAGATAGATAGTTATTGACCATCAGATAGATAGATAGATAGATAGATAGATAGATAGTTATTGACCATCAGATAGATATATAGATAGATAGATAGATAGATATTGACCATTAGATAGATAGATAGATAGATAGATAGATAGATAGATAGATAGATAGATATTGATCCTCAGATAGATAGATAGATATTGACCCTCAGATAGATAGATAGATAGATAGATAGATAGAAAGATAGAAAGATAGAAAGATAGATTGATAGTCATTGACCATTAGATAGATAGATAGATATTGACCGTCAGATATATAGATAGATAGATAGTTATTGACCCGCAGATAGTTAGATAGATAGATAGATAGATATTGACCCTCAGATAGATAGATAGATAGATAGATAGATAGATAGATAGATAGATAGATAGATAGATAGATAGATAGATAGATAGATAGATAGATAGTCATTGACTCTTAGATAGATAGATAGATAGATATTGACCGTCAGATATATAGATAGACAGATAGTCATTGACCCTGAGATATAGATAGATAGATATTGACCCTCAGATAGATAGATAGATAGATAGATAGATAGATATTGACCATCAGAAAGATAGATAGATAGATAGATAGATAGATAGATAGATAGATAGATAGATAGATAGACAGATAGATATATCATTTTTTACTTGGTTGCTAGGGTAACCCAATCTGGTTGCTAGGCAGTTTCCAGGGTGATCCTTATCAAGCCTCCTTTTCATTCTGAGTGAATAAAGTCAACCCGGAAGTCTCTATGATTTTCTGTTGCATAGATATGTGATTTGTTACTTGGTTGCTAGGGTAACCATATCTGGTTGATAGGCAGTTACCAGAGGGATATATATCAAGGCTACTTTCCATCTTGAGTAAAATAAGTGAAACAGGAAGTCTCTACGATTTTCTGGTGCAGAGTTATGTGATTTGTTACTTGGTTGCTAGGGTAAGCCCTTGTCGTTGCTAAGCAGTTACCAGAGTGATACATATCAAGGCTACTTTCCATCCTGAGTGAATTATGTCAACCCGGAAGTCTCTACGATT
This sequence comes from Moxostoma hubbsi, assembly GCA_032164185.1. Classification (NCBI taxonomy): domain Eukaryota; kingdom Metazoa; phylum Chordata; class Actinopteri; order Cypriniformes; family Catostomidae; genus Moxostoma; species Moxostoma hubbsi. The sequence continues at coordinate 10,387,531 of JAVLUX010000045.1, forward strand.
TTCTGGTGCAGAGATATGTGATTTGTTAGTTGGTTGCTAGGGTAACCCCATCTGGTTGCTAGGCAGTTACTAAGGTGATACTCATAAGGCTCCTTGAAATCCTGTGTGAAATATGTCAACCCCTAAGTCTCTACGATGTTCTGGTTCAAAGATATGTGATTTGTTACTTGGTTGCTAGGGTAACCGCATCTGGTTGCTAGGCAGTTACCAGAGGGATACATATCAAGGCTACTTTCCATCCTGAGTGAAATAAGTGAAACAGGAAGTCTCTATGATTTCCTGGTGCAGAGATATGTGACTTGTTACTTGGTTGCTAGGGTAAACACATCTGGTTGCTAGGCAGTTACCAAAGTGATACTCATAAGGCTCCTTGCAATCCTGTGTGAAATATGTCAACCCCTAAGTCTCTACGCTGTTCTGGTTCAAAGATATGTGATTTGTTACTTGGTTGCTAAGGTAACCCTGTCTGGTTGCTATGCAGTTACCAGAATGATACATATCAAGGCTACTTTCCATCCTGAGTGAAATAAGTGAAACAGGTAGTCTCTACGATATACTGGTGCAGATATATGTGATTTGTTACTTGGTTGCTAGGGTAATCACATCTGGTTGCTAGGCAGTTACCAGAGTGATACATATCAAGGCTACTTTCCATCCTGAGTGAAATAAGACAACCCGGAAGTCTCTCTGATTTTCTTTTGCAGAGATATGTGATTTGTTACTTGGTTGCTAGGGTAATCACATCTGGTTGCTAGGCAGTTACCAGAGTGATACATATCAAGGCTACTTTCCATCCTGAGTGAAATAAGTGAAACAGGAAGTCTCTACGATTTTCTGGTGCAGAGATATGTGATTTGTTAGTTGGTTGCTAGGGTAACCCCATCTGGTTGCTAGGCAGTTACCAAGGTGATACTCATAAGGCTCCCTGCAATCCTGTGTGAAATATGTTAACCCCTAAGTCTCTACGATGTTCTGGTTCAAAGATATGCGATTTGTTACTTGGTTGCTAGGGTAACCGCATCTGGTTGCTAGGCAGTTACCAGAGGGATACATATCAAGGCTACTTTCCATCCTGAGTGAAATAAGTGAAACAGGAAGTCTCTATGATTTTCTGGTGCAGAGATATGTGATTTGTTACTTGGTTGCTAGGGTAAACACATCTGGTTGCTAGGCAGTTACCAAAGTGATACTCATAAGGCTCCTTGCAATCCTGTGTGAAATATGTCAACCCCTAAGTCTCTACGATGTTCTGGTTCAAAGATATGTGATTTGTTACTTGGTTGCTAAGGTAACCCTGTCTGGTTGCTATGAGTTACCAGAGTGATACATATCAAGGCTACTTTCCATCCTGAGTGAAATAAGTGAAACAGGTAGTCTCTACGATTTTCTGGTGCAGAGATATGTGATTTGTTACTTGGTTGCTAGGGTAACCCCGTCTGGTTGCTAGGCAGTTACCAGAGTGATACATATCAAGGCTACTTTCCATCCTGAGTGAATAAAGTCAACCCGGAAGTCTCTATGATTTTCTGTTGCAGAGATATGTGATTTGTTACTTGGTTGCTAGGGTAATCACATCTGGTTGCTAGGCAGTTACCAGAGTGATACATATCAAGGCTACTTTCCATCCTGAGTGAAATAATTCAACCCGGAAGTCTCTCTGATTTTCTGTTGCAGAGATATGTGATTTGTTACTTGGTTGCTAGGGTAATCACATCTGGTTGCTAGGCAGTTACCAGAGTGATACATATCAAGGCTACTTTCCATCCTGAGTGAAATAAGTGAAACTGGAAGTCTCCACGATTTTCTGGTGCAGAGATATGTGATTTGTTAGTTGGTTCCTAGGGTAACCCCATCTGGTTGCTAGGCAGTTACCAAGGTGATACTCATAAGGCACCTTGCAATCCTGTGTGAAATATGTTAACCCCTAAGTCTCTACGATGTTCTGGTTCAAAGATATGCGATTTGTTACTTGGTTGCTAGGGTAACCGCATCTGGTTGCTAGGCAGTTACCAGAGGGATACATATCAAGGCTACTTTCCATCCTGAGTGAAATAAGTGAAACAGGAAGTCTCTATGATTTCTGGTGCAGAGATATGTGATTTGTTACTTGGTTGCTAGGGTAAACACATCCGGTTGCTAGGCAGTTACCAAAGTGATACTCATAAGGCTCCTTGCAATCCTGTGTGAAATATGTCAACCCCTAAGTCTCTACGATGTTCTGGTTCAAAGATATGTGATTTGTTACTTGGTTGCTAAGGTAACCCTGTCTGGTTGCTATGCAGTTACCAGAGTGATACATATCATGGCTACTTTCCATCCTGAGTGAAATAAGTGAAACAGGTAGTCTCTACGATTTTCTGGTGCAGAGATATGTGATTTGTTACTTGGTTGCTAGGGTAACCCCGTCTGGTTGCTAGGCAGTTACCAGAGTGATACATATCAAGGCTACTTTCCATCCTGAGTGAATAAAGTCAACCCGGAAGTCTCTATGATTTTCTGTTGCAGAGATATGTGATTTGTTACTTGGTTGCTAGGGTAATCACATCTGGTTGCTAGGCAGTTACCAGAGTGATACATATCAAGGCTGCTTTCCATCCTGAGTGAAATAAGTCAACCCGGAAGTCTCTTTGATTTTCTGTTGCAGAGATATGTGATTTGTTACTTGGTTGCTAGGGTAATCACATCTGGTTGCTAGGCAGTTACCAGAGTGATACATATCAAGGCTACTTTCCATCCTGAGTGAAATAAGTCAACCCGGAAGTCTCTCTGATTTTCTGTTGCAGAGATATGTGATTTGTTACTTGGTTGCTAGGGTAATCACATCTGGTTGCTAGGCAGTTACCAGAGTGATAAATATCAAGGCTACTTTCCATCTTGAGTGAAATAAGTGAAACAGGAAGTCACTACGATTTTCTGGTGCAGAAATATGTGATTTGTTACTTGGTTGCTAGGGTAACCCCATCTGGTTGCTAGGCAGTTACCAGAGTGATACATATCAAGGCTACTTTCCATCCTGAGTGAAATAAGTGAAACAGGATGTCTGTATGATTTTCTGGTGCAGAAATATGTGATTTGTTATTTGGTTCCTAGGGTAACCCTGTCTGGTTGCTATGCAGTTACCAGGGTGATACTTATCAAGCCTCCTTTCCATACTGAGTGAATCAAGTCAACCTGGAAGCTACTATACTGTGGCTATGAAGATTTTAGGTCATTACTTATTGGCTGCTTGATAAAAGAAATCCTCTGAGGGAGAGAGAGAAGGAGAGACGCAGGGCTGACAGGCCCTTTTTCGTCTGTGTGTGTGAAAACGTCAGTTGGGATTTAAATTTCTGAACATTCCGCAATGTTAATCAATGGGAGTTTTTCCGAGATTTGATCGTCATTTTTAGGAAAACCGTAAGTCCGATCAGTTAGAAAAGATATAGCACACTATTCGGGATTAGTCTGAAGGTCTGTGCCGAGTTTGGTGCATGTAGCTTAAAAGCTCTAGGAGGAGTTACATTTAGAAATTTAGTCTCAGAATAATAATAATAATAATAATAAGTTTAAATAGGATTTCAGTAAGTTGGCTTTCTCAAGCCAACCTAACTAGATTAAAAAGTTTGAGTACAAACTTTAGGTTGGCTTGAGAAAGCCTAGCATAAAGTTTGAAGTAGTTGTAAAAGTTTGAAGATTTACGGTTTCTAGTTTGATGTAATTATAAGTAGTAGTTTTCAAAGTTCAAAGTTTAGAGATTATAAAACCATTCAGTCTATCAAATAGATTAGATAGATTAGATAGATAGATAGATAGATAGATACATACATATTGACCCTCAGATAGATAGATAGATAGATAGATATTGACCCTCAGATAGATAGATAGATAGATAGATAGATAGATAGATAGATAGATAGTTATTGACCCGCAGATAGTTAGATAGATAGATAGATAGATATTGACCCTCAGATAGATAGATAGATAGATAGACAGATAGATATTGACCATCAGAAAGATAGATAGATAGATAGATAGATAGATAGACAGATAGACAGATAGATATATAATTTTTTACTTGGTTGCTAGGGTAACCCAATCTGGTTGCTAGGCAGTTTCCAGGGTGATCCTTATCAAGCCTCCTTTTCATTCTGAGTGAATAAAGTCAACCCGGAAGTCTCTATGATTTTCTGTTGCATAGATATGTGATTTGTTACTTGGTTGCTAGGGTAACCATATCTGGTTGATAGGCAGTTACCAGAGTGATATATATCAAGGCTACTTTCCATCTTGAGTAAAATAAGTGAAACAGGAAGTCTCTACGATTTTCTGGTGCAGAGTTATGTGATTTGTTACTTGGTTGCTAGGGTAAGCCCTTGTTGTTGCTAGGCAGTTACCAGAGTGATACTTATCAAGCCTCCTTTCCATCCTGAGTGAATTATGTCAACCCGGAAGTCTCTACGATTTTCTGGTGCAGAGATATGTGATTTGTTAGTTGGTTGCTAGGGTAACCCCATCTGGTTGCTAGGCAGTTACTAAGGTGATACTCATAAGGCTCCTTGCAATCCTGTGTGAAATATGTCAACCCCTAAGTCTCTACGATGTTCTGGTTCAAAGATATGTGATTTGTTACTTGGTTGCTAGGGTAACCGCATCTGGTTGCTAGGCAGTTACCAGAGGGATACATATCAAGGCTACTTTCCATCCTGAGTGAAATAAGTGAAACAGGAAGTCTCTATGATTTTCTGGTGCAGAGATATGTGACTTGTTACTTGGTTGCTAGGGTAAACACATCTGGTTGCTAGGCAGTTACCAAAGTGATACTCATAAGGCTCCTTGCAATCCTGTGTGAAATATGTCAACCCATAAGTCTCTACGATGTTCTGGTTCAAAGATATGTGATTTGTTACTTGGTTGCTAAGGTAACCCTGTCTGGTTGCTATGCAGTTACCAGAGTGATACATATCAAGGCTACTTTCCATCCTGAGTGAAATAAGCGAAACAGGTAGTCTCTACGATATACTGGTGCAGAGATATGTGATTTGTTACTTAGTTGCTAGGGTAACCCCGTCTGGTTGCTAGGCAGTTACCAGGGTGATAACTTGTCAAGCCTCCTTTCCATCCTGAGTGAATAAAGTCAACCCGCAAGTCTGTATGATTTTCTGGTGCAGAGATATGTGATTTGTTATTTGGTTGCTAGGGTAACCCTGTCTGGTTGCTATGCAGTTACCAGGGTGATACTTATCTAGCCTCCTTTCCATCCTGAGTGAATTAAGTCAACCCAGATGTCTCTACGATTTTCTGGTGCAGAAATATATGATTTGTTATTTGGTTGCTAGGGTAACCCATCTGGTTGCTAGGCAGTTACCAGAGTGATGCATATCAAGGCTACTTTCCATCCTGTGTGAAATATGTCAACCCCTAAGTCTCTACGATGTTCTGGTTCAAAGATATGTGATTTGTTACTCGGTTGCTAGGGTAACCACATCTGGTTGCTATGCAGTTACCAGAGTGATACATATCAAGCCTACTTTCCATCCTGAGTGAAATAAGTGAAACAGGAAGTCTTTATGATTTTCTGTTGCAGAGATATGTGATTTGTTACTTGGTTGCTAGGGTAACCACATACGGTTGCTAGGCAGTTACCAGAGTGATACATATCAAGGCTACTTTCCATCCTGAGTGAAATAAGTGAAACAGGAAGTCTCTACGATTTTCTGGTGCAGAGATATGTGATTTGTTACTTGGTTGCTAGGGTAATCACATCTGGTTGCTAGGCAGTTACCAGAGTGATACATATCAAGGCTACTTTCCATCCTGAGTGAAATAAGTCAACCCGGAAGTCTCTCTGATTTTCTGTTGCAGAGATATGTGATTTGTTACTTGGTTGCTAGGGTAATCACATCTGGTTGCTAGGCAGTTACCAGAGTGATACATATCAAGGCTACTTTCCATCCTGAGTGAAATAAGTGAAACAGGAAGTCTCTACGATTTTCTGGTGCAGATATATGTGATTTGTTACTTGGTTGCTAGGGTAACCCCGTCTGGTTGCTAGGCAGTTACCAGAGTGATACATATCAAGGCTACTTTCCATCCTGAGTGAATCAAGTCAATCCGGAAGTCTGTATGATTTTCTGATGCAGAGATATGTGATTTGTTACTTGGTTGCTAGGGTAATCACATCTGGTTGCTAGGCAGTTACCAGAGTGATACATATCAAGGCTACTTTCCATCCTGAGTGAAATAAGTCAACCCGGAAGTCTCTCTGATTTTCTGTTGCAGAGATATGTGATTTGTTACTTGGTTGCTAGGGTAATCACATCTGGTTGCTAGGCAGTTACCAGAGTGATACATATCAAGGCTACTTTCCATCCTGAGTGAAATAAGTGAAACAGGAAGTCTCTACGATTTTCTGGTGCAGATATATGTGATTTGTTACTTGGTTGCTAGGGTAACCCCGTCTGGTTGCTAAGCAGTTACCAGAGTGATACATATCAAGGCTACTTTCCATCCTGAGTGAAATAAGTCAACCCGGAAGTCTCTCTGATTTTCTGTTGCAGAGATATGTGATTTGTTACTTGGTTGCTAGGGTAATCACATCTGGTTGCTAGGCAGTTACCAGAGTGATACATATCAAGGCTACTTTCCATCCTGAGTGAAATAAGTGAAACAGGAAGTCTCTACGATTTTCTGGTGCAGAGATATGTGATTTGTTACTTGGTTGCTAGGGTAATCACATCTGGTTGCTAGGCAGTTACCAGAGTGATACATATCAAGGCTACTTTCCATCCTGAGTGAAATAAGTGAAACAGGAAGTCTCTACGATTTTCTGGTGCAGATATATGTGATTTGTTACTTGGTTGCTAGGGTAACCCCGTCTGGTTGCTAGGCAGTTACCAGAGTGATACATATCAAGGCTACTTTCCATCCTGAGTGAATCAAGTCAATCCGGAAGTCTGTATGATTTTCTGATGCAGAGATATGTGATTTGTTACTTGGTTGCTAGGGTAATCACATCTGGTTGCTAGGCAGTTACCAGAGTGATACATATCAAGGCTACTTTCCATCCTGAGTGAAATAAGTCAACCCGGAAGTCTCTCTGATTTTCTGTTGCAGAGATATGTGATTTGTTACTTGGTTGCTAGGGTAATCACATCTGGTTGCTAGGCAGTTACCAGAGTGATACATATCAAGGCTACTTTCCATCCTGAGTGAAATAAGTGTAACAGGAAGTCTCTACGATTTTCTGGTGCAGAGATATGTGATTTGTTAGTTGGTTGCTAGGGTAACCCCATCTGGTTGCTAGGCAGTTACCAAGGTGATACTCATAAGGCTCCTTGCAATCCTGTGTGAAATATGTTAACCCCTAAGTCTCTACGATGTTCTGGTTCAAAGATATGTGATTTGTTACTTGGTTGCTAGGGTAACCGCATCTGGTTGCTAGGCAGTTACCAGAGGGATACATATCAAGGCTACTTTCCATCCTGAGTGAAATAAGTGAAACAGGAAGTCTCTATGATTTTCTGGTGCAGAGATTTGTGATTTGTTACTTGGTTGCTAGGGTAAACACATCTGGTTGCTAGGCAGTTACCAAAGTGATACTCATAAGGCTCCTTGCAATCCTGTGTGAAATATGTCAACCCCTAAGTCTCTACGATGTTCTGGTTCAAAGATATGTGATTTGTTACTTGGTTGCTAAGGTAACCCTGTCTGGTTGCTATGCAGTTACCAGAGTGATACATATCAAGGCTACTTTCCATCCTGAGTGAAATAAGTGAAACAGGTAGTCTCTATGATTTTCTGGTGCAGAGATATGTGATTTGTTACTTGGTTGCTAGGGTATCCCCGTCTGGTTGCTAGGCAGTTACCAGAGTGATACATATCAAGGCTACTTTCCATCCTGAGTGAAATAAGTCAACCCGGAAGTCTCTCTGATTTTCTGTTGCAGAGATATGTGATTTGTTACTTGGTTGCTAGGGTAATCACATCTGGTTGCTAGGCAGTTACCAGAGTGATACATATCAAGGCTACTTTCCATCCTGAGTGAAATAAGTCAACCCGGAAGTCTCTCTGATTTTCTGTTGCAGAGATATGTGATTTGTTACTTGGTTGCTAGGGTAATCACATCTGGTTGCTAGGCAGTTACCAGAGTGATACATATCAAGGCTACTTTCCATCCTGAGTGAAATAAGTCAACCCGGAAGTCTCTCTGATTTTCTGTTGCAGAGATATGTGATTTGTTACTTGGTTGCTAGGGTAATCACATCTGGTTGCTAGGCAGTTACCAGAGTGATACATATCAAGGCTACTTTCCATCTTGAGTGAAATAAGTGAAACAGGAAGTCACTACGATTTTCTGGTGCAGAGATATGTGATTTGTTACTTGGTTGCTAGGGTAACCCCATCTGGTTGCTAGGCAGTTACCAGAGTGATACATATCAAGGCTACTTTCCATCCTGAGTGAAATAAGTGAAACAGGAAGTCTGTATGATTTTCTGGTGCAGAAATATGTGATTTGTTACTTGGTTGCTAGGGTAACCCCATCTGGTTGCTAGGCAGTTACCAGAGTGATACATATCAAGGCTACTTTCCATCCTGAGTGAAATAAGTGAAACAGGATGTCTGTATGATTTTCTGGTGCAGAAATATGTGATTTGTTATTTGGTTGCTAGGGTAACCCTGACTGGTTGCTATGCAGTTACCAGGGTGATACTTATCAAGCCTCCTTTCCATACTGAGTGAATCAAGTCAACCTGGAAGCTACTATACTGTGGCTATGAAGATTTTAGGTCATTACTTATTGGCTGCTTGATAAAAGAAATCCTCTGAGGGAGAGAGAGAGGGAGAGACGCAGGGCTGACAGGCCCTTTTTCGTCTGTGTGTGTGAAAACGTCAGTTGGGATTTAAATTTCTGAACATTCCGCAATGTTAATCAATGGGAGTTTTTCCGAGTTTTGATCGTCATTTTTAGGAAAACCGTAAGTCCGATCAGTTAGAAAAGATATAGCACACTATTCGGGATTAGTCTGAAGGTCTGTGCCGAGTTTGGTGCATGTAGCTTAAAAGCTCTAGGAGGAGTTACATTTAGAAATTTAGTCTCAGAATAATAATAATAACTAGATTAAAAAGTTTGAGTACAAACTTTAGGTTGGCTTGAGAAAGCCTAGCATAAAGTTTGAAGTAGTTGTAAAAGTTTGAAGATTTACGGTTTCTAGTTTGATGTAATTATAAGTAGTAGTTTTCAAAGTTCAAAGTTTAGAGATTATAAAACCATTCAGTCTATCAAATAGATTAGATAGATTAGATAGATAGATAGATAGATAGATACATACATATTGACCCTCAGATAGATAGATAGATAGATAGATATTGACCCTCAGATAGATAGATAGATAGATAGATAGATAGATAGATAGATAGATAGATAGATAGATAGTTATTGACCCGCAGATAGTTAGATAGATAGATAGATAGATATTGACCCTCAGATAGATAGATAGATAGATAGACAGATAGATATTGACCATCAGAAAGATAGATAGATAGATAGATAGATAGACAGATAGACAGATAGATATATAATTTTTTACTTGGTTGCTAGGGTAACCCAATCTGGTTGCTAGGCAGTTTCCAGGGTGATCCTTATCAAGCCTCCTTTTCATTCTGAGTGAATAAAGTCAACCCGGAAGTCTCTATGATTTTCTGTTGCATAGATATGTGATTTGTTACTTGGTTGCTAGGGTAACCATATCTGGTTGATAGGCAGTTACCAGAGTGATATATATCAAGGCTACTTTCCATCTTGAGTAAAATAAGTGAAACAGGAAGTCTCTACGATTTTCTGGTGCAGAGTTATGTGATTTGTTACTTGGTTGCTAGGGTAAGCCCTTGTTGTTGCTAGGCAGTTACCAGAGTGATACTTATCAAGCCTCCTTTCCATCCTGAGTGAATTATGTCAACCCGGAAGTCTCTACGATTTTCTGGTGCAGAGATATGTGATTTGTTAGTTGGTTGCTAGGGTAACCCCATCTGGTTGCTAGGCAGTTACTAAGGTGATACTCATAAGGCTCCTTGCAATCCTGTGTGAAATATGTCAACCCCTAAGTCTCTACGATGTTCTGGTTCAAAGATATGTGATTTGTTACTTGGTTGCTAGGGTAACCGCATCTGGTTGCTAGGCAGTTACCAGAGGGATACATATCAAGGCTACTTTCCATCCTGAGTGAAATAAGTGAAACAGGAAGTCTCTATGATTTTCTGGTGCAGAGATATGTGACTTGTTACTTGGTTGCTAGGGTAAACACATCTGGTTGCTAGGCAGTTACCAAAGTGATACTCATAAGGCTCCTTGCAATCCTGTGTGAAATATGTCAACCCCTAAGTCTCTACGATGTTCTGGTTCAAAGATATGTGATTTGTTACTTGGTTGCTAAGGTAACCCTGTCTGGTTGCTATGCAGTTACCAGAGTGATACATATCAAGGCTACTTTCCATCCTGAGTGAAATAAGCGAAACAGGTAGTCTCTACGATATACTGGTGCAGAGATATGTGATTTGTTACTTGGTTGCTAGGGTAACCCCGTCTGGTTGCTAGGCAGTTACCAGGGTGATAACTTGTCAAGCCTCCTTTCCATCCTGAGTGAATAAAGTCAACCCGCAAGTCTGTATGATTTTCTGGTGCAGAGATATGTGATTTGTTATTTGGTTGCTAGGGTAACCCTGTCTGGTTGCTATGCAGTTACCAGGGTGATACTTATCTAGCCTCCTTTCCATCCTGAGTGAATTAAGTCAACCCAGATGTCTCTACGATTTTCTGGTGCAGAAATATATGATTTGTTATTTGGTTGCTAGGGTAACCCATCTGGTTGCTAGGCAGTTACCAGAGTGATGCATATCAAGGCTACTTTCCATCCTGTGTGAAATATGTCAACCCCTAAGTCTCTACGATGTTCTGGTTCAAAGATATGTGATTTGTTACTCGGTTGCTAGGGTAACCACATCTGGTTGCTATGCAGTTACCAGAGTGATACATATCAAGCCTACTTTCCATCCTGAGTGAAATAAGTGAAACAGGAAGTCTTTATGATTTTCTGTTGCAGAGATATGTGATTTGTTACTTGGTTGCTAGGGTAACCACATACGGTTGCTAGGCAGTTACCAGAGTGATACATATCAAGGCTACTTTCCATCCTGAGTGAAATAAGTGAAACAGGAAGTCTCTACGATTTTCTGGTGCAGAGATATGTGATTTGTTACTTGGTTGCTAGGGTAATCACATCTGGTTGCTAGGCAGTTACCAGAGTGATACATATCAAGGCTACTTTCCATCCTGAGTGAAATAAGTCAACCCGGAAGTCTCTCTGATTTTCTGTTGCAGAGATATGTGATTTGTTACTTGGTTGCTAGGGTAATCACATCTGGTTGCTAGGCAGTTACCAGAGTGATACATATCAAGGCTACTTTCCATCCTGAGTGAAATAAGTGAAACAGGAAGTCTCTACGATTTTCTGGTGCAGATATATGTGATTTGTTACTTGGTTGCTAGGGTAACCCCGTCTGGTTGCTAGGCAGTTACCAGAGTGATACATATCAAGGCTACTTTCCATCCTGAGTGAATCAAGTCAATCCGGAAGTCTGTATGATTTTCTGATGCAGAGATATGTGATTTGTTACTTGGTTGCTAGGGTAATCACATCTGGTTGCTAGGCAGTTACCAGAGTGATACATATCAAGGCTACTTTCCATCCTGAGTGAAATAAGTCAACCCGGAAGTCTCTCTGATTTTCTGTTGCAGAGATATGTGATTTGTTACTTGGTTGCTAGGGTAATCACATCTGGTTGCTAGGCAGTTACCAGAGTGATACATATCAAGGCTACTTTCCATCCTGAGTGAAATAAGTGAAACAGGAAGTCTCTACGATTTTCTGGTGCAGATATATGTGATTTGTTACTTGGTTGCTAGGGTAACCCCGTCTGGTTGCTAAGCAGTTACCAGAGTGATACATATCAAGGCTACTTTCCATCCTGAGTGAAATAAGTCAACCCGGAAGTCTCTCTGATTTTCTGTTGCAGAGATATGTGATTTGTTACTTGGTTGCTAGGGTAATCACATCTGGTTGCTAGGCAGTTACCAGAGTGATACATATCAAGGCTACTTTCCATCCTGAGTGAAATAAGTGAAACAGGAAGTCTCTACGATTTTCTGGTGCAGAGATATGTGATTTGTTACTTGGTTGCTAGGGTAATCACATCTGGTTGCTAGGCAGTTACCAGAGTGATACATATCAAGGCTACTTTCCATCCTGAGTGAAATAAGTGAAACAGGAAGTCTCTACGATTTTCTGGTGCAGATATATGTGATTTGTTACTTGGTTGCTAGGGTAACCCCGTCTGGTTGCTAGGCAGTTACCAGAGTGATACATATCAAGGCTACTTTCCATCCTGAGTGAATCAAGTCAATCCGGAAGTCTGTATGATTTTCTGATGCAGAGATA
>JAVLUX010000045.1:10405000-10420000 GCA_032164185.1 Moxostoma hubbsi
AAAACCATTCAGTCTATCAAATAGATTAGATAGATAGATAGATAGATAGATAGATAGATAGATAGATAGATAGATAGATAGATAGATAGATAGATATTGACCCTCAGATAGATAGATAGATAGATAGATAGATAGAGTATGACCCATAGATAGATAGATAGATAGATAGATAGATATTGACCCTCAGATAGATAGATAGATAGATAGATAGATAGATAGATAGATAGATAGATAGATAGTTATTGACCATCACATAGATAGATAGATAGATAGATAGATAGATAGATAGATAGATAGATAGATAGATAGTTATTGACCATCAGATAGATAGATAGATAGATAGATAGATAGATAGATAGATATTGACCATTAGATAGATAGATAGATAGATAGATAGATAGATAGATAGATAGATATTGATCCTCAGATAGATAGATAGATATTGACCCTCAGATAGATAGATAGATAGATAGATAGAAAGATAGAAAGATAGAAAGATAGATTGATAGTCATTGACCCTTAGATAGATAGATAGATATTGACCCTCAGATAGATAGATAGATAGTCATTGACCCTTAGATAGATAGATAGATAGATATTGACCGTCAGATCTATATAGATAGATAGTCATTGACCCTGAGATATAGATAGATAGAGTATGACCCACAGATAGATAGATAGTTATTGACCCTCAGATAGTTAGATAGATAGATAGATAGATAGATAGATAGATAGATAGATAGATAGATAGATAGATAGATAGATAGATAGATAGATAGATAGATATTGACACTCAGATAGATAGATAGATAGATAGTTAGATAGATAGAAAGATATTGACCCTCAGAAAGATAGATAGATAGATAGATAGATAGATAGATAGATAGATAGATAGATAGACAGATAGATAGATCATTTTTTACTTGGTTGCTAGGGTAACCCAATCTGGTTGCTAGGCATTTTCCAGGGTGATCCTTATCAAGCCTCCTTTTCATTCTGAGTGAATAAAGTCAACCCGGAAGTCTCTATGATTTTCTGTTGCATAGATACGTGATTTGTTACTTGGTTGCTAGGGTAACCATATCTGGTTGATAGGCAGTTACCAGAGTGATATATATCAAGGCTACTTTCCATCTTGAGTAAAATAAGTGAAACAGGAAGTCTCTACGATTTTCTGGTGCAGAGTTATGTGATTTGTTACTTGGTTGCTAGGGTAAGCCCTTGTCGTTGCTAGGCAGTTACCAGAGTGATACTTTTCAAGACTCCTTGCTATCCTGAGTGAAATAATTCAAACAGGAAGTCTCTACGATTTTCTGGTGAAGAGATATATTATTTGTTACTTGGTTGCTAGGGTAAACACATCTGGTTGCTAGGGAGTTACCAAAGTGATACTCCTAAGGCTCCTTGCAATCCTGTGTGAAATATGTCAACCCCGAAGTCTCTACGATGTTCTGGTTCAAAGATATGTGATTTGTTACTTGGTTGCTAAGGTAACCCTGTCTGGTTGCTATGCAGTTACCAGAGTGATACATATCAAGGCTACTTTCCATCCTGACTGAAATAAGTGAAACTGGTAGTCTCTACGATTTTCTGGTGCAGAGATATGTGATTTGTTACTTGGTTGCTAGGGTAACCCCGTCTGGTTGCTAGGCAGTTACCAGAGTGATACATATCAAGGCTACTTTCCATCCTGAGTGAATAAAGTCAACCCGGAAGTCTCTATGATTTTCTGTTGCAGAGATATGTGATTTGTTACTTGGTTGCTAGGGTAATCACATCTGGTTGCTAGGCAGTTACCAGAGTGATACATATCAAGGCTACTTTCCATCCTGAGTGAAATAAGTCAACCCGGAAGTCTCTCTGATTTTCTGTTGCAGAGATATGTGATTTGTTACTTGGTTGCTAGGGTAATCACATCTGGTTGCTAGGCAGTTACCAGAGTGATACATATCAAGGCTACTTTCCATCCTGAGTGAAATAAGTGAAACAGGAAGTCTCTATGATTTTCTGGTGCAGAGATATGTGATTTGTTACTTGGTTGCTAGGGTAAACACATCTGGTTGCTAGGGAGTTACCAAAGTGATACTCCTAAGGCTCCTTGCAATCCTGTGTGAAATATGTCAACCCCGAAGTCTCTACGATGTTCTGGTTCAAAGATATGTGATTTGTTACTTGGTTGCTAAGGTAACCCTGTCTGGTTGCTATGCAGTTACCAGAGTGATACATATCAAGGCTACTTTCCATCCTGACTGAAATAAGTGAAACTGGTAGTCTCTACGATTTTCTGGTGCAGAGATATGTGATTTGTTACTTGGTTGCTAGGGTAACCCCGTCTGGTTGCTAGGCAGTTACCAGAGTGATACATATCAAGGCTACTTTCCATCCTGAGTGAATAAAGTCAACCCGGAAGTCTCTATGATTTTCTGTTGCAGAGATATGTGATTTGTTACTTGGTTGCTAGGGTAATCACATCTGGTTGCTAGGCAGTTACCAGAGTGATACATATCAAGGCTACTTTCCATCCTGAGTGAAATAAGTCAACCCGGAAGTCTCTCTGATTTTCTGTTGCAGAGATATGTGATTTGTTACTTGGTTGCTAGGGTAATCACATCTGGTTGCTAGGCAGTTACCAGAGTGATACATATCAAGGCTACTTTCCATCCTGAGTGAAATAAGTGAAACAGGAAGTCTCTATTATTTTCTGGTGCAGAGATATGTGATTTGTTACTTGGTTGCTAGGGTAAACACATCTGGTTGCTAGGGAGTTACCAAAGTGATACTCATAAGGCTCCTTGCAATCCTGTGTGAAATATGTCAACCCCTAAGTCTCTACGATGTTCTGGTTCAAAGATATGTGATTTGTTACTTGGTTGCTAAGGTAACCCTGTCTGGTTGCTATGCAGTTACCAGAGTGATACATATCAAGGCTACTTTCCATCCTGAGTGAAATAAGTGAAACAGGTAGTCTCTACGATTTTCTGTTGCAGAGATATGTGATTTGTTACTTGGTTGCTAGGGTAATCACATCTGGTTGCTAGGCAGTTACCAGAGTGATACATATCAAGGCTACTTTCCATCCTGAGTGAAATAAGTCAACCCGGAAGTCTCTCTGATTTTCTGTTGCAGAGATATGTGATTTGTTACTTGGTTGCTAGGGTAATCACATCTGGTTGCTAGGCAGTTACCAGAGTGATACATATCAAGGCTACTTTCCATCCTGAGTGAAATAAGTGAAACAGGAAGTCTCTACGATTTTCTGGTGCAGAGATATGTGATTTGTTAGTTGGTTGCTAGGGTAACCCCATCTGGTTGCTATGCAATTACCAGGGTGATACTTATCAAGCCTCCTTTCCATACTGAGTGAATCAAGTCAACCTGGAAGCTACTATACTGTGGCTATGAAGATTTTAGGTCATTACTTATTGGCTGCTTGATAAAAGAAATCCTCTGAGGGAGAGAGAGAGAGGGAGAGACGCAGGGCTGACAGGCCCTTTTTCGTCTGTGTGTGTGAAAACGTCAGTTGGGATTTAAATTTCTGAACATTCCGCAATGTTAATCAATGGGAGTTTTTCCGAGTTTTGATCGTCATTTTTAGGAAAACCGTAAGTCCGATCAGTTAGAAAAGATATAGCACACTATTCGGGATTAGTCTGAAGGTCTGTGCCGAGTTTGGTGCATGTAGCTTAAAAGCTCTAGGAGGAGTTACATTTAGAAATTTAGTCTCAGAATAATAATAATAATAATAATAACTAGAATGTACATTTCCTGAAGAAAATGTGAGTGGTGCTTGCCGTGGCAAAATTTCTTACCACAATATCCCACCTACTGCCCAAAGTTGAAAGACGCTACCCCCATGACAGTAGTATGTTCTGGTGCAGAGATATTGGTGTTGTTCCATGGTTGCTAGGGTGACCCCATCTGGTTGCTAGGCAGTTACCAAGGTGACAGCCAACAATGCTCCTTGCCATCCTGAGTGAAATAAGTCAACCCGGAAGTCTCTGTGATTTTCTTGTGCAGAGATATGTGATTTGTTTCTTGGTTGCTAGGTTAACCCCATCTGGTTGCTAGGCAGTTACCAAGGTGACAGGCAACAATGCACCTTATCATCCTGAGTGAAATAAGTCAACCCGGAAGTCTCTGTGATTTTCTTGTGCAGAGATATGTGATTTGTTTATTGGTTGCTAGGGTAACCCCATCTGGTTGCTAGGCAGTTACCAAGGTGACAGCCAACAATGCTCCTTGCCATCCTGAGTGAAATAAGTCAACCCGGAAGTCTCTGTGATTTTCTAGTACATAGATATGTGATTTGTTACTCGGTTGCTAGGATAACCTCATCTGGTTGCTAGGCAGTTACCAGGGTGATATTTATCAAGACTACATTCCATCCTGAGTGAAATAAGTCAACCCGGAAGTCTCTGTGATTTTCTTGTGCAAAGATAGGTGATTTGTTTCTTGGTTGCTAGGGTAACCCCATCTGGTTGCTAGGCAGTTACCAAGGTGACAGCCAACAATGCTCCTTGCCATCCTGAGTGAAATAAGTCAACCCGGAAGTCTCTGTGATTTTCTTGTGCAGAGATATGTGATTTGTTTCTTGGTTGCTAGGGAAACCCCATCTGGTTGCTAGGCAGTTACCAAGGTGACAGGCAACAATGCTCCTTGCCATCCTGGGTGAAATAAGTCAAACCAGAAGTCTCTGTGATTTTCTTGTGCAGAGATATGTGATTTGTTTCTTGGTTGCTAGGGTAATCCCATTTGGTTGCTAGGCAGTTACCAGGGTGATATTTATCAAGTCTACTTTCCATCCTAAGTAAAATAAGTCAACCCTGAAGTCTCTACGTCATTCTGATCCTAAGATAGACATCTTAGTGATTTTGAATGGATGTCAATGGTTCTTTGTTGCTAGGGTGCTTTTATTGGTTGCTAGGGCATGGCTAAGTAGTTCACCTGATGAAAGCTGAAGACTGATTACTCACCCAATGAAAACAAAGCAACTATCATGTCTCTAGGACATTCTGATATGAAGATATCTTACTGTAATTGAAATCAATAAATGTTGTTGCTAGGGTGCCCTAAATTGTTGCTAGGGAGTGGCTTGGCAGCTGCCAATGATGAATCTCCAAAGGCTGCTTGTCAGTATGAATGATATAAACCAACTCCCATGCCTCTGTGACATTCAGAATGGAAGATATCTGTCTTTGGATTTTGGTTGCTAAGGTGCTCGAAAATGGTTGCTAGGGAGGGGCTAGGAAGTGTTGAGGGGATTCATGATTGGCTGTTTTACTGCCCCAAGTCAAACGAGACCACCCTCGTGTTTCTATGATAATTCAGTCCAGAGAAATCCCTTTGATCTCTTTCAATGGAAGTCTATGGGACTTGTTGCTAAGGTACTGTAAATGGTTGCTAGGGCGTGGCTTGATAGCTTCACAATGATCCTGAGAGACTGATTGGTCGTCTGAGTAAAATGAGCCCGCCCCCTTGTCTCTAAGACACTGTGATCCAGAGTTATGTTCAATACAAAATCTACCATAGACTTAACATTGGGGCAAATTTGGGCAGCTCCTGCCCCCCAGGGGTAAAACTTTTACCCCATTGTGAGGTATGTTCTCACAGAGCCTGTCAGCCTCTTCAAATGTGGTAAATCACACGTCTCTGTGAAATCCTCGCTCTGAGCTATAACTCGTCAAAGTTCGGCTCAATGTTAAGTCAATGGGATTTTTTGCCCAATTTTTTGCCCCTGGGGCAAATACCGTACCCCCGATCACTTATAATAGCCATAGCACACCATTCCCAAATAATCTGCACGATTTGACGCCTCATTTGTGGGTCTGCGAGCAAAAAATTTTTCAAAAAATTCCATTGACTTACATTGGGGCAACTTTGGGCAGCTCCTGCCCCCCAGGGGTAAAACTTTTACCCCATTGTGAGGTATGTTCTCAGAGAGCCTGTCAGCCTCTTCAAATGTGGTAAATCACACGTCTCTGTGAAATCCTCGCTCTGAGCTATAACTCGTCAAAGTTTGGCTCAATGTTAAGTCAATGGGATTTTTTTGCCCAATTTTTTGCCCCTGGGGCAAACACCGTACCCCCGATCGCTTAGAAAAGATATAGCACACCTCTCCTCAATGAGCCGCACGATTTGATGCCTCACTCAGAGGTCAGTGACAAAAGCTGCGGGAGGAGTAGCGCGCCAAACTATGTGTGGAAAAATAATAATAATTATAATAATAATAATAAGTATGCAAGAGAACAATAGTGATGCTTTGCCTATGGCAAGCACCACTAATAATAAGTTTAAATAGGATTTCAGTAAGTTGGCTTTCTCAAGCCAACCTAACTAGATTAAAAAGTTTGAGTACAAACTTTAGGTTGGCTTGAGAAAGCCTAACATAAAGTTTGAAGTAGTTGTAAAAGTTTGAAGATTTAAGGTTTTTAGTTTGATGTATTTATAAGTAGTAGTTTTCAAAGTTCAAAGTTTAGAGATTATAAAACCATTCAGTCTATCAAATAGATTAGATAGATAGATAGATAGATAGATAGATAGATAGATAGATAGATAGATAGATAGATAGATAGATAGATAGATAGATAGATATTGACCCTCAGATAGATAGATAGATAGATAGATAGAGTATGACCCATAGATAGATAGATAGATAGATAGATAGATAGATAGATAGATAGATAGATATTGACCCTCAGATAGATAGATAGATAGATAGATAGATAGATAGATAGATAGATAGATAGATAGATAGTTATTGACAATCACATAGATAGATAGATAGATAGATAGATAGATAGATAGATAGATAGATAGATAGATAGATAGATAGATAGATAGTTATTGACCATCAGATAGATAGATAGATAGATAGATAGATAGATAGATAGATAGATAGATAGATAGATAGATATTGACCATTAGATAGATAGATAGATAGATAGATAGATAGATAGATAGATATTGATCCTCAGATAGATAGATAGATAGATAGAAAGATAGAAAGATAGAAAGATAGATTGATAGTCAATGACCCTTAGATAGATAGATAGATAGATAGATATTGAACGTCAGATATATAGATAGATAGATAGTCATTGACCCTGAGATATAGATAGATAGAGTATGAACCACAGATAGATAGATAGATAGATAGATAGTTATTGACCCGCAGATAGTTAGATAGATAGATAGAGAGATATTGACCCTCAGATAGATAGATAGATAGATAGATAGATAGTCATTGACTCTTAGATAGATAGATAGATATTGACCGTCAGATATATAGATAGACAGATAGTCATTGACCCTGAGATATAGATAGATAGAGTATGACCCACAGATAGATAGATAGATAGTTATTGACCCGCAGATAGTTAGATAGATAGATAGATAGATATTGACCCTCAGATAGATAGATAGATAGATAGATAGATAGATAGATAGATAGATAGATAGATAGATAGATAGATATTGACCATCAGAAAGATAGATAGATAGATAGATAGATAGATAGACAGATAGACAGATAGATATATCATTTTTTACTTGGTTGCTAGGGTAACCCAATCTGGTTGCTAGGCAGTTTCCAGGGTGATCCTTATCAAGCCTACTTTTCATTCTGAGTGAATAAAGTCAACCCGGAAGTCTCTATGATTTTCTGTTGCATAGATATGTGATTTGTTACTTGGTTGCTAGGGTAACCATATCTGGTTGATAGGCAGTTACCAGAGTGATATATATCAAGTCTACTTTCCATCTTGAGTAAAATAAGTGAAACAGGAAGTCTCTACGATTTTCTGGTGCAGAGTTATGTGATTTGTTACTTGGTTGCTAGGGTAAGCCCTTGTCATTGCTAGGCAGTTACCAGAGTGATACTTATCAAGCCTCCTTTCCATCCTGAATAAATTATGTCAACCCGGAATTCTCTACGATTTTCTGGTGCAGAGATATGTGATTTGTTAGTTGGTTGCTAGGGTAACCCCATCTGGTTGCTAGGCAGTTACTAAGGTGATACTCATAAGGCTCCTTGCAATCCTGTGTGAAATATGTCAACCCCTAAGTCTCTACGATGTTCTGGTTCAAAGATATGTGATTTGTTACTTGGTTGCTAAGGTAACCCTGTCTGGTTGCTATGCAGTTACCAGAATGATACATATCAAGGCTACTTTCCATCCTGAGTGAAATAAGTGAAACAGGTAGTCTCTACGATATACTGGTGCAGATATATGTGATTTGTTACTTGGTTGCTAGGTTGCTAGGGTAACCCCGTCTGGTTACTAGGCAGTTACCAGAGTGATACATATCAAGGCTACTTTCCATCCTGAGTGAATAAAGTCAACCCGGAAGTCTCTATGATTTTCTGTTGCAGAGATATGTGATTTGTTACTTGGTTGCTAGGGTAATCACATCTGGTTGCTAGGCAGTTACCAGAGTGATACATATCAAGGCTACTTTCCATCCTGAGTGAAATAAGTCAACCCGGAAGTCTCTCTGATTTTCTGTTGCAGAGATATGTGATTTGTTACTTGGTTGCTAGGGTAATCACATCTGGTTGCTAGGCAGTTACCAGAGTGATACATATCAAGGCTACTTTCCATCCTGAGTGAAATAAGTGAAACAGGAAGTCTCTACGATTTTCTGGTGCAGAGATATGTGATTTGTTAGTTGGTTGCTAGGGTAACCCCATCTGGTTGCTAAGCAGTTACCAAGGTGATACTCATAAGGCTCCTTGCAATCCTGTGTGAAATATGTTAACCCCTAAGTCTCTACGATGTTCTGGTTCAAAGATATGTGATTTGTTACTTGGTTGCTAGGGTAACCGCATCTGGTTGCTAGGCAGTTACCAGAGGGATACATATCAAGGCTACTTTCCATCCTGAGTGAAATAAGTGAAACAGGAAGTCTCTATGATTTTCTGGTGCAGAGATATGTGATTTGTTACTTGGTTGCTAGGGTAAACACATCTGGTTGCTAGGCAGTTACCAAAGTGATACTCATAAGGCTCCTTGCAATCCTGTGTGAAATATGTCAACCCCTAAGTCTCTACGATGTTCTGGTTCAAAGATATGTGATTTGTTACTTGGTTGCTAAGGTAACCCTGTCTGGTTGCTATGCAGTTACCAGAGTGATACATATCAAGGCTACTTTCCATCCTGAGTGAAATAAGTGAAACAGGTAGTCTCTACGATTTTCTGTTGCAGAGATATGTGATTTGTTACTTGGTTGCTAGGGTAACCCCGTCTGGTTGCTAGGCAGTTACCAGAGTGATACATATCAAGGCTACTTTCCATCCTGAGTGAATAAAGTCAACCCGGAAGTCTCTATGATTTTCTGTTGCAGAGATATGTGATTTGTTACTTGGTTGCTAGGGTAATCACATCTGGTTGCTAGGCAGTTACCAGAGTGATACATATCAAGGCTACTTTCCATCCTGAGTGAAATAAGTGAAACAGGAAGTCTGTATGATTTTCTGGTGCAGAGATATGTGATTTGTTACTTGGTTGCTAGGGTAACCCCATCTGGTTGCTAGGCAGTTACCAGAGTGATACATATCAAGGCTACTTTCCATCCTGAGTGAAATAAGTGAAACAGGATGTCTGTATGATTTTCTGGTGCAGAAATATGTGATTTGTTATTTGGTTGCTAGGGTAACCCTGTCTGGTTGCTATGCAGTTACCAGGGTGATACTTATCAAGCCTCCTTTCCATACTGAGTGAATCAAGTCAACCTGGAAGCTACTATACTGTGGCTATGAAGATTTTAGGTCATTACTTATTGGCTGCTTGATAAAAGAAATCCTCTGAGGGAGAGAGAGAAGGAGAGACGCAGGGCTGACAGGCCCTTTTTCGTCTGTGTGTGTGAAAACGTCAGTTGGGATTTAAATTTCTGAACATTCCGCAATGTTAATCAATGGGAGTTTTTCCGAGTTTTGATCGTCATTTTTAGGAAAACCGTAAGTCCGATCAGTTAGAAAAGATATAGCACACTATTCTGGATTAGTCTGAAGGTCTGTGCCGAGTTTGGTGCATGTAGCTTAAAAGCTCTAGGAGGAGTTACATTTAGAAATTTAGTCTCAGAAGAATAATAATAACTAGATTAAAAAGTTTGAGTACAAACTTTAGGTTGGCTTGAGAAAGCCTAGCATAAAGTTTGAAGTAGTTGTAAAAGTTTGAAGATTTAAGGTTTTTAGATAGATAGAGTATGATAGATAGATAGATAGATAGATAGATAGATAGATAGATAGATAGATAGATAGATAGATAGATAGATATTGACCCTCAGATAGATAGATAGATAGATAGATAGATAGATAGAGTATGATAGATAGATAGATAGATAGATAGATAGATAGATAGATATTGACCATCAGATAGATAGATAGATAGATAGATAGATAGATAGATAGATAGATAGATAGATAGATAGATAGATAGTTATTGACCCTCAGATAGATAGATAGATAGATAATGACCCTCAGATAGATAGATAGATAGATAGATAGTTATTGACCCTCAGATAGATAGATAGATAGATAGATAGATAGATAGATATTGACCCTCAGATAGATAGATAGATAGATAGATAGATAGTTATTGACCCTCAGATAGATAGATAGATAGATAGATAGATAGATAGATAGATAGATAGATATTAACCCTCAGATAGATAGATAGATAGAAAGATAGATAGATAGATATTAACCCTCAGATAGATAGATAGTTATTGACCATCAGATAGACAGATAGATAGATAGATAGATAGATAGATAGATATTGACCCTCAGATAGATAGATAGATAGATAGATAGATAGATAGATAGATAGATAGATAGATAGATATTGACCCTCAGATAGATAGATAGATAGATAGATAGATATTGACCCTCAGATAGATAGATAGATAGATAGATAGATAGATAGATAGATAGATAGATAGATAGATAGATAGATAGATAGATAGATAGATATTGACCCTCAGATAGATAGATAGATAGATAGATAGATAGATAGATAGATAGAGTATGACCCACAGATAGATAGATAGATAGATAGATATTGACCCTCAGATAGATAGATAGATAGATAGATAGATAGATAGATAGATAGATAGATAGATAGAGTATGACCCATAGATAGATAGATAGATATTCACCATCAGATAGATAGATAGATAGATAGATAGATAGATAGATAGATAGATAGATAGATAGATAGATAGAGTATGACCCACAGATAGATAGATAGATAGATATTGACCATCAGATAGATAGATCGATAGATAGATAGATAGAGTATGACCCACAGATAGATAGATAGATAGATAGATAGATAGATAGATAGATAGATAGATAGATAGATAGATAGATAGATATTGACCCTCAGATAGATAGATAGATAGATAGATAGATAGATAGATAGATAGATAGATAGATAGATAGATAGATATTGATCCTCAGATAGATAGATAGATATTGACCCTCAGATAGATAGATAGATAGTCATTGACCCTTAGATAGATAGATAGATATTGACCGTCAGATCTATATAGGTAGATAGATAGTCATTGACCCTGAGATATAGATAGATAGAGTATGACCCACAGATAGATAGTTATTGACCCTCAGATAGATAGATAGATAGATAGATAGATAGATAGATAGATAGATAGATAGATAGATAGATATTGACCCTCAGATAGATAGATAGATAGATAGATAGATAGATAGATATTGACCCTCAGATAGATAGATAGATAGATAGATATTGACCCTCAGATAGATAGATAGATAGATAGATAGATAGATATTAACCCTCAGATAGATAGACAGTTCGAAAGATAGATATAGATAGACTGATAAATAGACAGACAGACAGACAGATAGATAGATAGATCCTTGCTACCCTGAGTCCCATGAACAAAACCAGAAGTCTTTATGTTGTTCTGGTGCAGAGATATGTAATTTGTTACTTGGTTGCTATGGTAACCCCCTCTGGTTGCTAGGCAGTTACCAGAGTAATACATATCAAGGCTACTTGCCATCATGAGTGAAATAAGTCAACCCGGAAGTCTCTACGATTTTCTGTTAAATAGATATGTGATTTGTTACTTGGTTGCTAGGCTATCCCCATCTGGTTGCTAGGCAGTTACCAAAGTGTTACTCATAAGGCTCCTTGCAATCCTGTGTGAAATATGTCAACCAATAAGTCTCTACGAAGTTTTGGTTCAAAGATATGTGATTTATTACTTGGTTGCTAGGGTAACCCTGTCTGGTTGCTATGCAGTTACCAGGGTGATAACTTGTCAAGCCTCCTTTCCATCCTGAGTGAATAAAGTCAACCTGCAAGTCTGTATGATTTTCTGGTGCAGAGATATGTGATTTGTTATTTGGTTGCTAGGGTAACCCTGTCTGGTTGCTATGCAGTTACCAGGGTGATACTTATCAAGCCTCCTTTCCATCCTGAGTGAATTAAGTCAACCCAGATGTCTCTACGATTTTCTGGTGCAGAAATATATTATTTGTTATTTGGTTGCTAGGGTAACCCATCTGGTTGCTAGGCAGTTACCAGAGTGATGCATATCAAGGCTACTTTCCATCCTGAGTGAAATATGTCAACCCCTAAGTCTCTACGATGTTCTGGTTCAAAGATATGTGATTTGTTACTTGGTTGCTAGGGTAACCACATCTGGTTGCTATGCAGTTACCAGAGTGATGCATATCAAGCCTACTTTCCATCCTGAGTGAAATAAGTGAAACAGGAAGTCTCTATGATTTTCTGTTGCAGAGATATGTGATTTGTTACTTGGTTGCTAGGGTAACCACATACGGTTGCTAGGCAGTTACCAGAGTGATACATATCAAGGCTACTTTCCATCCTGAGTGAAATAAGTCAACCCGGAAGTCTCTCTGATTTTCTGTTGCAGAGATATGTGATTTGTTACTTGGTTGCTAGGGTAATCACATCTGGTTGCTAGGCAGTTACCAGAGTGATACATATCAAGGCTACTTTCCATCCTGAGTGAAATAAGTGAAACAGGAAGTCTCTACGATTTTCTGGTGCAGAGATATGTGATTTGTTACTTGGTTGCTAGGGTAATCACATCTGGTTGCTAGGCAGTTACCAGAGTGATACATATCAAGGCTACTTTCCATCCTGAGTGAAATAAGTCAACCCGGAAGTCTCTCTGATTTTCTGTTGCAGAGATATGTGATTTGTTACTTGGTTGCTAGGGTAATCACATCTGGTTGCTAGGCAGTTACCAGAGTGATACATATCAAGGCTACTTTCCATCCTGAGTGAAATAAGTGAAACAGGAAGTCTCTACGATTTTCTGGTGCAGATATATGTGATTTGTTACTTGGTTGCTAGGGTAATCACATCTGGTTGCTAGGCAGTTACCAGAGTGATACATATCAAGGCTACTTTCCATCCTGAGTGAAATAAGTCAACCCGGAAGTCTCTCTGATTTTCTGTTGCAGAGATATGTGATTTGTTACTTGGTTGCTAGGGTAATCACATCTGGTTGCTAGGCAGTTACCAGAGTGATACATATCAAGGCTACTTTCCATCCTGAGTGAAATAAGTGAAACAGGAAGTCTCTACGATTTTCTGGTGCAGATATATGTGATTTGTTACTTGGTTGCTAGGGTAACCCCGTCTGGTTGCTAAGCAGTTACCAGAGTGATACATATCAAGGCTACTTTCCATCCTGAGTGAAATAAGTCAACCCTGAAGTCTCTCTGATTTTCTGTTGCAGAGATATGTGATTTGTTACTTGGTTGCTAGGGTAATCACATCTGGTTGCTAGGCAGTTACCAGAGTGATACATATCAAGGCTACTTTCCATCCTGAGTGAAATAAGTGAAACAGGAAGTCTCTACGATTTTCTGGTGCAGAGATATGTGATTTGTTAGTTGGTTGCTAGGGTAACCCCATCTGGTTGCTAGGCAGTTACCAGGGTGATACTTATCAAGCCTCCTTTCCATACTGAGTGAATCAAGTCAACCTGGAAGCTACTATACTGTGGCTATGAAGATTTTAGGTCATTACTTATTGGCTGCTTGATAAAAGAAATCCTCTGAGGGAGAGAGAGAGGGAGAGACGCAGGGCTGACAGGCCCTTTTTTGTCTGTGTGTGTGAAAACGTCAGTTGGGATTTAAATTTCTGAACATTCCGCAATGTTAATCAATGGGAGTTTTTCCGAGTTTTGATCATCATTTTTAGGAAAACCGTAAGTCCGATCAGTTAGAAAAGATATAGCACACTATTCGGGATTAGTCTGAAGGTCTGTGCCGAGTTTGGTGCATGTAGCTTAAAAGCTCTAGGAGGAGTTACATTTAGAAATTTAGTCTCAGAAGAATAATAATAATAACTAGAATGTACATTTCCTGAAGAAAATGTGAGTGGTGCTTGCCGTGGCAAAACTCGTCAAATAGCATTTTCTAACTTGTTTCTAAGCACTAAAATAAAGGTCATAGAATGTTGCTAACACGTGTTTTTCATGATGGTAGCACGTTTTTAGAATGTTTTAGCACTTCGCTAGGTGAAGCTAGCATGTGTTAGCATGATACTAGCACGTTTTTAGCATGTTTTAGCACTTCGTTTGGCAATGCTAACATGTGTTAGCATGATGCTAGCACGTTTTTAACAAGTTTTAGCAATCCCCTAAGCAATGATAACATGCATTAGCATAATGCTAGCACGTTTTAACATGTTTTAGCACTTTGCTAGGTGAAGCTAGCATTTGTTAGCATGACACTAGCATGTTTTTAGCCTGTTTTAACACTTCGCTAGGCGATGCTAACATGTGTTTGCATGATGCTAGCACGTTTTAACATGTTTTAACAATCCCCTAATAAATGCTAACATGCATTAGCATAATGCTAGCACGTTTTACCATGTTTTAGCACTTCGCTATGTGAAGCTAGCATGTGTTAACATGATACTAGTACGTTTTTAGCCTGTTTTAGCACTTCGCTAGGCAATGCTAACATGTGTT
>JAVLUX010000045.1:10425000-10587500 GCA_032164185.1 Moxostoma hubbsi
AGCTAGCATGTGTTAGCATGATACTAGCATGTTTTTAGCATGTTTTAGCACTTTGTTTGGCAATGCTAACATGTGTTAGCATGATGCTAGCACGTTTTTAACATGTTTTAGCAATCCCCTAAGCAATGCTAACATGCATTAGCATAATGCTAGCACGTTTTAACATATTTTAGCACTTCGCTAGGTGAAGCTAGCATGTGTTAGCATGATACTAGCACGTTTTTAGCATGTTTTAGCACTTCGCTAGGCGATGCTAACATGCATTAGCATGATGCTAGCACGTTTTTAACATGTTTTAGCAATCCCCTAAGCAATGCTAACATGCATTAGCATAATGCTAGCACGTTTTAACATGTTTTAGCACTTTGCTAGGCGATGCTAACATGTGTTAGCATGATGCTAGCACGTTTTTAACATGTTATAGCAATCCCCTAAGCAATGCTAACATGCATTAGCATAATGCTAGCACGTTTTAACATGTTTTAGCACTTTGCTAGGCAATGCCAACATGTGTTAGCATGATGCTAGCACGTTTTTAGCATGTTTTAACACTTCGCTAGGCAATACTAGCATGTGTTAGCATGTTGCTAACACGTTTATAGCATGTTTTAGCACTTCGCTAGGTGATGCCAGCATATGTTAGCATGATACTAGCACGTTTTTAACATGTTTTAGCACTTCGCTAGGCGATGCCAGCATGTGTTAGCATGATGCTAACACGTTTATAGCATTTTTTAGCACTTCGCTAGGTGATGCCAGCATATGTTAGCATGATGCTAGCACATTTTTAGCATGTTTTAGGGTGTGGCTATGAAGATTTTTATTGGCTGCTTGATAAAAGAAATCCTCTGAGGGAGAGAGAGAGACGCAGGGCTGACAGGCCCTTTTTTGTCTGTGTGTGTGAAAATGTCAGTTGGGATTTAAATTTCTGAACATTCCGCAATGTAAAGTCAATGGGACTTTTTTGGCCGCTTTTTCGTCTGCTGTTCGAACATCGTACACCCGATCGCTTAGAAAAGATATAGCACACCTCTCCTCAATGAGCCGCACGATTTGATGGCTCACTCAGGGGTCTGTGACAAAAGCTGCGGGAGGAGTAGCGCGCCAAACTATGTGTGGAATAATAATAATTATAACTAGAATGTACATTTCCTGAAGAAAATGTGAGTGGTGCTTGCCGTGGCAAAATTTCTTACCACAATATCCCACCTACTGCCCAAAGTTGAAAGACGCTACCCCCATGACAGTAGTATGTTCTGGTGCAGAGATATTGGTGTTGTTCCATGGTTGCTAGGGTAACCCCATCTGGTTGCTAGGCAGTTACCAAGGTGACAGGCAACAATGCACCTTGCCATCCTGAGTGAAATAAGTCAACCCGGAAGTCTCTGTGATTTTCTTGTGCAGAGATATGTGATTTGTTTCTTGGTTGCTAGGGTAACCCCATCTGGTTGCTAGGCAGTTACCAAGGTGACAGCCAACAATGCTCCTTGCCATCCTGAGTGAAATAAGTCAACCCGGAAGTCTCTGTGATTTTCTTGTGCATAGATATGCGATTTGTTTCTTGGTTGCTAGGGTAACCCCATCTGGTTGCTAGGCAGTTACCAAGGTGACAGGCAATAATGCTCCTTGCCATCCTGAGTGAAATAAGTCAACCCGGAAGTCTCTGTGATTTTCTTGTGCAGAGATATGTGATTTGTTTCTTGGTTGCTAGGGTAACCCCATCTGGTTGCTAGGCAGTTACCAAGGTGACAGCCAACAATGCTCCTTGCCATCCTGAGTGAAATAAGTCAACCCGGAAGTCTCTGTGATTTTCTAGTACATAGATACGTGATTTGTTACTTGGTTGCTAGGATAACCCCATCTGGTTGCTAGGCAGTTACCAGGGTGATATTTATCAAGTCTACATTCCATCCTGAGTGAAATAAGTCAACCCGGAAGTCTCTGTGATTTTCTTGTGCAGAGATATGTGATTTGTTTCTTGGTTGCTAGGGTAACCCCATCTGGTTGCTAGGCAGTTACCAAGGTGACAGCCAACAATGCTCCTTGCCATCCTGAGTGAAATAAGTCAACCCGGAAGTCTCTGTGATTTTCTTGTGCATAGATATGTGATTTGTTTCTTGGTTGCTAGGGTAACTCCATCTGGTTGCTAGGCAGTTACCAAGGTGACAGGCAACAATGCACCTTATCATCCTGAGTGAAATAAGTCAACCCGGAAGTCTCTGTGATTTTCTTGTGCAGAGATATGTGATTTGTTTCTTGGTTGCTAGGGTAACCCCATCTGGTTGCTAGGCAGTTACCAAGGTGACAACCAATAATGCTCCTTGCCATCCTGAGTGAAATAAGTGAACCCGGAAGTCTCTGTGATTTTCTAGTACATAGATATGTGATTTGTTACTTGGTTGCTAGGATAACCCCATCTGGTTGCTAGGCAGCTACCAGGGTGATATTTATCAAGTCTACATTCCATCCTGAGTGAAACAAGTCAACCCGGAATTCTCTGTGATTTTCTTGTGCAGAGATATGTGATTTGTTTCTTGGTTGCTAGGGTAACCCCATCTGGTTGCTAGGCAGTTACCAAGGTGACAGCCAACAATGCTCCTTGCCATCCTGAGTGAAATAAGTCAACCCGGAAGTCTCTGTGATTTTCTTGTGCAGAGATATGTGATTTGTTTCTTGGTTGCTAGGGAAACCCCATCTGGTTGCTAGGCAGTTACCAAGGTGACAGGCAACAATGCTCCTTGCCATCCTGGGTGAAATAAGTCAAACCAGAAGTCTCTGTGATTTTCTTGTGCAGAGATATGTGATTTGTTTCTTGGTTGCTAGGGTAATCCCATTTGGTTGCTAGGCAGTTACCAGGGTGATATTTATCAAGTCTACTTTCCATCCTGAGTGAAATAAGTCAACCCGGAAGTCTCTACGACATTCTGATCCTAAGATACACATCTTAGTGATTTTGAATGGATGTCAATGGTGTTTTGTTGCTAGGGTGTTTTAAATGGTTGCTAGGGCATGGCTAAGTAGTTCATATGATGAAAGCTGAAGACTGGTTACTCACCCAATGAAAACAAAGCAACTATCATGTCTCTAGGACATTCTGATCTGAAGATATCTTACTGTAATTGAAATCAATAAATGTGGTTGCTAGGGTGCTCTAAATTGTTGCTAGGGAGTGGCTTGGCAGCTGCCAATGATGAATCTCCAAAGGCTGCTTGTCAGTATGAATGATATAAACCAACTCCCATGCTTCTGTGACATTCAGAATGGAAGATATCTCTCTTTGGATTTTGGTTGCTAAGGTGCTCGAAAATGGTTGCTAGGGAGGGGCTAGGAAGTGTTGAGGGGATTCATGATTGGCTGTTTTACTGCCCCAAGTCAAGTGAGACCACCCTCGTGTTTCTATGATAATTCAGTCCGGAGAAATCCCTTTGATCTCTTTCAATGGAAGTCTATGGGACTTGTTGCTAAGGTACTGTAAATGGTTGCTAGGGCGTGGCATGATAGCTTCACAATGATCCGGAGAGACTGATTGGTCGTCTGAGTAAAATGAGCCCGCCCCCTTGTCTCTAAGACACTGTGATCCAGAGTTATGTTCAATACACAATTTACCATAGACTTAACATTGGGGCAAATTTGGGCAGCTCCTGCCCCCAAGGGGTGCAACTTTTACCCCATTGTGAGGTATGTTCTCACAGAGCCTGACAGCCTCTTCAAATGTGGTAAATCACACATCTGTGTGATATCCTCGCTCTGAGCTATGACTTGTCAAAGTTCGGCGCAATGTTAAGTCAATGGGATTTTTTGCCCAATTTTTTGCCCCTGGGGCAAATACCATACCCCCGATCGCTTATGAAAGTCATAGCACACCATTCCCAAATAATCCGCACGATTTGACGCCTCATTCGTGGGTCTGTGACCAAAAAATTTTGCAAAAAATTCCATTGACTTACATTGGGGCAACTTTGGGCAGCTCCTGCCCCCCAGGGGTAAAAGTTTTACCCCATTGTGAGGTATGTTCTCACAGAGCCTGTCAGCCTCTTCAAATGTGGTAAATCACACGTCTCTGTGAAATCCTCGCTCTGAGCTATGACTCGTCAAAGTTCGGCTCAATGTTAAGTCAATGGGATTTTTTGCCCAGTTTTTTGCCCCTGGGGCAAACAAAAAAAAGTCATAGCACACCTCTCCTCAATGAGCCGCTCGATTTGACACCTCATTCATGGGTCTACACCAAAAGGTGCGGGACGAGTTAGGTGCCGAAGTTTTGTACGGAAGAAGAAGAAGAAGAAGAAGAAGAAAAATAAGTATGTGAGATTACAATAGTGTTGCTTTGCAAGCACCACTAACTAGAATGTACATTTCCTGAAGAAAATGTGAGTGGTGCTTGCCGTGGCAAAACTCGTCAAATAGCATTTTCTAACTTGTTTCTAAGCACTAAAATAAAGGTCATAGAATGTTGCTAACACGTGTTTTTCATGATGGTAGCACGTTTTTAGAATGTTTTAGCACTTCGCTAGGTGAAGCTAGCATGTGTTAGCATGATACTAGCACGTTTTTAGCATGTTTTAGCACTTCGTTTGGCAATGCTAACATGTGTTAGCATGATGCTAGCACGTTTTTAACAAGTTTTAGCAATCCCCTAAGCAATGATAACATGCATTAGCATAATGCTAGCACGTTTTAACATGTTTTAGCACTTTGCTAGGTGAAGCTAGCATTTGTTAGCATGACACTAGCATGTTTTTAGCCTGTTTTAACACTTCGCTAGGCGATGCTAACATGTGTTTGCATGATGCTAGCACGTTTTAACATGTTTTAACAATCCCCTAATAAATGCTAACATGCATTAGCATAATGCTAGCACGTTTTACCATGTTTTAGCACTTCGCTACGTGAAGCTAGCATGTGTTAACATGATACTAGTACGTTTTTAGCCTGTTTTAGCACTTCGCTAGGCGATGCTAACATGTGTTAGCATGATGCTAGCACGTTTTTAACATGTTTTAGCAATCCCTTAAGCAATGCTAACATGCGTTAGCATAATGCTAGCACGTTTGAACATGTTTTAGCACTTCGCTAGGCGATGCCAGCATGTGTTAGCATGATGCTAGCACATTTTTATCATGTTTTAACACTTCGCTAGGCAATACTAGCATGTGTTAGCATGTTGTTAGCACGTTTTTAGCATGTTTTAGCACTTCGCTAGGCGATGCTAACATGTGTTAGCATGATGCTAGCACGTTTTTAACATGTTTTAGCAATCCCCTAAGCAATGCTAACATGCGTTAGCATAATGCTAGCACGTTTTAACATGTTTTAGCACTTTGCTAGGTGAAGCTAGCATGTGTTAGCATGATACTAGCACGTTTCTAACATGTTTTAGCACTTTGCTAGGCGATGCTAACGTGTGTTAGCATGATGCTAGCACGTTTTTAACATGTTTTAACAATCCCCTAAGCAATGCTAACATGCATTAGCATAATGCTAGCACGTTTTAACATGTTTTAGCACTTTGCTAGGTGAAGCTAGCATGTGTTAGCATGATACTAGCACGTTTCTAGCATGTTTTAGCACTTTGCTAGGCGATGCTAACATGTGTTAGCATGATGCAAGCACGTTTTTAACATGTTTTAGCACTTCGCTAGGCGATGCCAGCATGTGTTAGCATGATGCTAGCATGTTTTTAGCATGTTTTAACACTTCGCTAGGCAATACTATCATGTGTTAGCATGTTGTTAGCACGCTTTTAGCATGTTTTAGCACTTCGCTAGGTGATGCCAACATGTGTTAGCATGTTGCTAGCACGTTTTTAGCATGTTTTAGCACTTCGCTAGGTGATGCCAGCATATGTTAGCATGATGCTAGCACATTTTTAGCATGTTTTAGGGTATGGCTATGAAGATTTTTATTGGCTGCTTGATAAAAGAAATCCTCTGAGGGAGAGACAGAGAGAGAGACGCAGGGCTGACAGGCCCTTTTTTGTCTGTGTGTGTGTGAAAAAGTCAGTTGGGATTTAAATTTCTGAACATTCCGCAATGTAAAGTCAATGGGATTTTTTTGGCCGCTTTTTCGTCCGTTGTTCGAACACCGTACACCCGATCGCTTAGAAAAGATATAGCACACCTCTCCTCAATGAGCCGCACGATTTGATGCCTCACTCAGGGGTCTGTGACAAAAGCTGCAGGAGGAGTAGCGCGCCAAACTTTGTGTGGAAAAATAATAATAATTATAATAATAATAATAAGTATGCAAGAGAACAATAGTGATGCTTTGCCTATGGCAAGCACCACTAATAATAATAATAAGTATGCAAGAGAACAATAGTGATGCTTTGCCTATGGCAAGCACCACTAATAATAAGTATGAGCAATAACAATAGTGATGCCTTGCCTTTGGCAAGCACCACTAACTAGAATGTACATTTCCTGAAGAAAATGTGAGTGGTGCTTGCCGTGGCAAAACTCGTCAAATAGCATTTTCTAACTTGTTTCTAAGCACTAAAATAAAGGTCATAGAATGTTGCTAACACATGTTTTTCATGATGGTAGCACGTTTTTAGAATGTTTTAGCACTTCGCTAGGTGAAGCTAGCATGTGTTAGCATGATACTAGCACGTTTTTAGCATGTTTTAGCACTTTGTTTGGCAATGGTAACATGTGTTAGCATGAAGCTAGCACGTTTTTAACATGTTTTAGCAATCCCCTAAGCAATGCTAACATGCATTAGCATAATGCTAGCACGTTTTAACATATTTTAGCACTTCGCTAGGTGAAGCTAGCATGTGTTAGCATGATACTAGCACGTTTTTAGCATGTTTTAGCACTTCGCTAGGCGATGCTAACATGTGTTAGCATGATGCTAGCACGTTTTTAACATGTTTTAGCAATCCCCTAAGCAATGCTAACATGCATTAGCATAATGCTAGCACGTTTTAACATGTTTTAACACTTTGCTAGGCAATGCCAGCATGTATTAGCATGATGCTAGCACGTTTTTAGCATGTTTTAACACTTCGCTAGGCAATACTAGCATGTGCTAGCTTGTTGCGAGCACGTTTTAGCATGTTTTAACACTTCGCTAGGCGATGCCAGCATGTGTTAGCATGTTGCTAACACGTTTATAGCATGTTTTAGCACTTCGGTAGGTGATGCCAGCAAATGTTAGCATGATGCTAGCACATTTTTAGCATGTTTTAGGGTGTGGCTATGAAGATTTTTATTGGCTGCTTGATAAAAGAAATCCTCTTAGGGAGAGAGAGAGAGAGAGACGCAGTGCTGACAGGCCCTTTTTTGTCTGTGTGTGTGAAAATGTCAGTTGGGATTTAAATTTCTGAACATTCCGCAATGTAAAGTCAATGGGACTTTTTTGGCCGCTTTTTCGTCCGCTGTTCGAACATCGTACACCCGATCGCTTAGAAAAGATATAGCACACCTCTCCTCATTGAGCCGCACGATTTGATGGCTCACTCAGGGGTCTGTGACAAAAGCTGCGGGAGGAGTAGCGCGCCAAACTATGTGTGGAATAATAATAATTATAATAATAATAAGTATGCAAGAGAACAATAGTGATGCTTTGCCTATGGCAAGCACCACTAATAATAATAAGTATGCAAGAGAACAATAGTGATGCTTTGCCTATGGCAAGCACCACTAATAATAATAACTAGAATGTACATTTCCTGAAGAAAATGTGAGTGGTGCTTGCTGTGGCAAAACTCGTCAAATAGCATTTTCTAACTTGTTTCTAAGCACTAAAATAAAGGCCATAGAATGTTGCTAGCATGTGTTTTTCATGATGGTAGCACATTTTTAGAATGTTTTAGCACTTCGCTAGGCGATGCTAGCATGTGTTAACATGATACTAGCACGTTTTTAACATGTTTTAGCACTTTGTTTGGCGATGTTAGCATGTGTTAGCATTACGCTAGCATGTTTTTAGCATGTTTTAACACTTTGCTAGGCGTTGCCAGCATGTGTTATCATGATGCTAGCATGTTTTTAGCAAGTTTTAGCACTTCGCCAGGCGATGCCACTATGTGTTAAAAGAATGCTAGCACGTTTTTAGCATTTTTTAACACATCAGTAGGCGATGCTATTATGTTTTAGCATGATGCTAACACGTTTTTAGCATGTTTTATCGCTTTGGTAGGTGATGATATTATGTGTTAGCATGATGCTAGCACATTTTTAGCATGTTTTACCACTTTGTTAGGCGATGCTAGCATGTGTTAGCATGTTGCTAGCATGTTTTTAGCATGTTTTAGCACTTTGCTAGGCGATGCCAGTATGTGTAAGAATGATGCTAGCA
The DNA here is from genome assembly GCA_032164185.1 of Moxostoma hubbsi. Classification (NCBI taxonomy): domain Eukaryota; kingdom Metazoa; phylum Chordata; class Actinopteri; order Cypriniformes; family Catostomidae; genus Moxostoma; species Moxostoma hubbsi. The sequence continues at coordinate 10,433,302 of JAVLUX010000045.1, forward strand.
CGTTTTTAGCATGTTTTAGCACTTTGCTAGGCAATACTAGCATGTGTTAGCATGATGCTAGCATGTTTTTAGCATGTTTTTGTACTTCGCAATGCGATACTAATATGTTTTAGCATGTTGCTAGCATGTTTTTAGCATGTTTTAGCACTTCGCTACGCAATACTAATATGTTTTAGCATGTTGCTAGCATGTTTTTAGCATGTTTTAGTACTTTGCTAGGCGATGCCAGCATATGTTAGCATGATGCTAGCACATTTTTAGCATGTTTTATGTTGTGGCTATGAAGATTTTTATTGGCTGCTCGATAAAAGAAATCCTCTGAGGGGGAGAGAGAGAGAGAGAGAGAGACGCAGGGCTGACAGGCCCTTTTGTGTCTGTGTGTGTGAAAATGTCAGTTGGGATTTAAATTTCTGTACATTCCGCAATGTAAAGTCAATGGGACTTTTTTGGCCGCTTTTTCGTCCGCTGTTCGAACATCGTACACCCGATCACTTATAAAAGTCATAGCACACCTCTCCTCAATGAGCCGCACGATTTGACACCTCATTCATGGGTCTACGCTAAAAGATGCGGGACGAGTTACGCGCCGAAGTTTTGTACGGAAGAAGAAGAAGAAGAAAAATAAGTATGTGAGATTACAATAGTGTTGCTTTGCAAGCACCACTAACTAGAATGTACATTTCCTGAAGAAAATGTGAGTGGTGCTTGCCGTGGCAAAATTTCTTACTACAATGTCCCACCTACTGCCCAAAGTTGAAAGAGGCCACCCCATGACAGTAGGATGTTCTGGTGCAGAGATATTGGTGTTGTTCCAGGGCGCTAGGGAAACCCATCTGGTTGATATGCAGTTACTAAGGTGACAGGCACCAACGCTACTTGCCATCCTGAGTAAAATAATTCAACCCGGAAGTCTCTACGATTTTGTAGTACATAGATATGTGATTTGTTACTTGGTTGCTAGGGTAACCCCATCTGGTTGCTAGGCAGTTAACAAGGGGCAAGCCAACAATGCTCCTTTCCATCCTGAATGAAATAAGTCAACCCGGAATCTCTACAGTTTTCTGGTTCAGAGATATGTGATTTGTTTCTTGGTTGCTAGGGTAACCCCATCTGGTTGCTAGGCAGTTACCAAGTCGACAGCCAACAATGCTCCTTGCCATCCTGAGTGAAATAAGTCAACCCGGAAGTCTCTGTGATTTTCTAGTACAGAGATATGTGATTTGTTTCTTGGTTGCTAGGGTAACCCCATCTGGTTGCTAGGCAGTTAGCAAGGTGACAGCCAACAATGCTCCTTGCCATCCTGAGTGAAATAATTCAACCCGGAAGTCTCTTTGATTTTCTTGTGCAGAGATATGTGATTTGTTTCTTGGTTGCTAGGGTAACCCCATTTGGTTGCTAGGCAGTTACCAAAGTAACATCCAACAATGCTCCTTGCCATCTTGAGTGAAATATGTCAACTCGGAAGTCTGTACGATTTTGTAGGGCAAAGATATGAGATTTGTTACTTGGTTGCTATGGTAAACCCTTCTGGTTGCTAGGCAGTTACCAGGGTGATATTTATCAAGTCTACTTTCCATCCTGAGTTAAATAAGTCAACCCGGAAGTCTCTACGACATTCTGATCCTAAGATACACATCTTAGTGATTTTGAATGGATGTCATTGGTGTTTTGTTGCTAGGGTGCTTTAAATGGTTGCTAGGGCATGGCTAAGTAGTTCACATGATGAAAGCTGAAGACTGATTACTCACCCAATTAAAACAAAGCAACTATCATGTCTCTAGGACATTCTGATCTGAAGATATCTTACTGTAATTGAAATCAGTAAATGTGGTTGCTAGGGTGCTCTAAATTGTTGCTAGGGAGTGGCTTGGCAGCTGCCAATGATGAATCTCCAAAGGCTGCTTGTCAGTATGAATGATATAAACCAACTCCCATGCCTCTGTGACATTCAGAATGGAAGATATCTCTCCTTGGATTTAGGTTGCTAAGGTGCTCGAAAATGGTTGCTAGGGAGGGTCTAGTAGGTGTTGAGGGGATTCATGAATGGCTGTTTTACTGCCCCAAGTGAAATGAGACCACCCTTGTGTTTCTATGATAATTCAGTCCGGAGATATCCCTTTGATCTCTTTCAGTGGAAGTCTATGTGACTTGTTGCTAAGGTGCTCTAAATGGTTGCTAGGGCGTGGCTTGATAGCTTCACAAAGATCCTGAGAGACTGATTGGTCGTCTGAGTAAAATGAGCCCGCCCCCTTGTCTCTAAGACACTGTGATCCAGAGTTATGTTCAATACAAAATCTACCATAGACTTAACATTGGGGCAAATTTGGGAAGCTCCTGCCCCCAAGGGGTGCAACTTTTACCCCATTGTGAGGTATGTTCTCACAGAGCCTGTCAGCCTCTACAAATGTGGTAAATCACACGTCTCTGTGAAATCCTCGCTCTGAGCTATGACTCGTCAAATTTCGGCGCAATGTTAAGTCAATGGGATTTTTTGCCCAATTTTTTGCCCCTGGGGCAAATACCGTACCCCCGATCGCTTATAAAAGTCATAGCACACCATTCCCAAATAATCCGCACGATTTGACGCCTCATTTGTGGTTCTGCGACCAAAAAATTTTGCAAAAAATTCCATTGACTTACATTGGGGCAAATTTGGGCAGCTCCTGCCCCCCAGGGGTGCAACTTTTACCTCATTGTGAGGTATGTTCTCACAGAGCCTGTCAGCCTCTTCAAATGTGGTAAATCACACGTCTCTGCGAAATCCTCGCTCTGAGCTATGACTCGTCAAAGTTCAGCTCAATGTTAAGTCAATGGGATTTTTTGCCCAATTTTTTGCCCCTGGGGCAAACACCGTACCCCCGATCGCTTATAAAAGTCATAGCACACCATTCCCAAATAATCCGCACGATTTGACGCCTCATTCGTGGGTCTGTGACAAAAGCTGCGGGAGGAGTAGCGCGCCAAACTTTTGTCCGGAATAATAATAAGAAAAACTAGAATGTACATTTCCTGAAGAAAATGTGAGTGGTGCTTGCCGTGGCAAAATTTCTTACCACAATGTCCCACCTACTGCACAAAGTTGAAAGAGGCCACCCCCATGACAATAGGATGTTCTGGTGCAGAGATATTGGTGTTGTTCCATGGTTGCTAGGGAAACCCATCTGGTTGATATGCAGTTAATAATGTGACAGCCACCAATGCTACTTGCCATCCTGAGTAAAATAAGTCAACCCGGAAGTCTCTACGATTTTCTAGTACAGAGATGTGTGATTTGATTCTTGATTGCTAGGGCAACCCCATCTGGTTGCTAGGCAGTTAACAAGGGGCAAGCCAACAATGCTCCTTGCCATCCTGAATGAAATAAGTCAACCCGGAATCTCTGTGATTTTCTTGTGCAGAGATATGTGATTTGTTTATTGGTTGCTAGGGTAACCCCATCTGTTTGCTAGGCAGTTACCAAGGTGACAGCCAACAATGCTCCTTGCCATCCTGAGTGAAATAAGTCATCCCGGAAGTCTCTGTGATTTTCTAGTACAGAGATATGTGATTTGTTTCTTGGTTGCTAGGGTAACCCCATCTGGTTGCTAGGCAGTTACCAAGGTGACAGCCAACAATGCTCCTTGCCATCCTGAGTGAAATAAGTCAACCCGGAAGTCTCTGTGATTTTCTTGTGCAGAGATATGTGATTTGTTTCTTGGTTGCTAGGCAGTTACCAGGGTGATATTTATCAAGTCTACTTTCCATCCTGAGTGAAATAAGTCAACCCGGAAGTCTCTACGACATTCTGATCCTAAGATACACATCTTAGTGATTTTGAATGGATGTCAATGGTTCTTTGTTGCTAGGGTGCTTTAAATGGTTGCAAGGGCGTGGCTATGCAGTTCACATGATGAAAGCTGAAGACTGATTACTCACCCAATTAAAACAAAGCAACTATCATGTCTCTAGGACATTCTGATCTGAAAATATCTTACTGTAATTGAAATCAATAAATGTGGTTGCTAGGGTGCTCTAAATTGTTGCTAGGGAGTGGCTTGGCAGCTGCCAATGATGAATCTCCAAAGGCTGCTTGTCAGTATGAATGATATAAACCAACTCCCATGCCTCTGTGACATTCAGAATCGAAGATATCTCTCTTTGGACTTTGGTTGCTAAGGTGCTTGAAAATGGTTGCTAGGGAGGGGCTAGGAAGTGTTGAGGGGATTCATGATTGGCTGTTTTACTGCCCCAAGTCAAATGAGACCACCCTCGTGTTTCTATGATAATTCAGTCCAGAGAAATCCCTTTCATCTCTTTCAAAGGAAGTCTAAGGGACTTGTTGCTAAGGTGCTGTAAATGGTTGCTAGGGCGTGGCTTGATAGCTTCACAATGATCCTGAGAGACTGACTGGTCGTCTGAGTAAAATGAGCCCGCCCCCTAGTCTCTAAGACACTGTGATCCAGAGTTATGTTCAATACAAAATCTACCATAGACTTAACATTGGGGCAAATTTGGGCAGCTCCTGCCCCCAAGGGGTGCAACTTTTACCCCATTGTGAGGTATGTTCTCACAGAGCCTGTCAGCCTCTTCAAATGTGGTAAATCACACGTCTCTGCGAAATCCTCGCTCTGAGCTATGACTCGTCAAATTTCGGCGCAATGTTAAGTCAATGGGATTTTTTTGCCCAATTTTTTGCCCCTGGGGCAAATACCGTACCCCCGATCGCTTATAAAAGTCATAGCACACCATTCCCAAATAATCTGCGCGATTTGAAGCCTCATTTGTGGGTCTGCGACCAAAAAATTTCGGAAAAAATTCCATTGACTTACATTGGGGCAACTTTGGGCAGCTCCTGCCCCCCAGGGGTGCAACTTTTACCCCATTTCGAGGTATGTTCTCACAGAGCCTGTCAGCCTCTTCAAATGTGGTAAATCACACGTCTCTGCGAAATCCTCGCTCTGAGCTATGACTCGTCAAAGTTCGGCTCAATGTTAAGTCAATGGGATTTTTTGCCCAATTTTTTTGCCCCTGGGGCAAACACCGTACCCCCGATCGCTTATAAAAGTCATAGCACACCATTCCCAAATAATCCGCACGATTTGACGCCTCATTCGTGGGTCTGTGACAAAAGCTGCGGGACGAGTTACGCGCCGAAGTTTTGTACGGAAGAAGAAGAAGAAGAAAAATAAGTATGTGAGATTACAATAGTGTTGCTTTGCAAGCACCACTAATTAGATAGGTACATTTCCTGAAGAAAATGTGAGTGGTGCTTGCTGTGGCAAAATTTCTTACCACAATGTCCCACCTTCTGCCCAAAGTTGAAAGAGGCCACCCCCATGACAGTAGGATGTTCTGGTGCAGAGATATTGGTGTTGTTCCATGGTTGCTAGGGAAACCCATCTGGTTGATATGCAGTTACTAAGGTGACAGCCACCAACGCTACTTGCCATCCTGAGTAAAATAATTCAACCCGGAAGTCTCTACGATTTTGTAGTACATAGATATGTGATTTGTTACTTGGTTGCTAGGGTAACCCCATCTGGTTGCTAGGCAGTTACCAAGTCGACAGCCAACAATGCTCCTTGCCATCCTGAGTGAAATAAGTCAACCCGGAAGTCTCTGTGATTTTCTAGTACAGATATGTGATTTGTTTCTTGGTTGCTAGGGTAACCCCATCTGGTTGCTAGGCAGTTAGCAAGGTGACAGCCAACAATGCTCCTTGCCATCCTGAGTGAAATAATTCAACCCGGAAGTCTCTTTGATTTTCTTGTGCAGAGATATGTGATTTGTTTCTTGGTTGCTAGGGTAACCCCATTTGGTTGCTAGGCAGTTACCAAAGTAACATCCAACAATGCTCCTTGCCATCTTGAGTGAAATATGTCAACTCGGAAGTCTGTACGATTTTGTAGGGCAAAGATATGAGATTTGTTACTTGGTGGCTATGGTAAACCCTTCTGGTTGCTAGGCAGTTACCAGGGTGATATTTATCAAGTCTACTTTCCATCCTGAGTGAAATAAGTCAACCCGGAAGTCTCTACGACATTCTGATCCTAAGATACACATCTTAGTGATTTTGAATGGATGTCATTGGTGTTTTGTTGCTAGGGTGCTTTAAATGGTTGCTAGGGCATGGCTAAGTAGTTCACATGATGAAAGCTGAAGACTGATTACTCACCCAATTAAAACAAAGCAACTATCATGTCTCTAGGACATTCTGATCTGAAGATATCTTACTGTAATTGAAATCAGTAAATGTGGTTGCTAGGGTGCTCTAAATTGTTGCTAGGGAGTGGCTTGGCAGCTGCCAATGATGAATCTCCAAAGGCTGCTTGTCAGTATGAATGATATAAACCAACTCCCATGCCTCTGTGACATTCAGAATGGAAGATATCTCTCCTTGGATTTAGGTTGCTAAGGTGCTCGAAAATGGTTGCTAGGGAGGGTCTAGGAGGTGTTGAGGGGATTCATGATTGGCTGTTTTACTGCCCCAAGTCAAACGAGACCACCCTTGTGTTTCTATGATAATTCAGTCCGGAGATATCCCTTTGATCTCTTTCAGTGGAAGTCTATGGGACTTGTTGCTAAGGTGCTCTAAATGGTTGCTAGGGCGTGGCTTGATAGCTTCACAAAGATCCTGAGAGACTGATTGGTCGTCTGAGTAAAATGAGCCCGCCCCCTTGTCTCTAAGACACTGTGATCCAGAGTTATGTTCAATACAAAATCTACCATAGACTTAACATTGGGGCAAATTTGGGAAGCTCCTGCCCCCAAGGGGTGCAACTTTTACCCCATTGTGAGGTATGTTCTCACAGAGCCTGTCAGCCTCTTCAAATGTGGTAAATCACACGTCTCTGTGAAATCCTCGCTCTGAGCTATGACTCGTCAAAGTTCGGCGCAATGTTAAGTCAATGGGATTTTTTGCCCAATTTTTTGCCCCTGGGGCAAATACCGTACCCCCGATCGCTTATAAAAGTCATAGCACACCATTCCCAAATAATCCGCACGATTTGACGCCTCATTTGTGGTTCTGCGACCAAAAAATTTTGCAAAAAATTCCATTGACTTACATTGGGGCAAATTTGGGCAGCTCCTGCCCCCCAGGGGTGCAACTTTTACCCCATTGTGAGGTATGTTCTCACAGAGCCTGTCAGCCTCTTCAAATGTGGTAAATCACACGTCTCTGCGAAATCCTCGCTCTGAGCTATGACTCGTCAAAGTTCAGCTCAATGTTAAGTCAATGGGATTTTTTGCCCAATTTTTTGCCCCTGGGGCAAACACCGTACCCCCGATCGCTTATAAAAGTCATAGCACACCATTCCCAAATAATCCGCACGATTTGACGCCTCATTCGTGGGTCTGTGACAAAAGCTGCGGGAGGAGTAGCGCGCCAAACTTTTGTCCGGAATAATAATAAGAAAAACTAGAATGTACATTTCCTGAAGAAAATGTGAGTGGTGCTTGCCGTGGCAAAATTTCTTACCACAATGTCCCACCTACTGCACAAAGTTGAAAGAGGCCACCCCCATGACAATAGGATGTTCTGGTGCAGAGATATTGGTGTTGTTCCATGGTTGCTAGGGAAACCCATCTGGTTGATATGCAGTTAATAATGTGACAGCCACCAATGCTACTTGCCATCCTGAGTAAAATAAGTCAACCCGGAAGTCTCTACGATTTTCTAGTACAGAGATGTGTGATTTGATTCTTGATTGCTAGGGCAACCCCATCTGGTTGCTAGGCAGTTAACAAGGGGCAAGCCAACAATGCTCCTTGCCATCCTGAATGAAATAAGTCAACCCGGAATCTCTGTGATTTTCTTGTGCAGAGATATGTGATTTGTTTATTGGTTGCTAGGGTAACCCCATCTGTTTGCTAGGCAGTTACCAAGGTGACAGCCAACAATGCTCCTTGCCATCCTGAGTGAAATAAGTCATCCCGGAAGTCTCTGTGATTTTCTAGTACAGAGATATGTGATTTGTTTCTTGGTTGCTAGGGTAACCCCATCTGGTTGCTAGGCAGTTACCAAGGTGACAGCCAACAATGCTCCTTGCCATCCTGAGTGAAATAAGTCAACCCGGAAGTCTCTGTGATTTTCTTGTGCAGAGATATGTGATTTGTTTCTTGGTTGCTAGGCAGTTACCAGGGTGATATTTATCAAGTCTACTTTCCATCCTGAGTGAAATAAGTCAACCCGGAAGTCTCTACGACATTCTGATCCTAAGATACACATCTTAGTGATTTTGAATGGATGTCAATGGTTCTTTGTTGCTAGGGTGCTTTAAATGGTTGCTAGGGCGTGGCTATGCAGTTCACATGATGAAAGCTGAAGACTGATTACTCACCCAATTAAAACAAAGCAACTATCATGTCTCTAGGACATTCTGATCTGAAAATATCTTACTGTAATTGAAATCAATAAATGTGGTTGCTAGGGTGCTCTAAATTGTTGCTAGGGAGTGGCTTGGCAGCTGCCAATGATGAATCTCCAAAGGCTGCTTGTCAGTATGAATGATATAAACCAACTCCCATGCCTCTGTGACATTCAGAATCGAAGATATCTCTCTTTGGACTTTGGTTGCTAAGGTGCTTGAAAATGGTTGCTAGGGAGGGGCTAGGAAGTGTTGAGGGGATTCATGATTGGCTGTTTTACTGCCCCAACTCAAATGAGACCACCCTCGTGTTTCTATGATAATTCAGTCCAGAGAAATCCCTTTCATCTCTTTCAAAGGAAGTCTAAGGGACTTGTTGCTAAGGTGCTGTAAATGGTTGCTAGGGCGTGGCTTGATAGCTTCACAATGATCCTGAGAGACTGACTGGTCGTCTGAGTAAAATGAGCCCGCCCCCTAGTCTCTAAGACACTGTGATCCAGAGTTATGTTCAATACAAAATCTACCATAGACTTAACATTGGGGCAAATTTGGGCAGCTCCTGCCCCCAAGGGGTGCAACTTTTACCCCATTGTGAGGTATGTTCTCACAGAGCCTGTCAGCCTCTTCAAATGTGGTAAATCACACGTCTCTGCGAAATCCTCGCTCTGAGCTATGACTCGTCAAATTTCGGCGCAATGTTAAGTCAATGGGATTTTTTGCCCAATTTTTTGCCCCTGGGGCAAATACCGTACCCCCGATCGCTTATAAAAGTCATAGCACACCATTCCCAAATAATCTGCGCGATTTGAAGCCTCATTTGTGGGTCTGCGACCAAAAAATTTCGGAAAAAATTCCATTGACTTACATTGGGGCAACTTTGGGCAGCTCCTGCCCCCCAGGGGTGCAACTTTTACCCCATTTCGAGGTATGTTCTCACAGAGCCTGTCAGCCTCTTCAAATGTGGTAAATCACACGTCTCTGCGAAATCCTCGCTCTGAGCTATGACTCGTCAAAGTTCGGCTCAATGTTAAGTCAATGGGATTTTTTGCCCAATTTTTTTGCCCCTGGGGCAAACACTGTACCCCCGATCGCTTATAAAAGTCATAGCACACCATTCCCAAATAATCCGCACGATTTGACGCCTCATTCGTGGGTCTGTGACAAAAGCTGCGGGACGAGTTACGCGCCGAAGTTTTGTACGGAAGAAGAAGAAGAAGAAAAATAAGTATGTGAGATTACAATAGTGTTGCTTTGCAAGCACCACTAATTAGATAGGTACATTTCCTGAAGAAAATGTGAGTGGTGCTTGCTGTGGCAAAATTTCTTACCACAATGTCCCACCTTCTGCCCAAAGTTGAAAGAGGCCACCCCCATGACAGTAGGATGTTCTGGTGCAGAGATATTGGTGTTGTTCCATGGTTGCTAGGGAAACCCATCTGGTTGATATGCAGTTACTAAGGTGACAGCCACCAACGCTACTTGCCATCCTGAGTAAAATAATTCAACCCGGAAGTCTCTACGATTTTGTAGTACATAGATATGTGATTTGTTACTTGGTTGCTAGGGTAACCCCATCTGGTTGCTAGGCAGTTACCAAGTCGACAGCCAACAATGCTCCTTGCCATCCTGAGTGAAATAAGTCAACCCGGAAGTCTCTGTGATTTTCTAGTACAGATATGTGATTTGTTTCTTGGTTGCTAGGGTAACCCCATCTGGTTGCTAGGCAGTTAGCAAGGTGACAGCCAACAATGCTCCTTGCCATCCTGAGTGAAATAATTCAACCCGGAAGTCTCTTTGATTTTCTTGTGCAGAGATATGTTATTTGTTTCTTGGTTGCTAGGGTAACCCCATTTGGTTGCTAGGCAGTTACCAAAGTAACATCCAACAATGCTCCTTGCCATCTTGAGTGAAATATGTCAACTCGGAAGTCTGTACGATTTTGTAGGGCAAAGATATGAGATTTGTTACTTGGTGGCTATGGTAAACCCTTCTGGTTGCTAGGCAGTTACCAGGGTGATATTTATCAAGTCTACTTTCCATCCTGAGTGAAATAAGTCAACCCGGAAGTCTCTACGACATTCTGATCCTAAGATACACATCTTAGTGATTTTGAATGGATGTCATTGGTGTTTTGTTGCTAGGGTGCTTTAAATGGTTGCTAGGGCATGGCTAAGTAGTTCACATGATGAAAGCTGAAGACTGATTACTCACCCAATTAAAACAAAGCAACTATCATGTCTCTAGGACATTCTGATCTGAAGATATCTTACTGTAATTGAAATCAGTAAATGTGGTTGCTAGGGTGCTCTAAATTGTTGCTAGGGAGTGGCTTGGCAGCTGCCAATGATGAATCTCCAAAGGCTGCTTGTCAGTATGAATGATATAAACCAACTCCCATGCCTCTGTGACATTCAGAATGGAAGATATCTCTCCTTGGATTTAGGTTGCTAAGGTGCTCGAAAATGGTTGCTAGGGAGGGTCTAGGAGGTGTTGAGGGGATTCATGATTGGCTGTTTTACTGCCCCAAGTCAAACGAGACCACCCTTGTGTTTCTATGATAATTCAGTCCGGAGATATCCCTTTGATCTCTTTCAGTGGAAGTCTATGGGACTTGTTGCTAAGGTGCTCTAAATGGTTGCTAGGGCGTGGCTTGATAGCTTCACAAAGATCCTGAGAGACTGATTGGTCGTCTGAGTAAAATGAGCCCGCCCCCTTGTCTCTAAGACACTGTGATCCAGAGTTATGTTCAATACAAAATCTACCATAGACTTAACATTGGGGCAAATTTGGGAAGCTCCTGCCCCCAAGGGGTGCAACTTTTACCCCATTGTGAGGTATGTTCTCACAGAGCCTGTCAGCCTCTTCAAATGTGGTAAATCACACGTCTCTGTGAAATCCTCGCTCTGAGCTATGACTCGTCAAAGTTCGGCGCAATGTTAAGTCAATGGGATTTTTTGCCCAATTTTTTGCCCCTGGGGCAAATACCGTACCCCCGATCGCTTATAAAAGTCATAGCACACCATTCCCAAATAATCCGCACGATTTGACGCCTCATTTGTGGTTCTGCGACCAAAAAATTTTGCAAAAAATTCCATTGACTTACATTGGGGCAAATTTGGGCAGCTCCTGCCCCCCAGGGGTGCAACTTTTACCCCATTGTGAGGTATGTTCTCACAGAGCCTGTCAGCCTCTTCAAATGTGGTAAATCACACGTCTCTGCGAAATCCTCGCTCTGAGCTATGACTCGTCAAAGTTCAGCTCAATGTTAAGTCAATGGGATTTTTTGCCCAATTTTTTGCCCTTGGGGCAAACACCGTACCCCCGATCGCTTATAAAAGTCATAGCACACCATTCCCAAATAATCCGCACGATTTGACACCTCATTCGTGGGTCTGTGACAAAAGCTGCGGGAGGAGTAGCGCGCCAAACTTTTGTCCGGAATAATGATAAGAAGAACTAGATAGGTACATTTCCTGAAGAAAATGTGAGTGGTGCTTGCCGTGGCAAAATTTCTTACCACAATGTCCCACCTTCTGCCCAAAGTTGAAAGAGGCCCCCCCCATGACAGTAGGATGTTCTGGTGCAGAGATATTGGTGTTGTTCCATGGTTGCTAGGGAAACCCATCTGGTTGATATGCAGTTACTAAGGTGACAGCCACCAACGCTACTTGCCATCCTGAGTAAAATAATTCAACCCGGAAGTCTCTACGATTTTGTAGTACATAGATATGTGATTTGTTACTTGGTTGCTTGGGTAACCCCATCTGGTTGCTAGGCAGTTAACAAGCGGCAAGCCAACAATGCTCCTTGCCATCCTGAATGAAATAAGTCAACCCGGAATCTCTACAGTTTTCTGGTTCAGAGATATGTGATTTGTTTCTTGGTTGCTAGGGTAACCCCATCTGGTTGCTAGGCAGTTACCAAGTCGACAGCCAACAATGCTCTTTGCCATCCTGAGTGAAATAAGTCAACCCGGAAGTCTCTGTGATTTTCTAGTACAGAGATATGTGATTTGTTTCTTGGTTGCTAGGGTAACCCCATCTGGTTGCTAGGCAGTTAGCAAGGTGACAGCCAACAATGCTCCTTGCCATCCTGAGTGAAATAATTCAACCCGGAAGTCTCTTTGATTTTCTTGTGCAGAGATATGTGATTTGTTTCTTGGTTGCTAGGGTAACCCCATTTGGTTGCTAGGCAGTTACCAAAGTAACATCCAACAATGCTCCTTGCCATCTTGAGTGAAATATGTCAACTCGGAAGTCTGTACGATTTTGTAGGGGAAAGATATGAGATTTGTTACTTGGTTGCTATGGTAAACCCTTCTGGTTGCTAGGCAGTTACCAGGGTGATATTTATCAAGTCTACTTTCCATCCTGAGTGAAATAAGTCAACCCGGAAGTCTCTACGACATTCTGATCCTAAGATACACATCTTAGTGATTTTGAATGGATGTCATTGGTGTTTTGTTGCTAGGGTGCTTTAAATGGTTGCTAGGGCATGGCTAAGTAGTTCACATGATGAAAGCTGAAGACTGATTACTCACCCAATTAAAACAAAGCAACTATCATGTCTCTAGGACATTCTGATCTGAAGATATCTTACTGTAATTGAAATCAGTAAATGTGGTTGCTAGGGTGCTCTAAATTGTTGCTAGGGAGTGGCTTGGCAGCTGCCAATGATGAATCTCCAAAGGCTGCTTGTCAGTATGAATGATATAAACCAACTCCCATGCCTCTGTGACATTCAGAATGGAAGATATCTCTCCTTGGATTTAGGTTGCTAAGGTGCTCAAAAATGGTTGCTAGGGAGGGTCTAGGAGGTGTTGAGGGGATTCATGATTGGCTGTTTTACTGCCCCAAGTCAAACGAGACCACCCTTGTGTTTCTATGATAATTCAGTCCGGAGATATCCCTTTGATCTCTTTCAGTGGAAGTCTATGGGACTTGTTGCTAAGGTGCTCTAAATGGATGCTAGGGCGTGGCTTGATAGCTTCACAAAGATCCTGAGAGACTGATTGGTCGTCTGAGTAAAATGAGCCCGCCCCCTTGTCTCTAAGACACTGTGATCCAGAGTTATGTTCAATACAAAATCTACCATAGAATTAACATTGGGGCAAATTTGGGAAGCTCCTGCCCCCAAGGGGTGCAACTTTTACCCCATTGTGAGGTATGTTCTCACAGAGCCTGTCAGCCTCTTCAAATGTGGTAAATCACACGTCTCTGTGAAATCCTCGCTCTGAGCTATGACTCGTCAAAGTTCGGCGCAATGTTAAGTCAATGGGATTTTTTGCCCAATTTTTTGCCCCTGGGGCAAATACCGTACCCCCGATCGCTTATAAAAGTCATAGCACACCATTCATAAATAATCCGCACGATTTGACGCCTCATTTGTGGTTCTGCGACCAAAAAATTGTGCAAAAAATTCCATTGACTTACATTGGGGCAAATTTGGGCAGCTCCTGCCCCCCAGGGGTGCAACTTTTACCCCATTGTGAGGTATGTTCTCACAGAGCCTGTCAGCCTCTTCAAATGTGGTAAATCACACGTCTCTGTGAAATCCTCGCTCTGAGCTATGACTCGTCAAAGTTCAGCTCAATGTTAAGTCAATGGGATTTTTTGCCCAATTTTTTGCCCCTGGGGCAAACACCGTACCCCCGATCGCTTATAAAAGTCATAGCACACCATTCCCAAATAATCCGCACGATTTGACGCCTCATTCATGGGTCTGTGACAAAAGCTGCGGGAGGAGTAGCGCGCCAAACTTCTGTCCGGAATAATAATAAGAAGAACTAGATAGGTACATTTCCTGAAGAAAATGTGAGTGGTGCTTGCCGTGGCAAAATTTCTTACCACAATGTCCCACCTTCTGCCCAAAGTTGAAAGAGGCCACCCCCATGACAGTAGGATGTTCTGGTGCAGAGATATTGGTGTTGTTCCATGGTTGCTAGGGAAACCCATCTGGTTGATATGCAGTTACTAAGGTGACAGCCACCAATGCTACTTGCCATCCTGAGTAAAATAAGCCAACCAGGAAGTCTCTACGATTTTCTAGTACAGAGATATGTGATTTGTTACTTGGTTGCTAGGGTAACCCCATCTGGTTGCTAGGCAGTTACCAAGGGGCAAGCCAACAATGCTCCTTGACATCCTAAATGAAATGTCAACACGGAATCACTACAATTTTCTGGTTCAAGGATATTATTTGTTACTTGGTTGCTAGGGTAACCCCATCTGGTTGCTAGACAGTTACCATGGTGACAGCCAACAATGCTCCTTGCCATCCTGAGTGAAATAAATCAACCCGGAAGTCTCTGTGATTTTCTTGTGCAGAGATATGTGATTTGTTTCTTAGTTGCTAGGGTAACCCCATCTGGTTGCTAGGCAGTTATCAAGGTGACAGGCAACAATTCTCCTTGCCATCCTGAGTGAAATAAGTCAACCCGGAAATCTCTGTAATTTTCTTGTGCAGAGATATGTGATTTGTTTCTTGGTTGCTAAGGTAACCCCATCTGGTTGCTAGGCAGTTACCAAGGTGACAGCCAACAATGCTCCTTGCAATCCTGAGTGAAATAAGTCAACCCGGAAGTCTCTGTGATTTTCTTGTGCAGAGATATGTGATTTGTTTCTTGGTTGCTAGGGTAACCCCATCTGGTTGCTAGGCAGTTACCAAGGTGACAGCCAACAATGCTCCTTGCCATCCTGAGTGAAATAAGTCAACCCGGAACTCTCTGTGATTTTCTTGTGCAGAGATATGTGATTTGTTTCTTGGTTGCTAGGGTAACCCTATCTGGTTGCTATGCAGTTACCAAAGTAACATCCAACAATGCTCCTTGACATCTTGAGTGAAATATGTCAACTCACAAGTCTCTACGATTTTGTAGTGCAAAGATATGTGATTTGTTTCTTGGTTGCTAGGGTAACCCCATTTGGTTGCTAGGCAGTTACCAGGGTGATATTTATCAAGTCTACTTTCCATCCTGAGTGAAATAAGTCAACCTGGAAGTCTCTACGACATTATGATCCTAAGATACACATCTTAGTGATTTTGAATGGATGTCATTGGTGTTTTGTTGCTAGGGTGCTTTAAATGGTTGCTAGGGCATGGCTAAGTAGTTCACATGATGAAAGCTGAAGACTGATTACTCACCCAATTAAAACAAAGCAACTATCATGTCTCTAGGACATTGTGATCTGAAGATATCTTACTGTAATTGAAATCAGTAAATGTGGTTGCTAGGGTGCTCTAAATTGTTGCTAGGGAGTGGCTTGGCAGCTGCCAATGATGAATCTCCAAAGGCTGCTTGTCAGTATGAATGATATAAACCAACTCCCATGCCTCTGTGACATTCAGAATGGAAGATATCTCTCCTTGGATTTAGGTTGCTAAAGTGCTCGAAAATGGTTGCTAGGGAGGGTCTAGGAGGTGTTGAGGGGATTCATGATTGGCTGTTTTACTGCCCCAAGTCAAACGAGACCACCCTTGTGTTTCTATGATAATTCAGTCCGGAGATATCCCTTTGATCTCTTTCAGTGGAAGTCTATGGGACTTGTTGCTAAGGTGCTCTAAATGGATGCTAGGGCGTGGCTTGATAGCTTCACAAAGATCCTGAGAGACTGATTGGTCGTCTGAGTAAAATGAGCCCGCCCCCTTGTCTCTAAGACACTGTGATCCAGAGTTATGTTCAATACAAAATCTACCATAGAATTAACATTGGGGCAAATTTGGGAAGCTCCTGCCCCCAAGGGGTGCAACTTTTACCCCATTGTGAGGTATGTTCTCACAGAGCCTGTCAGCCTCTTCAAATGTGGTAAATCACACGTCTCTGTGAAATCCTCGCTCTGAGCTATGACTCGTCAAAGTTCGGCGCAATGTTAAGTCAATGGGATTTTTTGCCCAATTTTTTGCCCCTGGGGCAAATACCGTACCCCCGATCGCTTATAAAAGTCATAGCACACCATTCATAAATAATCCGCACGATTTGACGCCTCATTTGTGGTTCTGCGACCAAAAAATTGTGCAAAAAATTCCATTGACTTACATTGGGGCAAATTTGGGCAGCTCCTGCCCCCCAGGGGTGCAACTTTTACCCCATTGTGAGGTATGTTCTCACAGAGCCTGTCAGCCTCTTCAAATGTGGTAAATCACACGTCTCTGTGAAATCCTCGCTCTGAGCTATGACTCGTCAAAGTTCAGCTCAATGTTAAGTCAATGGGATTTTTTGCCCAATTTTTTGCCCCTGGGGCAAACACCGTACCCCCGATCGCTTATAAAAGTCATAGCACACCATTCCCAAATAATCCGCACGATTTGACGCCTCATTCATGGGTCTGTGACAAAAGCTGCGGGAGGAGTAGCGCGCCAAACTTTTGTCCGGAATAATAATAAGAAGAACTAGAATGTACATTTCCTGAAGAAAATGTGAGTGGTGCTTGCCGTGGCAAAATTTCTTACCACAATATCCCACCTACTGCCCAAAGTTGAAAGACGCTACCCCCATGACAGTAGTATGTTCTGGTGCAGAGATATTGGTGTTGTTCCATGGTTGCTAGGGTAACCCCATCTGGTTGCTAGGCAGTTACCAAGGTGACAGGCAACAATGCACCTTGCCATCCTGAGTGAAATAAGTCAACCCGGAAGTCTCTGTGATTTTCTTGTGCAGAGATATGTGATTTGTTTCTTGGTTGCTAGGGTAACCCCATCTGGTTGCTAGGCAGTTACCAAGGTGACAGCCAACAATGCTCCTTGCCATCCTGAGTGAAATAAGTCAACCCGGAAGTCTCTGTGATTTTCTTGTGCATAGATATGCGATTTGTTTCTTGGTTGCTAGGGTAACCCCATCTGGTTGCTAGGCAGTTACCAAGGTGACAGGCAATAATGCTCCTTGCCATCCTGAGTGAAATAAGTCAACCCGGAAGTCTCTGTGATTTTCTTGTGCAGAGATATGTGATTTGTTTCTTGGTTGCTAGGGTAACCCCATCTGGTTGCTAGGCAGTTACCAAGGTGACAGCCAACAATGCTCCTTGCCATCCTGAGTGAAATAAGTCAACCCGGAAGTCTCTGTGATTTTCTAGTACATAGATACGTGATTTGTTACTTGGTTGCTAGGATAACCCCATCTGGTTGCTAGGCAGTTACCAGGGTGATATTTATCAAGTCTACATTCCATCCTGAGTGAAATAAGTCAACCCGGAAGTCTCTGTGATTTTCTTGTGCAGAGATATGTGATTTGTTTCTTGGTTGCTAGGGTAACCCCATCTGGTTGCTAGGCAGTTACCAAGGTGACAGCCAACAATGCTCCTTGCCATCCTGAGTGAAATAAGTCAACCCGGAAGTCTCTGTGATTTTCTTGTGCATAGATATGTGATTTGTTTCTTGGTTGCTAGGGTAACTCCATCTGGTTGCTAGGCAGTTACCAAGGTGACAGGCAACAATGCACCTTATCATCCTGAGTGAAATAAGTCAACCCGGAAGTCTCTGTGATTTTCTTGTGCAGAGATATGTGATTTGTTTCTTGGTTGCTAGGGTAACCCCATCTGGTTGCTAGGCAGTTACCAAGGTGACAACCAATAATGCTCCTTGCCATCCTGAGTGAAATAAGTGAACCCGGAAGTCTCTGTGATTTTCTAGTACATAGATATGTGATTTGTTACTTGGTTGCTAGGATAACCCCATTTGGTTGCTAGGCAGTTACCAGGGTGAAATTTATCAAGTCTACTTTCCATCCTGAGTGAAATAAGTCAACCCGGAAGTCTCTACGACATTATGATCCTAAGATACACATCTTAGTGATTTTGAATGGATGTCAATGGTGTTTTGATGCTAGGGTGCTTTAAATGGTTGCTAGGGCGTGGCTAAGTAGTTCACATGATGAAAGATGAAGACTGATTACTCACCCAATTAAAACAAAGCAACTATCATGTCTCTAGGGCATTCTGATCTGAAGATATCTTACTGCAATTGAAATCAATAAATGTGGTTGCTAGGGTGCTTTAAATTGTTGCTAGGGAGTGGCTTGGCAGCTGCCAATGATGAATCTCCAAAGGCTGCTTGTCAGTATGAATGATACAAACCAACTCCCATGCCTCTGTGACATTCAGAATGGAAGATATCTCTCTTTGGATTTTGGTCGCTAAGGTGCTCGAAAATGGTTGCTAGGGAGGGGTTAGGAAGTGTTGAGGGGATTCATGATTGGCTGTTTTACTGCCCCAAGTCAAACGAGACCACCCTCGTGTTTCAATGATAATTCAGTCCAGAGATATCCCTTTGATCTCTTTCAATGGAAGTCTATGGGAGTTGTTGCTAAGGTGCTCTAAATGGTTGCTAGGGCGTGGCTTAATAGCTTCACAATGATCCTGAGAGACAGATTGGTCGTCTGAGTAAAATGAGCCCGCCCCCTTGTCTCTAAGACACTGTGATCCAGAGTTATGTTCAATACAAAATCTACCAAAGACTTAACATTGGGGCAACTTTGGGCAGCTCATGCCCCCCAGGGGTGCAACTTTTACCCCATTGTGAGGTATGTTCTCACAGAGCCTGTCAGCCTCTTCAAATGTGGTAAATCACACGTCTCTGTGAAATCCTCGCTCTGAGCTATGACTCGTCAAAGTTCGGCGCAATGTTAAGTCAATGGGATTTTTTGCCCAATTTTTTGCACCTGGGGCAATCACCGTACCCCCGATCGCTTATAAAAGTCAGAGCACACCATTCCCAAAAAATCCACACGATTTGACGCCTCATTTTTGGGTCTGCGACCAAAAAATTTTGAAAAAAATTCCATTGACTTACATAGGGGCAACTTTGGGCAGCTCCTGCCCCCCAGGGGTGCAACTTTTACCCCATTGTGAGGTATGTTCTCACAGAGCCTGTCAGCCTCTTCAAATGTGGTAAATCACACGTCTCTGCGAAATCCTCGCTCTGAGCTATGACTCGTCAAAGTTTTGCTCAATGTTAAGTCAATGGGATTTTTTGCCCAATTTTTTGCCCCTGGGGCAAACACCGTACCCCCGATCGCTTATAAAAGTCATAACACACCTCTCCTCAATGAGCCGCACGATTTGACACCTCATTCATGGGTCTACGCCAAAAGATGCGGGACGAGTTAGGCGCCGAAGTTTTGTACGGAAGAAGAAGAAGAAGAACTAGATAGGTACATTTCCTGAAGAAAATGTGAGTGGTGCTTGCCGTGGCAAAATTTCTTACCACAATGTCCCACCTACTGCCCAAAGTTGAAAGAGGCCATCCCCATGACAGTAGGATGTTCTGGTGCAGAGATATAGGTGTTGTTCCATGGTTGCTAGGGAAACCCATCTGGTTGATATGCAGTTACTAAGGTGACAGCCACTAACGCTACTTGCCATCCTGAGTAAAATAAGTCAACCCGGAAGTCTCTACGATTTTCTAGTACAGAGATATGTGATTTGTTACTTGGTTGCTAGGGTAAACCCTTCTGGTTGCTAGGAAGTTACCAAGGGGCAAGCCAACAATGCTCCTTGCCATCCTGAGTGAAATAAGTCAATCCGGAAGTCTCTGTGATTTTCTTGTGCAGAGATATGTGATTTGTTTCTTGGTTGCTAGGGTAACCCCATCTGGTTGCTAGGCAGTTACCAAGGTGACAGGCAACAATGCTCCTTGCCATCCTGAGTAAAATAAGTCAACCCGGAAGTCTCTGTGATTTTCTTGTGCAGAGATATGTGATTTGTTTCTTGGTTGCTAGGGTAACCCCTTCTGGTTGCTAGGCAGTTACCAAGGGGCAAGACAACAATGCTCCTTGCCATCCTAAATGAAATAAGTCAACACGGAATCACTACAATTTTCTGGTTCAGAGATATATGATTAGTTACTTGGTTGCTAGGGTAACCCCATCTGGTTGCTCGGCAGTTACCAAGGTGACAGCCAACAATGCTCCTTGCCATCCTGAGTGAAATAAGTCAACCCGGAAGTCTCTGTGATTTTCTTGTGCAGAGATATGTGATTTGTTTCTTGGTTGCTAGGGTAACCCCATCTGGTTGCTAGGCAGTTACCAAGGTCGCAGGCAACAATGCTCCTTGCCATCCTGAGTGAAATAAGTCAAACTGGAAGTCTCTGTGATTTTCTTGTGCAGAGATATGTGATTTGTTTCTTGGTTGCTAGGGTAACCCCATCTGGTTGCTAGGCAGTTACCAAGGTGACAGCCAACAATGCTCCTTGCCATCCTGAGTGAAATAATTCAACCCGGAAGTCTCTGTGATTTTCTTGTGCAGAGATATGTGATTTGTTTCATGGTTGCTAGGGTAACCCCATTTGGTTGCTAGGCAGTTACCAAAGTAACATCCAACAATGCTCCTTGCCATCTTGAGTGAAATAAGTCAACTCGGAAGTCTCTACGATTTTGTAGTGCAAAGATATGAGATTTGTTACTTGGTTGCTATGGTAAACCCATCTGGTTGCTAGGCAGTTACCAGGGTGATATTTATCAAGTCTACTTTCCATCCTGAGTGAAATAAGTCAACCCGGAAGTCTCTACGACATTCTGATCCTAAGATACACATCTTAGTGATTTTGAATGGATGTCAATGGTGTTTTGTTGCTAGGGTGCTTTAAATGGTTGCTAGGGCATGGCTAAGTAGTTCATATGATGAAAGCTGAAGACTGGTTACTCACCCAATGAAAACAAAGCAACTATCATGTCTCTAGGACATTCTGATCTGAAGATATCTTACTGTAATTGAAATCAATAAATGTGGTTGCTAAGGTGCTCTAAATTGTTGCTAGGGAGTGGCTTGGCAGCTGCCAATGATGAATCTCCAAAGGCTGCTTGTCAGTATGAATGATATAAACCAACTCCCATGCTTCTGTGACATTCAGAACGGAAGATATCTCTCTTTGGATTTTGGTTGCTAAGGTGCTCGAAAATGGTTGATAGGGAGGGGCTAGAAAGTGTTGAGGGGATTCATGATTGGCTGTTTTACTGCCCCAAGTCAAATGAGACCACCCTCGTGTTTCTATGATAATTCAGTCCGGAGAAATCCCTTTGATCTCTTTCAATGGAAGTCTATGGGACTTGTTGCTAAGGTACTGTAAATGGTTGCTAGGGCGTGGCTTGATAGCTTCACAATGATCCTGAGAGACTGATTGGTCGTCTGAGTAAAATGAGCCCGCCCCCTTGTCTCTAAGACACTGTGATCCAGAGTTATGTTCAATACACAATTTACCATAGACTTAACATTGGGGCAAATTTGGGCAGCTCCTGCCCCCAAGGGGTGCAACTTTTACCCCATTGTGAGGTATATTCTCACAGAGCCTGTCAGCCTTTTCAAATGTGGTAAATCACACGTCTGTGTGATATCCTCGCTCTGAGCTATGACTCGTCAAAGTTCGGAGCAATGTAAAGTCAATGGGATTTTTTGCCCAATTTTTTGCCCCTGGGGCAAATACCATACCCCCGATCGCTTATAAAAGTCATAGCACACCATTCCCAAATAATCCGCACGATTTGACGCCTCATTCGTGGGTCTGTGACCAAAAAATTTTGCAAAAAATTCCATTGACTTACATTGGGGCAACTTTGGGCAGCTCCTGCCCCCCAGGGGTAAAAGTTTTACCCCATTGTGAGGTATGTTCTCACAGAGTCTGTCAGCCTCTTCAAATCTCATAAATCACACGTCTCTGCGAAATCCTAGCTCTGAGCTATGACTCGTCAAAGTTCGGCTCAATGTTAAGTCAATGGGATTTTTTGCCCAGTTTTTTGCCCCTGGGGCAAACACCGTACCCCCGATCGCTTATAAAAGTCATAGCACACCTCTCCTCAATGAGCCGCACGATTTGACACCTCATTCATGGGTCTACGCCAAAAGGTGCGGGACGAGTTAGGTGCCGAAGTTTTGTACGGAAGAAGAAGAAGAAGAAGAAGAAGAAGAAAAACTAGAATGTACATTTCCTGAAGAAAATGTGAGTGGTGCTTGCCGTGGCAAAATTTCTTACCATAATGTCCCACCTACTGCCCAAACTTGAAAGAGGCCACCCCCATGACAGTAGGATGTTCTGGTGCAAAGATATTGGTGTTGTTCTATGGTTGCTAGGAAAACCCATCTGGTTGATATGCAGTTACTAAGGTGACAGCCACCAATGCTACTTGCCATCCTGAGTAAAATAAGTCAACCCGGAAGTCTTTACGATTTTCTAGTAGAGAGATATGTGATTTGTTACTTGGTTGCTAGGGTAACCCCATCTGGTTGCTAGGCAGTTAACAAGGGGCAAGCCAACAATGCTCCTTGCCATCCTGAGTGAAATAAGTCAACCCGGAAATCTCTGTGATTTTCTTGTGCAGAGATATGTGATTTGTTTCTTGGTTGCTAGGGTAACCCCATCTGGTTGCTAGGCAGTTACCAAGGTGACAGCCAACAATGCTCCTTGCCATCCTGAGTGAAATAAGTCAACCCAGAAGTCTCTGTGATTTTCTAGTACAGAGATATGTGATTTGTTTCTTGGTTGCTAGTGTAACCCCATCTGGTCGCTAGGCAGTTACCAAGGTGACAGCCAACAATGTTCCTTGCCATCCTGAGTGAAATAAGTCAACCTGCAAGTCTCTGTGATTTTCTTGTGCAGAGATATATGATTTGTTTCTTGGTTGCTAGGGTAACCCCATTTGGTTGCTAGGCAGTTACCAAGGTGACAGCCAACAATGCTCCTTGCCATCCTGAGTGAAATAAGTCAACCCAGAAGTCTCT
Organism: Moxostoma hubbsi; assembly: GCA_032164185.1. Classification (NCBI taxonomy): domain Eukaryota; kingdom Metazoa; phylum Chordata; class Actinopteri; order Cypriniformes; family Catostomidae; genus Moxostoma; species Moxostoma hubbsi. The sequence continues at coordinate 10,456,352 of JAVLUX010000045.1, forward strand.
GTGATTTTCTTGTGCAGAGATATGCGATTTCTTTCTTGGTTGCTAGGGTAACCCCATCTGGTTGCTAGGCAGTTACCTACGTGATACTCATAAGGCCCCTTGCAATCCTGTGAGAAATATTTCAACCCCTATGTCTCTACGATGTTCTGGTTCAAAGATATTTGATTTGTTACTTGGTTGCTAGGGTAACCCCATCTGGTTGCTAGGCAGTTATCAAGGTGACAGGGAACAATGCTCCTTGCCATCCTGAGTGAAATAAGTCAACCCGGAAGTCTCTACGTCATTCTGATCCCAAGATACACATCTTAGTGATTTTGAATGGATGTCAATGGTTCTTTGTTGCTAGGGTGCTTTAAATGGTTGCTAGGGCGTGGCTAAGTAGTTCACATGATGAAAGCTGAAGACTGATTACTCACCCAATTAAAACAAAGCAACTATCATGTCTCTAGGACATTCTGATCTGAAGATATCTTACTGTAATTGAAATCAATAAATGTGGTTGCTAGGGTGCTCTAAATTGTTGCTAGGGAGTGGCTTGGCAGCTGCCAATGATGAATCTCCAAAGGCTGCTTGTCAGTATGAATGATATAAACCAACTCCCATGCCTCTGTGACATTCAGAATGGAAGATATCTCTCTTTGGATATTGGTTGCTAAGGTGCTCGAAAATGGTTGCTAGGGAGGGGCTAGGAAGTGTTGAGGGGATTCATGATTGGCTGTTTTACTGGCCCAAGTCAAACGAGACCACCCTTGTGTTTCTATGGTAATTCAGTCCAGAAAAATCCCTTTGATCTCTTTCAATGGAAGTCTATGGGACTTGTTGCTAAGGTACTGTAAATGGTTGCTAGGGCGTGGCTTGATAGCTTCACAATGATCCTGAGAGACTGATTGGTCGTCTGAGTAAAATGAGCCTGCCCCCTTGTCTCTAAGACACTGTGATCCAGAGTTATGTTCAATACAAAATCTACCATAGACTTAACATTGGGGCAAATTTGGGCAGCTCCTGCCCCCAAGGGGTGCAACTTTTACCCCATTGTGAGGTATGTTCTCACAGAGCCTGTAAGCCTCTTCAAATGTGGTAAATCACACGTCTCTGTGAAATCCTTGCTCTGAGCTATGACTCGTCAAAGTTCGGCTCAATGTTAAGTCAATGGGATTTTTTGCCCAATTTTTTGCCCCTGGGGCAAATACCGTATCCCCGATCACTTATAAAAGTCATAGCACACCATTCCCAAATAATCCGCACGATTTGATGCCTCATTCGTGGGTCTGTGACCAAAAAATTTTGCCAAAAATTCCATTGACTTACATTGGGGCAACTTTGGGCAGCTCCTGCCCCCCAGGGGTAAAAGTTTTACCCCATTGTGAGGTATGTTCTCACAGAGCCTGTCAGCCTCTTCAAATGTGGTAAATCACACGTCTCTGCGAAATCCTCGCTCTGAGCTATGACTCGTCAAAGTTCAGCTCAATGTTAAGTCAATGGGATTTTTTGCCCAATTTTTTGCCCCTGGGGCAAACACCGTACCCCCGATCACTTATAAAAGTCATAGCACACCTCTCCTCAATGAGCCGCACGATTTGACACCTCATTCATGGGTCTACGCCAAAAGGTGCGGGACGAGTTACGCGCCGAAGTTTTGTACGGAAGAAGAAGAAGAAGAAGAAGAAGAAGAAAAATAAGTATGTGAGATTACAATAGTGTTGCTTTGCAAGCACCACTAATAACTAGAATGTACATTTCCTGAAGAAAATGTGAGTGGTGCTTGCCGTGGCAAAACTCGTCAAATAGCATTTTCTAACTTGTTTCTAAGCACTAAAATAAAGGTCATAGAATGTTGCTAACACGTGTTTTTCATGATGGTGGCACGTTTTTAGAATGTTTTAGCACTTCGCTAGGTGAAGCTAGCATGTGTTAGCATGATACTAGCATGTTTTTAGCATGTTTTAGCACTTTGTTTGGCAATGCTAACATGTGTTAGCATGATGCTAGCACGTTTTTAACATGTTTTAGCAATCCCCTAAGCAATGCTAACATGCATTAGCATAATGCTAGCACGTTTTAACATATTTTAGCACTTCGCTAGGTGAAGCTAGCATGTGTTAGCATGATACTAGCACGTTTTTAGCATGTTTTAGCACTTCGCTAGGCGATGCTAACATGTGTTAGCATGATGCTAGCACGTTTTTAACATGTTTTAGCAATCCCCTAAGCAATGCTAACATGCATTAGCATAATGCTAGCACGTTTTAACATGTTTTAGCACTTTGCTAGGCGATGCTAACATGTGTTAGCATGATGCTAGCACGTTTTTAACATGTTATAGCAATCCCCTAAGCAATGCTAACATGCATTAGCATAATGCTAGCACGTTTTAACATGTTTTAGCACTTTGCTTGGCAATGCCAACATGTGTTAGCATGATGCTAGCACGTTTTTAGCATGTTTTAACACTTCGCTAAGCAATACTAGCATGTGTTAGCATGTTGCTAACACGTTTATAGCATGTTTTAGCACTTCGCTAGGTGATGCCAGCATATGTTAGCATGATACTAGCACGTTTTTAGCATGTTTTAGCACTTCGCTAGGCGATGCCAGCATGTGTTAGCATGATGCTAACACGTTTATAGCATTTTTTAGCACTTCGCTAGGTGATGCCAGCATATGTTAGCATGATGCTAGCACATTTTTAGCATGTTTTAGGGTGTGGCTATGAAGATTTTTATTGGCTGCTTGATAAAAGAAATCCTCTGAGGGAGAGGGAGAGAGAGAGACGCAGGGCTGACAGGCCCTTTTTTTGTCTGTGTGTGTGAAAATGTCAGTTGGGATTTAAATTTCTGAACATTCCGCAATGTAAAGTCAATGGGACTTTTTTGGCCGCTTTTTCGTCTGCTGTTCGAACATCGTACACCCGATCGCTTAGAAAAGATATAGCACACCTCTCCTCAATGAGCCGCACGATTTGATGCCTCACTCAGGGGTCTGTGACAAAAGCTGCGGGAGGAGTAGCGCGCCAAACTATGTGTGGAATAATAATAATTATAACTAGAATGTACATTTCCTGAAGAAAATGTGAGTGGTGCTTGCCGTGGCAAAACTCGTCAAATAGCATTTCCTAACTTGTTTCTAAGCACTAAAATAAAGGTCATAGAATGTTGCTAACATGTGTTTTTCATGATGGTAGCACATTTTAGAATGTTTTAGCACTTCACTAGGTGAAGCTATCATGTGTTAGAATGATACTAGCACGTTTTAGCATGTTTTAGCACTTTGTTTGGCAATGCTAACATGTGTTAGCATGATGCCAGCACATTTTAACATGTTTTAGCAATCCCCTAAGCAATGCTAACATGCATTAGCATAATGCTAGCATGTTTTAACATATTTTAGCACTTCGCTAAGCGATGCTAACATGTATTAGCATGATGTTAGCACGTTTTCAACATATTTTAGCAATCCCCTAAGCAATGCTAACCTGCATTAGCATAATGCTAGCACATTTTAACATGTTTTAGCACTTTGCTAGGCAATGCCAGCATGTGTTAGCATGATGCTAGCACATTTTTAGCATGTTTTAACATTTTGATAGGCACTACTAGCATGTGTTAGCATGGTGTTAGCACGTTTTTAGCATGTTTTAGCAATCCCCTAAGCAATGCTAATATGAATTAGCATAATGCTAGCACGTTTTAACATGTTTTAGCACTTCGCTAGGCGATGCCAGCATGTGTTAGCATGATGCTAACACATTTTAGCATGTTTTAGCACTTCACTAGGCGATGCAAACATGTGTTAGCATGATGCTAGCATGTTTTTAATATGTTTTAGCAATCCCCTAAGCAATGCCAGCATGCATTAGCATAATGCTAGCATGTTTTAACATTTTTTAGCACTTCGCTAGGTGATGCCAGCATGTGTTAGCATGATGCTAGCACGTTTTTAGCATGTTTTAACACTTCGCTAGGCAATACTAGCATGTGTTAGCATGTTGTTAGCACGTTTTTAGCATGTTTTAGCACTTCGCTAGGCGATGCCAACATGTTTTAGCATGTAGCTAGCATGTTTTTAGCATGTTTTATCACTTCGCTAGGCGATGCCAGCATGTGTTAGCATGTTGCTAACACGTTTATAGCATGTTTTAGCACTTCGCTAGGTGATGCCAGCATATGTTAGCATGATGCTAGCACATTTTTAGCATGTTTTAGGGTGTGGCTATGAAGATTTTTATTGGCTGCTTGATAAAAGAAATCCTCTGAGGGAGAGAGAGCGAGAGACGCAGGGCTGACAGGCCCTTTTTTGTCTGTGTGTGTGAAAATGTCAGTTGGGATTTAAATTTCTGAACATTCCGCAATGTAAAGTCAATGGGACTTTTTTGGCCTCTTTTTCGTCCGCTGTTCGAACATCGTACACCCGATCGCTTAGAAAAGTCATAGCACACCTCTCCTCAATGAGCCGCACGATTTGACACCTCATTCATGGGTCTACGCCAAAAGGTGCGGGACGAGTTAGGTGCCGAAGTTTTGTACGGAAGAAGAAGAAGAAGAAGAAGAAGAAAAATAAGTATGTGAGATTACAATAGTGTTGCTTTGCAAGCACCACTAACTAGAATGTACATTTCCTGAAGAAAATGTGAGTGGTGCTTGCCGTGGCAAAATTTCTTACCACAATATCCCACCTACTGCCCAAAGTTGAAAGACGCTACCCCCATGACAGTAGTATGTTCTGGTGCAGAGATATTGGTGTTGTTCCATGGTTGCTAGGGTAACCCCATCTGGTTGCTAGGCAGTTACCAAGGTGACAGGCAACAATGCACCTTGCCATCCTGAGTGAAATAAGTCAACCCGGAAGTCTCTGTGATTTTCTTGTGCAGAGATATGTGATTTGTTTCTTGGTTGCTAGGGTAACCCCATCTGGTTGCTAGGCAGTTACCAAGGTGACAGCCAACAATGCTCCTTGCCATCCTGAGTGAAATAAGTCAACCCGGAAGTCTCTGTGATTTTCTTGTGCATAGATATGCGATTTGTTTCTTGGTTGCTAGGGTAACCCCATCTGGTTGCTAGGCAGTTACCAAGGTGACAGGCAATAATGCTCCTTGCCATCCTGAGTGAAATAAGTCAACCCGGAAGTCTCTGTGATTTTCTTGTGCAGAGATATGTGATTTGTTTCTTGGTTGCTAGGGTAACCCCATCTGGTTGCTAGGCAGTTACCAAGGTGACAGCCAACAATGCTCCTTGCCATCCTGAGTGAAATAAGTCAACCCGGAAGTCTCTGTGATTTTCTAGTACATAGATACGTGATTTGTTACTTGGTTGCTAGGATAACCCCATCTGGTTGCTAGGCAGTTACCAGGGTGATATTTATCAAGTCTACATTCCATCCTGAGTGAAATAAGTCAACCCGGAAGTCTCTGTGATTTTCTTGTGCAGAGATATGTGATTTGTTTCTTGGTTGCTAGGGTAACCCCATCTGGTTGCTAGGCAGTTACCAAGGTGACAGCCAACAATGCTCCTTGCCATCCTGAGTGAAATAAGTCAACCCGGAAGTCTCTGTGATTTTCTTGTGCATAGATATGTGATTTGTTTCTTGGTTGCTAGGGTAACTCCATCTGGTTGCTAGGCAGTTACCAAGGTGACAGGCAACAATGCACCTTATCATCCTGAGTGAAATAAGTCAACCCGGAAGTCTCTGTGATTTTCTTGTGCAGAGATATGTGATTTGTTTCTTGGTTGCTAGGGTAACCCCATCTGGTTGCTAGGCAGTTACCAAGGTGACAACCAATAATGCTCCTTGCCATCCTGAGTGAAATAAGTGAACCCGGAAGTCTCTGTGATTTTCTAGTACATAGATATGTGATTTGTTACTTGGTTGCTAGGATAACCCCATCTGGTTGCTAGGCAGCTACCAGGGTGATATTTATCAAGTCTACATTCCATCCTGAGTGAAACAAGTCAACCCGGAATTCTCTGTGATTTTCTTGTGCAGAGATATGTGATTTGTTTCTTGGTTGCTAGGGTAACCCCATCTGGTTGCTAGGCAGTTACCAAGGTGACAGCCAACAATGCTCCTTGCCATCCTGAGTGAAATAAGTCAACCCGGAAGTCTCTGTGATTTTCTTGTGCAGAGATATGTGATTTGTTTCTTGGTTGCTAGGGAAACCCCATCTGGTTGCTAGGCAGTTACCAAGGTGACAGGCAACAATGCTCCTTGCCATCCTGGGTGAAATAAGTCAAACCAGAAGTCTCTGTGATTTTCTTGTGCAGAGATATGTGATTTGTTTCTTGGTTGCTAGGGTAATCCCATTTGGTTGCTAGGCAGTTACCAGGGTGATATTTATCAAGTCTACTTTCCATCCTGAGTGAAATAAGTCAACCCGGAAGTCTCTACGACATTCTGATCCTAAGATACACATCTTAGTGATTTTGAATGGATGTCAATGGTGTTTTGTTGCTAGGGTGTTTTAAATGGTTGCTAGGGCATGGCTAAGTAGTTCATATGATGAAAGCTGAAGACTGGTTACTCACCCAATGAAAACAAAGCAACTATCATGTCTCTAGGACATTCTGATCTGAAGATATCTTACTGTAATTGAAATCAATAAATGTGGTTGCTAGGGTGCTCTAAATTGTTGCTAGGGAGTGGCTTGGCAGCTGCCAATGATGAATCACCAAAGGCTGCTTGTCAGTATGAATGATATAAACCAACTCCCATGCTTCTGTGACATTCAGAATGGAAGATATCTCTCTTTGGATTTTGGTTGCTAAGGTGCTCGAAAATGGTTGCTAGGGAGGGGCTAGGAAGTGTTGAGGGGATTCATGATTGGCTGTTTTACTGCCCCAAGTCAAGTGAGACCACCCTCGTGTTTCTATGATAATTCAGTCCGGAGAAATCCCTTTGATCTCTTTCAATGGAAGTCTATGGGACTTGTTGCTAAGGTACTGTAAATGGTTGCTAGGGCGTGGCATGATAGCTTCACAATAATCCGGAGAGACTGATTGGTCGTCTGAGTAAAATGAGCCCGCCCCCTTGTCTCTAAGACACTGTGATCCAGAGTTATGTTCAATACACAATTTACCATAGACTTAACATTGGGGCAAATTTGGGCAGCTCCTGCCCCCAAGGGGTGCAACTTTTACCCCATTGTGAGGTATGTTCTCACAGAGCCTGACAGCCTCTTCAAATGTGGTAAATCACACATCTGTGTGATATCCTCGCTCTGAGCTATGACTTGTCAAAGTTCGGCGCAATGTTAAGTCAATGGGATTTTTTGCCCAATTTTTTGCCCCTGGGGCAAATACCATACCCCCGATCGCTTATGAAAGTCATAGCACACCATTCCCAAATAATCCGCACGATTTGACGCCTCATTCGTGGGTCTGTGACCAAAAAATTTTGCAAAAAATTCCATTGACTTACATTGGGGCAACTTTGGGCAGCTCCTGCCCCCCAGGGGTAAAAGTTTTACCCCATTGTGAGGTATGTTCTCACAGAGCCTGTCAGCCTCTTCAAATGTGGTAAATCACACGTCTCTGTGAAATCCTCGCTCTGAGCTATGACTCGTCAAAGTTCGGCTCAATGTTAAGTCAATGGGATTTTTTGCCCAGTTTTTTGCCCCTGGGGCAAACACCGTACCCCCGATCGCTTATAAAAGTCATAGCACACCTCTCCTCAATGAGCCGCTCGATTTGACACCTCATTCATGGGTCTACACCAAAAGGTGCGGGACGAGTTAGGTGCCGAAGTTTTGTACGGAAGAAGAAGAAGAAGAAGAAGAAGAAAAATAAGTATGTGAGATTACAATAGTGTTGCTTTGCAAGCACCACTAACTAGAATGTACATTTCCTGAAGAAAATGTGAGTGGTGCTTGCCGTGGCAAAATTTCTTACCACAATGTCCCACCTACTGCCCAAAGTTGAAAGAGGCCACCCCCATGACAGTAGAATGTTCTGGTGCAGAGATATAGGTGTTGTTCCATGGTTGCTAGGGAAACCCATCTGGTTGATATGCAGTTACTAAGGTGTCAGCCACCAACGCTACTTACCATCCTGAGTAAAATATGTCAACCCGGAAGTCTCTACGATTTTCTAGTACAGAGATATGTGATTTGTTACATGGTTGCTAGGGTAACCCCATCTGGTTGCTAGGCAGTTACCAAGGGGCAAGCCAACAATGCTCCTTGCCATCCTAAATGAAAAAAGTCAACACGGAATCACTACAATTTTCTGGTTCAGAGATATATGATTTGTTACTTGGTTGCTAGGGTAACCCCATCTGGTTGCTAGGCAGTTACCAAGGTGACAGCCAACAATGCTCCTTGCTCTCCTGAGTGAAATAAGTCAACCCGGAAGTCTCTGTGATTTTCTTGTGCAGCGATATGTGATTTGTTTATTGGTTGCTAGGGTAACCCCATCTGGTTGCTAGGCAGTTACCAAGGTGACAGGCAACAATGCTCCTTGCCATCCTGAGTGAAATAAGTCAACCCGGAAGTCTCTGTGATTTTCTAGTACAGAGATATGTGATTTGTTTCTTGGTTGCTAGGGTAACCCCATCTGGTTGCTAGGCAGTTACCAAGGTGACAGCCAAGAATGCTCCTTGCCATCCTGACTGAAATAAGTCAACCTGGAATCTCTACGATTCTGTGGTTCAGAGATACGTGATTTGTTAATTGGTTGCTAGGGTAACCCCATCTGGTTGCTAGGCAGTTACCAAGGTGACAGCCAACAATGCTCCTTGCCATCCTGAGTGAAATAAGTCAACCCGGAAGTCTCTGTGATTTTCTTGTGCAGAGATGTGCGATTTGTTTCTTGGTTGCTAGGGTAACCCCATCTGGTTGCTAGGCAGTTACCAAGGTGACAGCAAACAATGCTCCGTGCCATCCTGAGTGAAATAAGTCAACCCGGAAGTCTCTGTGATTTTCTTGTGCAGAGATATGTGATTTGTTTATTGGTTGCTAGAGTAACCCCATTTGGTTGCTAGGCAGTTACCAGGGTGATATTTATCAAGTCTACTTTCCATCCTGAGTGAAATAAGTCAACCCGGAAGTCTCTACGACATTCTGATCCTAAGATACACATCTTAGTGATATTGAATGGATGTCAATGGTGTTTTGTTGCTAGGGTGCTTTAAATGGTTGCTAGGGCGTGGCTAAGTAGTTCACATGATGAAAGATGAAGACTGATTACTCACCCAATTAAAACAAAGCAACTATCATGTCTCTAGGACATTCTGATCTGAAGATAACTTACTTCAATTGAAATCAATAAATGTGGTTGCTAGGGTGCTCCAAATTGTTGCTAGGGAGTAGCTTGGCAGCTGCCAATGATGAATCTCCAATGGCTGCTTGTCAGTATGAATGATACAAACCAACTCCCATGCCTCTGTGACATTCAGAATGGAAGATATCTCTCTTTGGATTTTGGTTGCTAAGGTGCTCGAAAATGGTTGCTAGGGAGGGGCTAGGAAGTGTTGAGGGGATTCATGATTGGCTGTTTTACTGCCCCAAGTCAAACGAGACCACCCTCGTGTTTCTATGATAATTCAGTCCAGAGATATCCCTTTGATCTCTTTCAATGGAAGTCTATGGGAGTTGTTGCTAAGGTGCTCTAAATGGTTGCTAGGGCGTGGCTTGATAGCTTCACAATGATCCTGAGAGACTGATTGGTCATCTGAGTAAAATGAGCCCGCCCCCTTGTCTCTAAGACACTGTGATCCAGAGTTATGTTCAATACAAAATCTACCATAGACTTAACATTGGGGCAAATTTGGGCAGCTCATGCCCCCCAGGGGTGCAACTTTTACCCCATTGTGAGGTATGTTCTCACAGAGCCTGTCAGCCTCTTCAAATGTGGTTAATCACACGTCTCTGTGAAATCCTCGATCTGAGCTATGACTCGTCAAAGTTCGGCGCAATGTTAAGTCAATGGGATTTTTTGCCCAATTTTTTGCCCCTGGGGCAATCACCGTACCCCCGATCGATTATAAAAGTCATAGGACACCATTCCCAAATAATCCGCACAATTTGACGCCTCATTTGTGGGTTTTCGACCAAAAAATTTTGAAAAAAATTCCATTGACTTACATTGGGGCAACTTTGGGCAGCTCCTGCCCCCCAGGGGTGCAACTTTTACCCCATTGTGAGGTATGTTCTCACAGAGCCTGTCAGCCTCTTCAAATGTGGTAAATCACATGTCTCTGCGAAATCCTCGCTTTGAGCTATGACTCGTCAAAGTTCGGCGCAATGTTAAGTCAATGGGATTTTTTGCCCAATTTTTTGCCCCTGGGGCAAACACCGTACCCCCGATCGCTTATAAAAGTCATAGCACACCTCTCCTCAATGAGCCGCACGATTTGACACCTCATTCATGGGTCTACGCCAAAAGGTGCGGGACGAGTTAGGTGCCGAAGTTTTGTACGGAAGAAGAAGAAGAAGAAGAAGAAGAAGAAAAATAAGTATGTGAGATTACAATAGTGTTGCTTTGCAAGCACCACTAACTAGAATGTACATTTCCTGAAGAAAATGTGAGTGGTGCTTGCCGTGGCAAAATTTCTTACCATAATGTCCCACCTACTGCCCAAAGTTGAAAGAGGCCACCCCATTGACAGTAGGATGTTCTGGTGCAAAGATATTGGTGTTGTTCCATGGTTGCTAGGAAAACCCATCTGGTTGATATGCAGTTACTAAGGTGACAGCCACCAATGCTACTTGCCATCCTGAGTAAAATAAGTCAACCCGGAAGTCTTTATGATTTTCTAGTAGAGAGATATGTGATTTGTTACTTGGTTGCTAGGGTAACCCCATCTGGTTGCTAGGCAGTTAACAAGGGGCAAGCCAACAATGCTCCTTGCCATCCTGAGTGAAATAAGTCAACCCGGAAATCTCTGTGATTTTCTTGTGCAGAGATATGTGATTTGTTTCTTGGTTGCTAGGGTAACCCCATCTGGTTGCTAGGCAGTTACCAAGGTGACAGCCAACAATGCTCCTTGCCATCCTGAGTGAAATAAGTCAACCCAGAAGTCTCTGTGATTTTCTAGTACAGAGATATGTGATTTGTTTCTTGGTTGCTAGTGTAACCCCATCTGGTCGCTAGGCAGTTACCAAGGTGACAGCCAACAATGTTCCTTGCCATCCTGAGTGAAATAAGTCAACCTGCAAGTCTCTGTGATTTTCTTGTGCAGAGATATATGATTTGTTTCTTGGTTGCTAGGGTAACCCCATTTGGTTGCTAGGCAGTTACCAAGGTGACAGCCAACAATGCTCCTTGCCATCCTGAGTGAAATAAGTCAACCCAGAAGTCTCTGTGATTTTCTTGTGCAGAGATATGCGATTTCTTTCTTGGTTGCTAGGGTAACCCCATCTGGTTGCTAGGCAGTTACCTACGTGATACTCATAAGGCCCCTTGCAATCCTGTGAGAAATATTTCAACCCCTATGTCTCTACGATGTTCTGGTTCAAAGATATTTGATTTGTTACTTGGTTGCTAGGGTAACCCCATCTGGTTGCTAGGCAGTTATCAAGGTGACAGGGAACAATGCTCCTTGCCATCCTGAGTGAAATAAGTCAACCCGGAAGTCTCTACGTCATTCTGATCCCAAGATACACATCTTAGTGATTTTGAATGGATGTCAATGGTTCTTTGTTGCTAGGGTGCTTTAAATGGTTGCTAGGGCGTGGCTAAGTAGTTCACATGATGAAAGCTGAAGACTGATTACTCACTCAATTAAAACAAAGCAACTATCATGTCTCTAGGACATTCTGATCTGAAGATATCTTAATGTAATTGAAATCAATAAATGTGGTTGCTAGGGTGCTCTAAATTGTTGCTAGGGAGTGGCTTGGCAGCTGCCAATGATGAATCTCCAAAGGCTGCTTGTCAGTATGAATGATATAAACCAACTCCCATGCCTCTGTGACATTCAGAATGGAAGATATCTCTCTTTGGATATTGGTTGCTAAGGTGCTCGAAAATGGTTGCTAGGGAGGGGCTAGGAAGTGTTGAGGGGATTCATGATTGGCTGTTTTACTGGCCCAAGTCAAACGAGACCACCCTTGTGTTTCTATGGTAATTCAGTCCAGAAAAATCCCTTTGATCTCTTTCAATGGAAGTCTATGGGACTTGTTGCTAAGGTACTGTAAATGGTTGCTAGGGCGTGGCTTGATAGCTTCACAATGATCCTGAGAGACTGATTGGTCGTCTGAGTAAAATGAGCCTGCCCCCTTGTCTCTAAGACACTGTGATCCAGAGTTATGTTCAATACAAAATCTACCATAGACTTAACATTGGGGCAAATTTGGGCAGCTCCTGCCCCCAAGGGGTGCAACTTTTACCCCATTGTGAGGTATGTTCTCACAGAGCCTGTAAGCCTCTTCAAATGTGGTAAATCACACGTCTCTGTGAAATCCTTGCTCTGAGCTATGACTCGTCAAAGTTCGGCGCAATGTTAAGTCAATGGGATTTTTAGCCCAATTTTTTGCCCCTGGGGCAAATACCGTACCCCCGATCACTTATAAAAGTCATAGCACACCATTCCCAAATAATCCGCACGATTTGATGCCTCATTCGTGGGTCTGTGACCAAAAAATTTTGCCAAAAATTCCATTGACTTACATTGGGGCAACTTTGGGCAGCTCCTGCCCCCCAGGGGTAAAAGTTTTACCCCATTGTGAGGTATGTTCTCACAGAGCCTGTCAGCCTCTTCAAATGTGGTAAATCACACGTCTCTGCGAAATCCTCGCTCTGAGCTATGACTCGTCAAAGTTCAGCTCAATGTTAAGTCAATGGGATTTTTTGCCCAATTTTTTGCCCCTGGGGCAAACACCGTACCCCCGATCGCTTATAAAAGTCATAGCACACCTCTCCTCAATGAGCCGCACGATTTGACACCTCATTCATGGGTCTACGCCAAAAGGTGCGGGACGAGTTACGCGCCAAAGTTTTGTACGGAAGAAGAAGAAGAAGAAGAAGAAGAAGAAGAAAAATAAGTATGTGAGATTACAATAGTGTTGCTTTGCAAGCACCACTAACTAGAATGTACATTTCCTGAAGAAAATGTGAGTGGTGCTTGCCGTGGCAAAACTCGTCAAATAGCATTTTCTAACTTGTGTCTAAGCACTAAAATAAAGGTCATAGAATGTTGCTAACACGTGTTTTTCATGATGGTAGCACGTTTTAACATGTTTTAGCACTTCGCTAGGTGAAGCTAGCATGTGTTAGCATGATACTAGCACGTTTTTTGCATGTTTTAGCACTTCGTTTGGCGATGCTAACATGTGTTAGCATGATGCTAGCACGTTTTTAACATGTTTTAGCAATCCCCTAAGCAATGCTAACATGCATTAGCATAATGCTAGCACGTTTTAACATGTTTTAGCACTTCGCTAGGTGAAGCTAGCATGTGTTAGCATGATACTAGCACGTTTTTAGCATGTTTTAGCACTTCGTTTGGCGATGCTAACATGTGTTAGCATGATGCTAGCACGATTTTTAACATGTTTTAGCAATCCCCTAAGCAATGCTAAAATGCATTAGCATAATGCTAGCACGTTTTAACATGTTTTAGCACTTCGCTAGGTGAAGCTAGCATGTGTTAGCATGATACTAGCACGTGTTTTGCAGGTTTTAACACTTTGCTAGGCGATGCTAACATGTGTTAGCATGATGCTAGCACGTTTTTAACATGTTTTAGCAATCCCCTAAGCAATGCTAACGTGCATTAGCATAATGCTAGCACGTTTTAACATGTTTTAGCACTTCGCTAGGCGATGCCAGCATGTGTTAGCATGATGCTAGCACGTTTTTAGCATGTTTTAACACTTCGATAGACAATACTAGCATGTGTTAGCATGTTGTTATCACGTTTCTAGCATAATTTAGCACTTCGCTAGGCGATGCCAACATGTGTTACCATGTTGCGAGCACGTTTTTAGCATGTTTTAGCACTTCGCTAGGCGATGCCAGCATGTGTTAGCATGTTGCTAACACGTTTATAGCATGTTTTAGCACTTCGCTAGGTGATGCCAGCATATGTTAGCATGATGCTAGCACATTTTTAGCATGTTTCAGGGTGTGGCTATGAAGATTTTTATTGGCTGCTTGATAAAAGAAATCCTCTGAGGGAGAGAGAGAGAGAGACGCAGGGCTGACAGGCCCTTTTTTGTCTGTGTGTGTGGAAATGTCAGTTGGGATTTAAATTTCTGAACATTCCGCAATGTAAACTCAATGGGACTTTTTTGGCCGCTTTTTCGTCCGCTGTTCGAACATCGTACACCCGATCGCTTATAAAAGTCATAGCACACCTCTCCTCAATGAGCCGCTCGATTTGACACCTCATTCATGGGTCTACGCCAAAAGGTGCGGGACGAGTTAGGTGCCGAAGTTTTGTACGGAAGAAGAAGAAGAAGAAGAAGAACTAGAATGTATATTTCCTGAAGAAAATGTGAGTGGTGCTTGCCGTGGCAAAACTCATCAAATAAAATTTTCTAACTTGTTTCTAAGCACTAAAATAAAGGTCATAGAATGTTGCTAACATGTGTTTTTCATGATGGTAGCACATTTTTAAATGTTTTAGCACTTTGCTAGGCAAAGCTAGCATGTGTTAGCATGATACTAGCACGTTTTTAGCATGTTTTAGCACTTCGTTTGGCGATGCTAACATGTGTTAGCATGATGCTAGCACATTTTTAACATGTTTTAGCAATGCCCTCGGCAATGCTAACATGTGTTAGCATGATGCTAGCACATTTTTAGCATGTTTTAACAATTCCCTAGGCAATGCTAACATGTATTAGCATAATGCTAGCACGCTTTAGCATGTTTAAACACTTCGCTAGGCGATGCCAACATGTGTTAGCATGATGCTAGCACATTTTTAGCATGTTTTAGTACTTCGCGATACTAGTATGTGTTAGCATGTTGCTAGCACGTTTTTAGCATGTTTTAGCACTTATCTATGCGATGCCAGCATGTGTTAGCATGATGCTAGCACATTTTTAGCATGTTTTAGTACTTCGTTTGCCGAAGCCAGCATATGTTAGCATGATGCTAGCATATTTTTAGCATGTTTTAGTACTTCGCTATGCGATACTAGTATGTTTTAGCATGTTGCTAGCATGTTTTTAGCATGTTTTAGCACTTCGCTATGCAATTCTAATATGTTTTAGCATGTTGCTAGCATGTTTTTAGCATGTTTTAGCACTTCGCTAGACGATGCCAGCATATGTTAGCATGATGCTAGCACGTTTTTAGCATGTTTTAGCACTTTGCTAGGCGATACCAGCATGTGTTAGCATGATGCTAGCACGTTTTAGCACTTCGCTATGCGATACTAGTATGTTTTAGCATGTTGCTAGCACGTTTTTAGCATGTTTTAGCACTTCGCTATGCAATACTAATATGTTTTAGCATGTTGCTAGCATGTTTTTAGCATGTTTTAGCACTTCGCTATGCAATACTAATATGTTTTAACATGTTGCTAGCATGTTTTTAGCATGTTTTAGCACTTCGCTAGGCGATGCCAGCATAAGTTAGCATGATGCTAGCACATTTTTAGCATGTTTTTGTTGTGGCTATGAAGATTTTTATTGGCTGCTTGATAAAAGAAATCCTCTGAGGGAGAGAGAGAGAGACACGCAGGGCTGACAGGCCCTTTTTTGTCTGTGTGTGTGAAAATGTCAGTTGGGATTTAAATTTCTGAACATTCCGCAATGTAAAGTCAATGGGACATTTTTGGCCGCTTTTTCATCCGCTGTGCGAACATCGTACCCCCGATCGCTTATAAAAGTCATAGCACACCTCTCCTCAATGAGCCGCACGATTTGACACCTCATTCATGGGTCTACGCCAAAAGGTGCGGGACAAGTTAGGTGCCGAAGTTTTGTACGGAAGAAGAAGAAGAAGAAGAAGAAGAAGAAAAATAAGTATGTGAGATTACAATAGTGTTGCTTTGCAAGCACCACTAATAAGTATGTGAGATTACAATAGTGTTGCTTTGCAAGCACCACTAACTAGAATGTACATTTCCTGAAGAAAATGTGAGTGGTGCTTGCAGTGCCAAAATTTCTTACCACAATGTCCCACCTACTGCCCAAAGTTGAAAGAGGCCACCCACATGACAGTAGGATGTTCTGGTGCAGAGATATTGGTGTTGTTCCATGGATGCTAGGGAAACCCATCTGGTTGATATGCAGTTACTAAGGTGACAGCCACCAATTCTACTTACCATCCTGAGTAAAATAAGTCAACCCGGAAGTCTGTACGATTTTGTAGTAGAGAGATATGTGATTTGTTACTTGGTTGCTAGGGCAACCCCATCTGGTTGCTAGGCAGTTACCAAGGTGACAGCCAACAATGCTCCTTGCCATCCTGAGTGAAATAAGTCAACCCGGAAGTCTCTGTGATTTTCTAGTACAGAGATATGTGATTTGTTTCTTGGTTGCTAGGGTAACCCCATCTGGTCGCTAGGCAGTTACCAAGGTGACAGCCAACAATGTTCCTTGCCATCCTGAGTGAAATAAGTCAACCCAGATTTCTCTGTGATTTTCCAGTACAGAGATATGTGATTTGTTTCTTGGTTGCTAGGGTAACCCCATCTGGTTGCTAGGCAGTTACCAAGGTGACAGCCAACAATGCTCCTTGCCATCCTGAGTGAAATAAGTCAACCCGGAAGTCTCTGTGATTTTCTTGTGCAGAGATATGTGATTTGTTTTTTGGTTGCTAGGGTAACCCCATCTGGTTGCTAGGCAGTTACCAAGGTGACAGCCAACAATGCTCCTTGCCATCCTGAGTGAAATAAGTCAACCCGGAAGTCTCTGTGATGTTCTTGTGCAGAGATATGTGATTTGTTTCTTGGTTGCTAGGGTAACCCCATTTGGTTGCTAGGCAGTTACCAGGGTGATATTTATCAAGTCTACTTTCCATCCTGAGTGAAATAAGTCAACCCGGAAGTCTTTACGTCATTCTGATCCTAAGATACACATCTTAGTGATTTTGAATGGATGTCAATGGTTCTTTGTTGCTAGGGTGCTTTAAATGGTTGCTAGGGCGTGGATAAGTAGTTCACATGATGAAAGCTGAAGACTGATTACTCACCCAATTAAAACAAAGCAACTATCATGTCTCTAGGACATTCTGATCTGAAGATATCTTACTGTAATTGAAATCAATAAAGGTGGTTGCTAGGGTGCTCCAAATTGTTGCTAGGGAGTGGCTTGGCAGCTGCCAATGATGAATCTCCAAAGGCTGCTTGTCAGTATGAATGATATAAACCAACTCCCATGCTTCTGTGACATTCAGAATGGAAGATATCTCTCTTTGTATTTTGGTTGCTAAGGTGCTCGAAAATGGTTGCTAGGGAGGGGCTAGGAAGTGTTGAGGGGATTCATGATTGGCTGTTTTACTGCCCCAAGTCAAACAAGACCACCCTCGTGTTTCTATGATAATTCAGTCCGGAGAAATCCCTTTGATCTCTTTCAATGGAAGTCTATGGGACTTGTTGCTAAGGTGCTGTAAATGGTTGCTAGGGCGTGGCTTGATAGCTTCACAATGATCCTGAGAGACTGATTGGTCGTCTGAGTAAAATGAGCCCGCCCCCTTGTCTCTAAGACACTGTGATCCAGAGTTATGTTCAATACAAAATCTACCATTGACTTAACATTGGGGCAAATTTGGGCAACTCCTGCCCCCCAGGGGTGCAACTTTTACCCCATTGTGAGGTATGTTCTCACAGAGCCTGTCAGCCTCTTCAAATGTGGTAAATCACACGTCTCTGCGAAATCCTCGCTCTGAGCTATTACTCGTCAAAGTTCGGCTCAATGTTAAGTCAATGGGATTTTTTGCCCAATTTTTTGCCCCTGGGGCAAATACCGTACCCCCGATCACTTATAAAAGTCATAGCACACCATTCCCAAATAATCCGCACGATTTGATGACTCATTCGTGGGTCTGTGACCAAAAAATTTTGCCAAAAATTCCATTGACTTACATTGGGGCAACTTTGGGCAGCTCCTGCCCCCCAGGAGTAAAACTTTTACCCCATTGTGAGGTATGTTCTCACAGAGCCTGTCAGCCTCTTCAAATGCGGTAAATCACACGTCTCTGCGAAATCCTCGCTCTGAGCTATTACTCGTCAAAGTTCGGCTCAATGTTAAGTCAATGGGATTTTTTGCCCAATTTTTTGCCCCTGGGGCAAACACCGTACCCCCGATCGCTTATAAAAGTCATAGCACACCATTCCCAAATAATCCGCACGATTTGACGCCTCATTCGTGGGTCTGTGACAAAAGCTGCGGGAGAAGTAGCGCGCCAAACTTTTGTCCGGAATAATAATAATAAAAAAAATAATAATAATAATAACTAGAATGTACATTTCCTGAAGAAAATGTGAGTGGTGCTTGCCGTGGCAAAATTTCTTACCACAATGTCCCACCTACTGCCCAAAGTTGAAAGAGGCCACCCCCATGACAGTAGGATGTTCTGGTGCAGAGATATTGGTGTTGTTCCATGGTTGCTAGGGAAACCCATCTGGTTGATATGCAGTTACTAAGGTGACAGCCACCAATGCTACTTACCATCCTGAGTAAAATAAGTCAATCCGGAAGTCTCTACGATTTTGTAGTACAGAGATATGTGATTTGTTTCTTGGTTGCTAGGGTAACCACATCTGGTTGCTAGGCAGTTACCAAGGTGACAGCCAACAATGCTCCTTGCCATCCTGAGTGAAATAAGTCAACCCGGAAGTCTCTGTGATTTTCTTGTGCAGAGATATGTGATTTGTTTCTTGGTTGCTAGGGTAACCCCATTTGGTTGCTATGCAGTTACCAGGGTGATATTTATCAAGTCTACTTTCGATCCTGAGTGAAATAAGTCAACCCCGAAGTCTCTGTGACTTTCTTGTGCAGAGATATGTGATTTGTTTCTTGGTTGCTAGGGTAACCCCATCTGGTTGCTAGGCAGTTACCAAGGTGACAGCCAACAATGTTCCTTGCCATCCTGAGTGAAATAAGTCAACCCAGATTTCTCTGTGATTTTCTAGTACAGAGATATGTGATTTGTTTCTTGGTTGCTAGGGTAACCCCATCTGGTCGCTAGGCAGTTACCAAGGTGACAGCCAACAATGTTCCTTGCCATCCTGAGTGAAATAAGTCAACCCAGATTTCTCTGTGATTTTCCAGTACAGAGATATGTGATTTGTTTCTTGGTTGCTAGGGTAACCCCATCTGGTTGCTAGGCAGTTACCAAGGTGACAGGCAACAATGCTCCTTGCCATCCTGAGTGAAATAAGTCAACCCGTAAGTCTCTGTGATTTTCTTGTGCAGAGATATGTGATTTGTTTCTTGGTTGCTAGGGTAACCCCATCTGGTTGCTAGGCAGTTACCAAGGTGACAGCCAACAATGCTCCTTGCCATCCTGAGTGAAATAAGTCAACCCGGAAGTCTCTGTGATTTTCTTGTGCAGAGATATGCTATTTGTTTCTTGGTTGCTAGGGTAACCCCATTTGGTTGCTAGGCAGTTACCAGGGTGATATTTATCAAGTCTAATTTCCATCCTGAGTGAAATAAGTCAACCCGGAAGTCTCTACGTCATTCTGATCCTAAGGTACACATCTTAGTGATTTTGAATGGATGTCAATGGTTCTTTGTTGCTAGGGTGCTTTAAATGGTTGCTAGGGCGTGGCTAAGTAGTTCACATGATGAAAGCTGAAGACTGATTACTCACCCAATGAAAACAAAGCAACTATCATGTCTCTAGGACATTCTGATCTGAAGATATCTTACTGTAATTGAAATCAATAAATGTGGTTGCTAGGGTGCTCTAAATTGTTGCTAGGGAGTGGCTTGGCAGCTGCCAATGATGAATCTCCAAAGGCTGCTTGTCAGTATGAATGATATAAACCAACTCCCATGCTTCTGTGACATTCAGAATGGAAGATATCTCTCTTTGGATTTTGGTTGCTAAGGTGCTCGAAAATGGTTGCTAGGGAGGGGCTAGGAAGTGTTGAGGGGATTCATGATTGGCTGTTTTACTGCCCCAAGTCAAACAAGACCACCCTCGTGTTTCTATGATAATTCAGTCCGGAGAAATCCCTTTGATCTCTTTCAATGGAAGTCTATGGGACTTGTTGCTAAGGTGCTGTAAATGGTTGCTAGGGCGTGGCTTGATAGCTTCACAATGATCCTGAGAGACTGATTGGTCGTCTGAGTAATATGAGCCCGCCCCCTTGTCTCTAAGACACTGTGATCCAGAGTTATGTTCAATAAAAAATCTACCATTGACTTAACATTGGGGCAAATTTGGGCAACTCCTGCCCCCCAGGGGTGCAACTTTTACCCCATTGTGAGGTATGTTCTCACAGAGCCTGTCAGCCTCTTCAAATGTGGTAAATCACACGTCTCTGTGAAATCCTCGCTCTGAGCTATGACTCGTCAAAGTTCGGACAATGTTAAGTCAATGGGATTTTTTGCCCAATTTTTTGCCCCTGGGGTAAATACCGTACCCCCGATCACTTATAAAAGTCATAGCACACCATTCCCAAATAATCCGCACGATTTGATGCCTCATTCGTGGGTCTGTGACCAAAAAATTTTGCCAAAAATTCCATTGACTTACATTGGGGCAAATTTGGGCAGCTTCTGCCCCCCAGGGGTAAAACTTTTACCCCATTGTGAGGTATGTTCTCACAGAGCCTGTCAGCCTCTTCAAATGTGGTAAATCACACGTGTCTGCGAAATCCTCGCTCTGAGCTATTACTCGTCAAAGTTCGGAGCAATGTTAAGTCAATGGGATTTTTTGCCCAATTTTTTGCCCCTGGGGCAAATACCGTACCCCTGATCACTTATAAAAGTCATAGCACACCATTCCCAAATAATCCGCACGATTTGATGCCTCATTCGTGGGTCTGTGACCAAAAAATTTTGCCAAAAATTCCATTGACTTACATTGGGGCAACTTTGGGCAGCTCCTGCCCCCCAGGGGTAAAACTTTTACCCCATTGTGAGGTATGTTCTCACAGAGCCTGTCAGCCTCTTCAAATGTGGTAAATCACACGTCTCTGCGAAATCCTCGCTCTGAGCTATTACTCGTCAAAGTTCGGCTCAATGTTAAGTCAATGGGATTTTTTGCCCAATTTTTTGCCCCTGGGGCAAATACCGTACCCCCGATCACTTATAAAAGTCATAGCACACCATTCCCAAATAATCCGCACGATTTGATGCCTCATTCGTGGGTCTGTGACCAAAAAATTTTGCCAAAAAATCCATTGACTTACATTGGGGCAACTTTGGGCAGCTCCTGCCCCCCAGGGGTAAAACTTTTACCCCATTGTGAGGTATGTTCTCACAGAGCCTGTCAGCCTCTTCAACTGTGGTAAATCACACGTCTCTGCGAAATCCTCGCTCTGAGCTATTACTCGTCAAAGTTCGGCTCAATGTTAAGTCAATGGGATTTTTTGCCCAATTTTTTGCCCCTGGGGCAAATACCGTACCCCCGATCACTTATAAAAGTCATAGCACACCATTCCCAAATAATCCGCACGATTTGATGCCTCATTCGTGGGTCTGTGACCAAAAAATTTTGCCAAAAATTCCATTGACTTACATTGGGGCAACTTTGGGCAGCTCCTGCCCCCCAGGGGTAAAACTTTTACCCCATTGTGAGGTATGTTCTCACAGAGCCTGTCAGCCTCTTCAAATGTGGCAAATCACACGTCTCTGCGAAATCCTCGCTCTGAGCTATTACTCGTCAAAGTTCGGCTCAATGTTAAGTCAATGGGATTTTTTGCCCAATTTTTTGCCCCTGGGGCAAACACCGTACCCCCGATCGCTTATAAAAGTCATAGCACACCATTCCCAAATAATCCGCACGATTTGACGCCTCATTCGTGGGTCTGTGACAAAAGCTGCGGGAGAAGTAGCGCGCCAAACTTTTGTCCGGAATAATAATAATAAAAAAAAAAATAATAATAATAACTAGAATGTACATTTCCTGAAGAAAATGTGAGTGGTGCTTGCCGTGGCAAAATTTCTTACCACAATATCCCACCTACTGCCCAAAGTTGAAAGACGCTACCCCCATGACAGTAGTATGTTCTGGTGCAGAGATATTGGTGTTGTTCCATGGTTGCTAGGGTAACCCCATCTGGTTGCTAGGCAGTTACCAAGGTGACAGGCAACAATGCACCTTGCCATCCTGAGTGAAATAAGTCAACCCGGAAGTCTCTGTGATTTTCTTGTGCAGAGATATGTGATTTGTTTCTTGGTTGCTAGGGTAACCCCATCTGGTTGCTAGGCAGTTACCAAGGTGACAGCCAACAATGCTCCTTGCCATCCTGAGTGAAATAAGTCAACCCGGAAGTCTCTGTGATTTTCTTGTGCATAGATATGCGATTTGTTTCTTGGTTGCTAGGGTAACCCCATCTGGTTGCTAGGCAGTTACCAAGGTGACAGGCAATAATGCTCCTTGCCATCCTGAGTGAAATAAGTCAACCCGGAAGTCTCTGTGATTTTCTTGTGCAGAGATATGTGATTTGTTTCTTGGTTGCTAGGGTAACCCCATCTGGTTGCTAGGCAGTTACCAAGGTGACAGCCAACAATGCTCCTTGCCATCCTGAGTGAAATAAGTCAACCCGGAAGTCTCTGTGATTTTCTAGTACATAGATACGTGATTTGTTACTTGGTTGCTAGGATAACCCCATCTGGTTGCTAGGCAGTTACCAGGGTGATATTTATCAAGTCTACATTCCATCCTGAGTGAAATAAGTCAACCCGGAAGTCTCTGTGATTTTCTTGTGCAGAGATATGTGATTTGTTTCTTGGTTGCTAGGGTAACCCCATCTGGTTGCTAGGCAGTTACCAAGGTGACAGCCAACAATGCTCCTTGCCATCCTGAGTGAAATAAGTCAACCCGGAAGTCTCTGTGATTTTCTTGTGCATAGATATGTGATTTGTTTCTTGGTTGCTAGGGTAACTCCATCTGGTTGCTAGGCAGTTACCAAGGTGACAGGCAACAATGCACCTTATCATCCTGAGTGAAATAAGTCAACCCGGAAGTCTCTGTGATTTTCTTGTGCAGAGATATGTGATTTGTTTCTTGGTTGCTAGGGTAACCCCATCTGGTTGCTAGGCAGTTACCAAGGTGACAACCAATAATGCTCCTTGCCATCCTGAGTGAAATAAGTGAACCCGGAAGTCTCTGTGATTTTCTAGTACATAGATATGTGATTTGTTACTTGGTTGCTAGGATAACCCCATCTGGTTGCTAGGCAGCTACCAGGGTGATATTTATCAAGTCTACATTCCATCCTGAGTGAAACAAGTCAACCCGGAATTCTCTGTGATTTTCTTGTGCAGAGATATGTGATTTGTTTCTTGGTTGCTAGGGTAACCCCATCTGGTTGCTAGGCAGTTACCAAGGTGACAGCCAACAATGCTCCTTGCCATCCTGAGTGAAATAAGTCAACCCGGAAGTCTCTGTGATTTTCTTGTGCAGAGATATGTGATTTGTTTCTTGGTTGCTAGGGAAACCCCATCTGGTTGCTAGGCAGTTACCAAGGTGACAGGCAACAATGCTCCTTGCCATCCTGGGTGAAATAAGTCAAACCAGAAGTCTCTGTGATTTTCTTGTGCAGAGATATGTGATTTGTTTCTTGGTTGCTAGGGTAATCCCATTTGGTTGCTAGGCAGTTACCAGGGTGATATTTATCAAGTCTACTTTCCATCCTGAGTGAAATAAGTCAACCCGGAAGTCTCTACGACATTCTGATCCTAAGATACACATCTTAGTGATTTTGAATGGATGTCAATGGTGTTTTGTTGCTAGGGTGTTTTAAATGGTTGCTAGGGCATGGCTAAGTAGTTCATATGATGAAAGCTGAAGACTGGTTACTCACCCAATGAAAACAAAGCAACTATCATGTCTCTAGGACATTCTGATCTGAAGATATCTTACTGTAATTGAAATCAATAAATGTGGTTGCTAGGGTGCTCTAAATTGTTGCTAGGGAGTGGCTTGGCAGCTGCCAATGATGAATCACCAAAGGCTGCTTGTCAGTATGAATGATATAAACCAACTCCCATGCTTCTGTGACATTCAGAATGGAAGATATCTCTCTTTGGATTTTGGTTGCTAAGGTGCTCGAAAATGGTTGCTAGGGAGGGGCTAGGAAGTGTTGAGGGGATTCATGATTGGCTGTTTTACTGCCCCAAGTCAAGTGAGACCACCCTCGTGTTTCTATGATAATTCAGTCCGGAGAAATCCCTTTGATCTCTTTCAATGGAAGTCTATGGGACTTGTTGCTAAGGTACTGTAAATGGTTGCTAGGGCGTGGCATGATAGCTTCACAATGATCCGGAGAGACTGATTGGTCGTCTGAGTAAAATGAGCCCGCCCCCTTGTCTCTAAGACACTGTGATCCAGAGTTATGTTCAATACACAATTTACCATAGACTTAACATTGGGGCAAATTTGGGCAGCTCCTGCCCCCAAGGGGTGCAACTTTTACCCCATTGTGAGGTATGTTCTCACAGAGCCTGACAGCCTCTTCAAATGTGGTAAATCACACATCTGTGTGATATCCTCGCTCTGAGCTATGACTTGTCAAAGTTCGGCGCAATGTTAAGTCAATGGGATTTTTTGCCCAATTTTTTGCCCCTGGGGCAAATACCATACCCCCGATCGCTTATGAAAGTCATAGCACACCATTCCCAAATAATCCGCACGATTTGACGCCTCATTCGTGGGTCTGTGACCAAAAAATTTTGCAAAAAATTCCATTGACTTACATTGGGGCAACTTTGGGCAGCTCCTGCCCCCCAGGGGTAAAAGTTTTACCCCATTGTGAGGTATGTTCTCACAGAGCCTGTCAGCCTCTTCAAATGTGGTAAATCACACGTCTCTGTGAAATCCTCGCTCTGAGCTATGACTCGTCAAAGTTCGGCTCAATGTTAAGTCAATGGGATTTTTTGCCCAGTTTTTTGCCCCTGGGGCAAACACCGTACCCCCGATCGCTTATAAAAGTCATAGCACACCTCTCCTCAATGAGCCGCTCGATTTGACACCTCATTCATGGGTCTACACCAAAAGGTGCGGGACGAGTTAGGTGCCGAAGTTTTGTACGGAAGAAGAAGAAGAAGAAGAAGAAGAAGAAAAATAAGTATGTGAGATTACAATAGTGTTGCTTTGCAAGCACCACTAACTAGAATGTACATTTCCTGAAGAAAATGTGAGTGGTGCTTGCCGTGGCAAAATTTCTTACCACAATGTCCCACCTACTGCCCAAAGTTGAAAGAGGCCACCCCCATGACAGTAGGATGTTCTGGTGCAGAGATATTGGTGTTGTTCCATGGTTGCTAGGGAAACCCATCTGGTTGATATGCAGTTACTAAGGTGACAGCCACCAATGCTACTTACCATCCTGAGTAAAATAAGTCAATCCGGAAGTCTCTACGATTTTGTAGTACAGAGATATGTGATTTGTTTCTTGGTTGCTAGGGTAACCACATCTGGTTGCTAGGCAGTTACCAAGGTGACAGCCAACAATGCTCCTTGCCATCCTGAGTGAAATAAGTCAACCCGGAAGTCTCTGTGATTTTCTTGTGCAGAGATATGTGATTTGTTTCTTGGTTGCTAGGGTAACCCCATTTGGTTGTTATGCAGTTACCAGGGTGATATTTATCAAGTCTACTTTCGATCCTGAGTGAAATAAGTCAACCCCGAAGTCTCTGTGATTTTCTTGTGCAGAGATATGTGATTTGTTTCTTGGTTGCTAGGGTAACCCCATCTGGTTGCTAGGCAGTTACCAAGGTGACAGCCAACAATGCTCCTTGCCATCCTGAGTGAAATAAGTCAACCCGGAAGTCTCTGTGATTTTCTAGTACAGAGATATGTGATTTGTTTCTTGGTTGCTAGGGTAACCCCATCTGGTCGCTAGGCAGTTACCAAGGTGACAGCCAACAATGTTCCTTGCCATCCTGAGTGAAATAAGTCAACCCAGATTTCTCTGTGATTTTCCAGTACAGAGATATGTGATTTGTTTCTTGGTTGCTAGGGTAACCCCATCTGGTTGCTAGGCAGTTACCAAGGTGACAGGCAACAATGCTCCTTGCCATCCTGAGTGAAATAAGTCAACCCGGAAGTCTCTGTGATTTTCTAGTACATAGATATGTGATTTGTTACTTGGTTGCTAGGATAACCCCATCTGGTTGCTAGGCAGCTACCAGGGTGATATTTATCAAGTCTACATTCCATCCTGAGTGAAACAAGTCAACCCGGAATTCTCTGTGATTTTCTTGTGCAGAGATATGTGATTTGTTTCTTGGTTGCTAGGGTAACCCCATCTGGTTGCTAGGCAGTTACCAAGGTGACAGCCAACAATGCTCCTTGCCATCCTGAGTGAAATAAGTCAACCCGGAAGTCTCTGTGATTTTCTTGTGCAGAGATATGTGATTTGTTTCTTGGTTGCTAGGGAAACCCCATCTGGTTGCTAGGCAGTTACCAAGGTGACAGGCAACAATGCTCCTTGCCATCCTGGGTGAAATAAGTCAAACCAGAAGTCTCTGTGATTTTCTTGTGCAGAGATATGTGATTTGTTTCTTGGTTGCTAGGGTAATCCCATTTGGTTGCTAGGCAGTTACCAGGGTGATATTTATCAAGTCTACTTTCCATCCTGAGTGAAATAAGTCAACCCGGAAGTCTCTACGACATTCTGATCCTAAGATACACATCTTAGTGATTTTGAATGGATGTCAATGGTGTTTTGTTGCTAGGGTGTTTTAAATGGTTGCTAGGGCATGGCTAAGTAGTTCATATGATGAAAGCTGAAGACTGGTTACTCACCCAATGAAAACAAAGCAACTATCATGTTTCTAGGACATTCTGATCTGAAGATATCTTACTGTAATTGAAATCAATAAATGTGGTTGCTAGGGTGCTCTAAATTGTTGCTAGGGAGTGGCTTGGCAGCTGCCAATGATGAATCACCAAAGGCTGCTTGTCAGTATGAATGATATAAACCAACTCCCATGCTTCTGTGACATTCAGAATGGAAGATATCTCTCTTTGGATTTTGGTTGCTAAGGTGCTCGAAAATGGTTGCTAGGGAGGGGCTAGGAAGTGTTGAGGGGATTCATGATTGGCTGTTTTACTGCCCCAAGTCAAGTGAGACCACCCTCGTGTTTCTATGATAATTCAGTCCGGAGAAATCCCTTTGATCTCTTTCAATGGAAGTCTATGGGACTTGTTGCTAAGGTACTGTAAATGGTTGCTAGGGCGTGGCATGATAGCTTCACAATGATCCGGAGAGACTGATTGGTCGTCTGAGTAAAATGAGCCCGCCCCCTTGTCTCTAAGACACTGTGATCCAGAGTTATGTTCAATACACAATTTACCATAGACTTAACATTGGGGCAAATTTGGGCAGCTCCTGCCCCCAAGGGGTGCAACTTTTACCCCATTGTGAGGTATGTTCTCACAGAGCCTGACAGCCTCTTCAAATGTGGTAAATCACACATCTGTGTGATATCCTCGCTCTGAGCTATGACTTGTCAAAGTTCGGCGCAATGTTAAGTCAATGGGATTTTTTGCCCAATTTTTTGCCCCTGGGGCAAATACCATACCCCCGATCGCTTATGAAAGTCATAGCACACCATTCCCAAATAATCCGCACGATTTGACGCCTCATTCGTGGGTCTGTGACCAAAAAATTTTGCAAAAAATTCCATTGACTTACATTGGGGCAACTTTGGGCAGCTCCTGCCCCCCAGGGGTAAAAGTTTTACCCCATTGTGAGGTATGTTCTCACAGAGCCTGTCAGCCTCTTCAAATGTGGTAAATCACACGTCTCTGTGAAATCCTCGCTCTGAGCTATGACTCGTCAAAGTTCGGCTCAATGTTAAGTCAATGGGATTTTTTGCCCAGTTTTTTGCCCCTGGGGCAAACACCGTACCCCCGATCGCTTATAAAAGTCATAGCACACCTCTCCTCAATGAGCCGCTCGATTTGACACCTCATTCATGGGTCTACACCAAAAGGTGCGGGACGAGTTAGGTGCCGAAGTTTTGTACGGAAGAAGAAGAAGAAGAAGAAGAAGAAGAAAAATAAGTATGTGAGATTACAATAGTGTTGCTTTGCAAGCACCACTAACTAGAATGTACATTTCCTGTAGAAAATGTGAGTGGTGCTTGCCGTGGCAAAATTTCTTACCACAATGTCCCACCTACTGCCCAAAGTTGAAAGAGGCCACCCCCATGACAGTAGGATGTTCTGGTGCAGAGATATTGGTGTTGTTCCATGGTTGCTAGGGAAACCCATCTGGTTGATATGCAGTTACTAAGGTGACAGCCACCAATGCTACTTACCATCCTGAGTAAAATAAGTCAATCCGGAAGTCTCTACGATTTTGTAGTACAGAGATATGTGATTTGTTTCTTGGTTGCTAGGGTAACCACATCTGGTTGCTAGGCAGTTACCAAGGTGACAGCCAACAATGCTCCTTGCCATCCTGAGTGAAATAAGTCAACCCGGAAGTCTCTGTGATTTTCTTGTGCAGAGATATGTGATTTGTTTCTTGGTTGCTAGGGTAACCCCATTTGGTTGTTATGCAGTTACCAGGGTGATATTTATCAAGTCTACTTTCGATCCTGAGTGAAATAAGTCAACCCGGAAGTCTCTGTGATTTTCTAGTACAGAGATATGTGATTTGTTTCTTGGTTGCTAGGGTAACCCCATCTGGTCGCTAGGCAGTTACCAAGGTGACAGCCAACAATGTTCCTTGCCATCCTGAGTGAAATAAGTCAACCCAGATTTCTCTGTGATTTTCCAGTACAGAGATATGTGATTTGTTTCTTGGTTGCTAGGGTAACCCCATCTGGTTGCTAGGCAGTTACCAAGGTGACAGGCAACAATGCTCCTTGCCATCCTGAGTGAAATAAGTCAACCCGGAAGTCTCTGTGATTTTCTTGTGCAGAGATATGTGATTTGTTTCTTGGTTGCTAGGGTAACCCCATCTGGTTGCTAGGCAGTTACCTAGGTGATAGGCAACAATGCTCCTTGCCATCCTGAGTTAAGTCAACCCGGAAGTCTCTGTGATTTTCTTGTGCAGAGATATGTGATTTGTTTCTTGGTTGCTAGGGTAACCCCATCTGGTTGCTAGGCAGTTACCAAGGTGATATTTATCAAGTTTACTTTCCATCCTGAGTGAAATAAGTCAACCCGGAAGTCTCTACCACATTCTGATCCTAAGATACACATCTTAGTGATTTTAAATGGATGTCAATTGTTCTTTGTTGCTAGGGTGCTTTAAATGGTTGCTAGGGCGTGGCTAAGTAGTTCACATGATGAAAGCTGAAGACTGATTACTCACCCAATGAAAACAAAGCAACTATCATGTCTCTAGGACATTCTGATCTGAAGATATCTTACTTTAATTGAAATCAATAAATGTGGTTGCTAGGGTGCTCTAAATTGTTGCTAGGGAGTGGCTTGGCAGCTGCCAATGATGAATCTCCAAAGGCTGCTTGTCAGTATGAATGATATAAACCAACTCCCATGCTTCTGTGACATTCAGAATGGAAGATATCTCTCTTTGTATTTTGGTTGCTAAGGTGCTCGAAAATGGTTGCTAGGGAGGGGCTAGGAAGTGTTGAGGGGATTCATGATTGGCTGTTTTACTGCCCCAAGTCAAACAAGACCACCCTCGTGTTTCTATGATAATTCAGTCCGGAGAAATCCCTTTGATCTCTTTCAATGGAAGTCTATGGGACTTGTTGCTAAGGTGCTGTAAATGGTTGCTAGGGCGTGGCTTGATAGCTTCACAATGATCCTGAGAGACTGATTGGTCGTCTGAGTAAAATGAGCCCGCCCCCTTGTCTCTAAGACACTGTGATCCAGAGTTATGTTCAATACAAAATCTACCATTGACTTAACATTGGGGCAAATTTGGGCAACTCCTGCCCCCCAGGGGTGCAACTTTTACCCCATTGTGAGGTATGTTCTCACAGAGCCTGTCAGCCTCTTCAAATGTGGTAAATCACATGTCTCTGTGAAATCCTCGCTCTGAGCTATGACTCGTCAAAGTTCGGACAATGTTAAGTCAATGGGATTTTTTGCCCAATTTTTTGCCCCTGGGGCAAATACCGTACCCCCGATCACTTATAAAAGTCATAGCACACCATTCCCAAATAATCCGCACGATTTGATGCCTCATTCGTGGGTCTGTGACCAAAAAATTTTGCCAAAAATTCCATTGACTTAGATTGGGGCAACTTTGGGCAGCTCCTGCCCCCCAGGGGTAAAACTTTTACCCCATTGTGAGGTATGTTCTCACAGAGCCTGTCAGCCTCTTCAAATGTGGTAAATCACACGTCTCTGCGAAATCCTCGCTCTGAGCTATTACT
Source organism: Moxostoma hubbsi (assembly GCA_032164185.1). Taxonomy (NCBI): domain Eukaryota; kingdom Metazoa; phylum Chordata; class Actinopteri; order Cypriniformes; family Catostomidae; genus Moxostoma; species Moxostoma hubbsi. Next base: position 10,486,725 of record JAVLUX010000045.1, read on the forward strand.
CGTCAAAGTTCGGCTCAATGTTAAGTCAATGGGATTTTTTGCCCAATTTTTTGCCCCTGGGGCAAATACCGTACCCCCGATCACTTATAAAAGTCATAGCACACCATTCCCAAATAATCCGCACGATTTGATGCCTCATTCGTGGGTCTGTGACCAAAAAATTTTGCCAAAAATTCCATTGACTTACATTGGGGCAACTTTGGGCAGCTCCTGCCCCCCAGGGGTAAAACTTTTACCCCATTGTGAGGTATGTTCTCACAGAGCCTGTCAGCCTCTTCAAATGTGGTAAATCACACGTCTCTGCGAAATCCTCGCTCTGAGCTATTACTCGTCAAAGTTCGGCTCAATGTTAAGTCAATGGGATTTTTTGCCCAATTTTTTGCCCCTGGGGCAAATACCGTACCCCCGATCACTTATAAAAGTCATAGCACACCATTCCCAAATAATCCGCACGATTTGATGCCTCATTCGTGGGTCTGTGACCAAAAAATTTTGCCAAAAATTCCATTGACTTACATTGGGGCAAATTTGGGCAGCTCCTGCCCCCCAGGGGTAAAACTTTTACCCCATTGTGAGGTATGTTCTCACAGAGCCTGTCAGCCTCTTCAAATGTGGTAAATCACACGTGTCTGCGAAATCCTCGCTCTGAGCTATTACTCGTCAAATTTCGGCGCAATGTTAAGTCAATGGGATTTTTTGCCCATTTTTTTGCCCCTGGGGCAAATACCGTACCCCCGATCGCTTATAACAGTCATAGCACACCATTCCCAAATAATCCGCACGATTTGACGCCTCATTCGTGGGTCTGTGACAAAAGCTGCGGGAGGAGTAGCGCGCCAAACTTTTGTCCGGAATAATAATAATAAAAAAAATAAAAATAATAATAATAATAATAATAATAAGTATGAGCAATAACAATAGTGATGCCTTGCTTTTGGCAAGCACCACTAATAATAAAAAGTATGAGCAATAACAATAGTGATGCCTTGCCTTTGGCAAGCACCACTAATAATAATAATAATAATAATAATAATAAGTATGAGCAATAACAATAGTGATGCCTTGCCTTTGGCAAGCACCACTAATAATAATAAGTATGAGCAATAACAATAGTGATGCCTTGCCTTTGGCAAGCACCACTAATAAGTTTAAATAGAATTTCAGTAAGTTGGCTTTCTCAAGCCAACCTAATAAGTTTGAATAGGATTTCTGTAAATTGGATTTCTCAAGCCAACCTAATAATAAGTTTAAATAAATGCTGCGCAAACACACCCACATTTATAATGAGACCGTATAAACACAGGCGTGATTATACACTTTAGAGAAAGTATTCTTCTGCAGTGTGTTATCATATCACTAATCTTACACACCGCAGACACATTTAATTAAACACAATTGTTTTTGTTTTTTGATGTTGTTGTTTTTTTCTAATTTACCTGATCCGGCGGCGGCCGCCATCTTGTTGCTCAGCAGCGGGGACGAGCACGTAGCAGTACACGGGCACGCGTCAATAGAGACATTCGGCAACGCATCATGGCATGGGGGCGTGGTTTAGTGTTGGGGAAAGCAACGTCCCGCTGCCATGATAAATTGAGTCCACCTGGTAAATCGAGTCTCTGGGCGTTCTCAATACCAAGTACGCCAAGTTCGGAGTCGCATACTTGGTAGTTCGGACTTTGCAAGTTCGACTTGGGAACGCATACCCCATGTCATTGCTAGGCAGTTACCATAGTAATACTTAATGAGCCTCCATGCTATCCTGAGTGAAATAATTCAACCCGGAAGTCTCTACAATTTTCTTTTGGAGAGATATGTGATTTGTTAATCAGTTGCTAGGGTAACCTCATGTGGTTGCTAGGCAGTTACCAGAGTGATACTTAATGAGGCTCCATGCTATCCAGAGTGAAATAAGTCAACCCAGATGTCTCTATTATTTTCTGGTGCAAAGATAGGTGATTTGTTACTCTGGTGTTAGGGTAACCTCATGTGGTTGCTAAGCAGTTACCAAAGTGATACTTAATGAGGCTCCTTGCTATCCTGAGTGAAATAAGTCAACCCGGAAGTCTCTATGACATTCTTATCCTGAGATACCCATCTTAGTGATTTTGAAAGGAAGTCAACGGGATTTGTTTGCTAGGGTGCTCTAAATGGTTGCTAGGGTATGGCTTAGTAGTTTCCATGATGATACTTAAAGACTGACTGCTCACTCAACTCAAACAAGCCGACTCTCATGTCTGTAAGACATTCTAATCACGTGATATCCATCTAAGCAATTTTGAATGGAATAGATTCTGGTTGCAAGGGTGCACTAAATGATAGACACACAGACAGACAGACAGAAAGATAATTTTTAATTTTATTTAATTTATTGATCAATTGTCACACATTATACATACATTTCTGCATATATACAGTGAAATTATTTATTTTTCACATATCCCAGCTAAGCTGGGGTCAGAGTGCAGGGTCAGCCATGATTCGGCACCCCTGGAGCAGATAGGATCAAGGGCCTTGCTCAAGGGCCCAACAGTGGTGTCTTGGCAGTGCTGGGGCTTGAACCCCCGACCTTCTGGTCAGTAACCCAGAGCCTTAACCGCTGAGCCAGATATGACAGATAGACAGACAGATAGACAGACAGATATGACAGCGAAAGGGAAGAAAAAGGATGAATAGAAAGAAACAGATAGAGAGATATATAATTATTGTATTGACATAGCAATACTGAAAATACAGTCATTTAAATAAAGTTTGATTTAATTTGTTAGAAATAATGATTGAATAGAGTGGCCCTCTGCATTTTAAGAGACATATAGAAGTAGAGATTTGATAGAAAAGAAGCCTAAAGCATGTTTATGCCTTCTGTTGGTGGCTCATCTGAACATTCCGTTAAGTGAATGGGATTTTTCCAGTTTTTAATCATCCGCTGTGGGAAAATTGTAAGTCGAATCAGTTAAAGATATAAGCACACTATTCGGGATAAGTCTTAAGGTCTGTGCTGAGTTTGGTGCATGTAGCTTAAAAGCTCTAGGAGGAGTTAGTCTTGATAATTTTAGTCTCATAATAATTATAATAATAAGTTAAACTGGATTTCAGTAAGTTTTCTTTCTCAAGCCAACCTAATAATAAGTTTAAATAGGATTTCTTTAAGTTGGCTTTCTCAAGCCAACCTAATAATAATAAGTTTAAATAGGATTTCAGTAAGTTGGCTTTCTCAAGCCAACCTAATAAGTATGTGAGATTACAATAGTGTTGCTTTGCAAGCACCACTAATAATAAGTATGTGAGATTACAATAGTGTTGCTTTGGAGATATAACCATACGCCTATTTTGGCATGCTCTTCGTCAAATTTGTTGATGCGCCATTCGAAAACAGTATTGTTTATCAAAATTCAGTGAATTTCTTTTTCTTGTGAGTGCCTCTAGATGATGCAGGCCAATTTTCATGCAAAACGGACAAACGGAATAGGACAAATTAAAAAAAGTAGGTTTTTCAGAAAATTCTAAATGGTCGATGTCCAAAATGGCGGACATATGAATTTTTCATATCGTTGGACTTTGAACTTTACAACTGATCTTCCAATGTATATTTTTAAAAAGTTATTTATTTGCAATTTAGTAATTCAGCCTAGTTAATTATTTGTGTTTGTGTGTGTGTGTGTGTGTGTGTGTGTGTTGTTAAAATATAGTAAGTTTAAGTTTAGTCACTGCTACATAATTTTATGATATGATGTCAGACCAATTTGCAACATTGTTAAAAGGTGACCCACCTTGAAAAGGCATCTCTACTCTAACCCGTGCACCAGTCTCTAATCTGTCCACCCCCAGCACTCAACATAAACTGGTCCAGGTCTGTATGGCCACATCTCACCTAAAATGAGGCAAGCACTTATGGTGTACTTATATAGTCGGAATGAGGCCAAATGTGCCACGTCTCAGCCCAAATCGGGCCAAATACGCATATACAAATTCTACCCAAATCTGGCAACCATTACTGGGCCAGAGCTGGCTTACTTTTAGTGAGCCGTTGCCAGAACACAGCCAAGTGAGCCAGCACTCGGCCGCAATTGGCCCGATTGCACTGGCTACCTGGGATACATATGGATATTTTTTTTTGATTAAAACTAAGTTGTGTTTTATATCATATTTCGTTTTATTGTAAATATACATTGCAGTGAAGATAACCGGAGTAGGAAGAGACGAGATTGTGATGTCATCAAGTACGCTGCTGTTCCAATTGCAAAATCACCGGACGGCGTCCTCCGTCCTCGGAAGTATGTTCTCCCAAGTCGAACTTGCAAAGTCCGAACTACCAAGTATGCGACTCCGAACTTGGCGTACTTGGTATTGAGAACGCCCAGAGACTCGTGCTGCGTCCCAATTCGCCTACTTATACTACGACCTAAAAGTATGTACTCTTTTTTTGAAGAAAATGTACATACTTTTGAGTGTGTAGCAAAAGAGTATGCACGTTCTGGGACATACTACGAAGACGTCATGCAATGGAAGAGAACGTGGTTGCCTAGTTACGCACACCGACAGTTAAACAAACATTCTACATTCCATTCATTCTTATATGTCCAATGCAATGCAGTGCAATGCGCCAGTTAATGAGGCGCTCAGTGTCTTCATCAGACCCTACAAGATAAACACGGTACTTTTTTTGCACAACACAAATCCATTAATATTATGAGACAATAAAATATAACTTTAATTAGCGCTAAACGTTTAAGTTCTTACACTTAAAAACTGAGGGCGCATCTCCGCTGCCGCATCCAGCCGCCATGTTTGCATCATCTCAAAGCTCCTCCCTCCCGCACGCAATGGGTTGTGGGCAATATTAGCCGTTAGAGTGTGCATCGATCTGCACTTCGGATTCTGACCGGAAATAGTAGACCATCCGGGTATCTTTGGAACACTCATTTCAACATACTACGATTTGGGACATACTAATTCTATTTTCGAATACTATTTAGGACGGATAGTATGCGAATTGGGACGCAGCATCGATTTACCAGGTGGACTCAATTTATCATGGCAGCGGGACGTTGCTTTCCCCAACACTAAACCACGCCCCCATGCCATGATGCGTTGCCGAATGTCTCTATTGACGCGTGCCCGTGTACTGCTACGTGCTCGTCCCCGCTGCTGAGCAACAAGATGGCGGCCGCCGCCGGATCAGGTAAATTAGAAAAAAACAACAACATCAAAAAACAAAAACAATTGTGTTTAATTAAATGTGTCTGCGGTGTGTAAGATTAGTGATATGATAACACACTGCAGAAGAATACTTTCTCTAAAGTGTATAATCATGCCTGTGTTTATACGGTCTCATTATAAATGTGGGTGTGTTTGCGCAGCATTAGCCCGTCAAAGCCTTGTCATTTATCCGCTTAAATGTCGATTCAGTTTATGTTTTGAGTCTGTTTTAAATAACTTATGAAACAAATGTATTGACCCTACTGTAAACGGTTGAAAGATCAACAGGTTTTAATTAAAATCGTCAATTTTGTCAGTTAGCAATGTAGCTTATTCAACTGCAGCGTCATGATAGAGAAAGAACACAATTCAAGGTCTGTCTCAAAACCCAGTGAGCTGCTGCCTACCTAGTCTGTAGTTTTAGCTATATGTGCCTTCTTAGTCCTCTGAACTTATTGTTTTTAGGTAGAAAAACGCTTATTAGGAAAGCATGTACCTAGGTGTTGTGGCTGTCATGATGACAAAAGCTAACTTCTAAGCACAGGTTGTTTTGATGTCGTGCCCAAAAATGCTGTCTATGTGGACAGTTTACTGTGGCGATCATAACTTGTCAAAATATTTTTCATGAAATAAATTGGTAGCTCGTTCAAATAATCAATCTAATAATATTCTTTTGAATTTCTTTCAAAGATTAAGTAAATGCCATTAACTTTGTCAAATCTAATCATAGTGTAAGTCTAAAGTTCATAATTAGAGGTGCTCATTTTAGCTACCTGGTATCTTCTAAACAAAACTTAAATTTCCTTGAAACTTCTTTGTCTTAGTGGTAATGTTTTGTGTTTAGCAAGTTTAACAACGGGAGAGAAAAAAATAATTTGACACCTTAGCATTAAAACCATATTCCTATCACATTTTGATGAAATAGTTCTTTTTCACAGACTGTGATGACGCATTTCCACCTTATTTAGCAGTGCAAATCAAGCTAATTTATTTATATTAAAAAAATATATATATTGAGTGTAAATTTATAACATTATTCTTTTTGTTATATTACCATGGAATTAGTTTTAAAAAACGAATTACCACAGCTGCGAGGGGGATTTCTAATACAGCTGCTGAGAGAGTGACCGTAAATTTGGCGTTTTCTTGGGATGGGCAATACCACTTATTTTCTTTTTGATCCGATACCAATAATTTCAAGTCCAATATCATAGATACCGATACTTCTATTAAATATATATTTTTGCGATTACTTGGGATAAAATTTTTAATTTAAAATAATATTATTTCGTCATAATCCATCATAATTTTATTAATTTTTTTTTAGCCTAAACAGAAAATGTTTAGAGTTTTGTTTACCCTTACAAAAATTAACCATTTCACTACAGTAACTATAGTTTAACCATGGTGTTTAGTTAAACCATAGTTACCACACAATTAATCATGGTTACTTACTACTACAATATTTCAGCCCAAAAAAAACATGGTTACTACAATATTACTTTAGTAAATCCATGGTTAACGATTTTTTAATTACTTCTTAACTACAATTATAAGAAATAAGAAATGTCACCTTTAGATATGTTTTTATTTGAATGTGAAATTACTCAAGAAGCAGTGGTGTAGTAGTGTCTGAAGAGTGAATTTATGAAAAACGCATGCATCCAATCTCTAAAATTAATTTACATTTATAGACAGTTCATGTAAAATGTGTATGATTTTTTTCCCTTTAAAATTGGGACTGTTGTAATTAGTCCCACATAAATTTACAATATGTATATCAGGGTAAGTTTCTTGCTGGCATGGTGTAGAGTACACTGCTAAGAACAATGGTATGGTAACTTCATGTTAAATATGTATTTAAATTAATAGGTGTCATTGATAGAGATGCACCGATTGCAATTTTCTTGGCCGATTTTTCTCCAAGTGTGACCTGCCGATGCCGATTTTTTTTTTCAATAAGAACTATTATTGACTGGATATACAAACAAAATCTACCTTTCTTCAATGTAAAATGTAATTTTCATAATAAAATAAATTATTAAACATTACAATTTCCCCCAAACAAAGTTACAGGATCTTCTCTGACTTCTGATATATAAAGTGCTCTGTGATTGGAAAGAGGTAGAAATAACAATTAACTGCAATTGAGTTGCTTTATATAACAAAACAGATGTCATTTTCCACTATTTTTATAAATGGACCTTTTTCTATTTTTTACTCGTCTAACAAAAGAATTCCAAATATTACAAGCCTATGAACAAAACTGAAGTGTCCAATACGCTCAACATTGACATTAAGCTTTACGTTAGATACCAAATATCAGAGGTAAAACTGATTGCTGCTTCGGGATCGGCTTGTCGTCACTCACCCCCATTTTTCCCGGGAGTCTCTCGTATTTCACACCCATCTCCCACCCCCCTCCCGTTTTGTTATTTCTCCTGGGGAAAGTCCCGTAATTTGTATGGCCCAAACAACGTTATATGAATAATCTCATCAATATATTTTTCCAAGGTTGTCCAGTTGCCAGATCTTGTATGAAACGCATCCAACTCACATAATCAAATTTCAACCCCATTTGTGACCTCAACCTGGCAACAAAAACCCATTTGCGCTGTTGAAATCTGCGCAGGCAGTAGATGCGGGAAGTTGAATCAAGCGTCACCGTTAGATGGGAGGAGACTCAGCTGGTGCTCCGGTGGAGGGGGAAGGAAAAAAAAAAAAAAAAAAAAAAATATATATATATATATATATATATATATATACATGTAAATTTAACAACAGCTGGGCGAAAGCATTTAATTTCATATCCCGAAGCCATATCAACAATACCCACGCCTTTTGCAAAGTGTGTTGCACTGATTTTAATATCGACGCGGTGGGAAAAATTACATTACTCAGCACATTATATCACAACGGCACAACTTATATGTATTTAGCCTGCCTCTGCCATCCCACGGTTTACTTTAGTCTTACAAATATTACAAATTGTGAACTTTATGTATTTTTCACTCACAGTGAGTGAAGATCTTCCACGCCAATGTCATGTTTCCATGTGGCTGTGACGTTATTGCCTGCACTGTTGGCAACAAAACAGACCGGCTTGGAATCGGAAAGAAGTGAGACTGACCGGCCGGTTACCGGTCCGGGCCGAGCATGCGGAAAACCAGCTGATTCCGGTCCCTGGCCAGTCGATCGGTGCATCTCTAGTCATTAATGTTCCTTTTATTAGGCTGCTATGAAAATTGCTAATACATTATTATTATTCTAACTAATAAACAAATTCATAATACGCAATAAACTGTTAAGCATTGTAGCTAATATGAGTAGTAATGTTCGCGTTAACTTGTATTACCATATGTAGCCTACATAAAAGTTAATGGTTATTTTATTATTATTTGTGTGCTATTATGTGCTTTTCTGTGTAGAGTGAAATTGTTTTCCTACTTAGAAATCTAAATGTAACTTCTTTGATATCATAAGAAAAAAGCACCACCAACAGCAGTAAAAGGCAAAAAAAGATTTTTTTTACTTGCATCAGTTAAATTTAAATGTTTATACATATATTAATGCTTAGCAGTGCAAATTATAGTTTCTCCAGGGATGCTTTTGTATCAGATGCTGAAAATGTCATGCCCCTTACTAAAATGGAAAATATGATTGGTTGGCAAATATTCAATTGCATCTGAAATGAACGTTCTGATTGGTGGATCAGTTTAGTCTGACTGTCTGTCTTGCCAGTGCTCCCCAGTGCATCTCAATGGGCGTTTAGAGAGAATCTCTGTAAAAAAAAAATTAATAATATACTAAAACACAATTTACTCGGCGATGCTGCGGCATCGTGTTATTAGATTGTAAAAGTTCCGGTTCAAAAGACTACTCTTTGTTCTGGTGGCCACACGTATCATCACTTTGTTCAGGTGGGCATATGCAAAATCCTAAAACAGATAGGAGGGCATATGACGAATGCCTGCATATGCCCTAGACTACACGATCAGAAGCTATTTCTCTGATTTTCTATCATTACGTCTAGTGTTGTCACGGTACCAAAATTTCAGTAGTTGGTACCAATACCTGTGAAATTTCATGGTACTCGATACCATTTTCGGTACCAAAGCAAAACACAAAAACAGGTTACTGAACAGCACTCTTTAACAAAGTTTACAAACCATTAGCAGCAAAACTAAGAACAAAAATATGCCATTGAGCAACACTAAGTTAAATATATTATTTTTGAATTCTAAAAAAACTGTACAATATATGCTTTAAGTATTTTTGAACACTTGTATAAGATTTGCTTCAACTTTTGCAACTTTTACTTTAAGTTTTTACCAAGTACTAAAAAAACCTAAATAAGCATACATTAGAATGAATAAAAAACAATTTCCAAACTAATGTGCAAAGTGCTCTCAAATTAATAAAGCTGCATATTGCCAATTTTCTTCATGATAAGAAATGCACAGTGACATATATTATGATTAAATATGTCGTGAGCCATCGCGTTCTAATCTAGCTGCGTTAAGCATGTGCGCTCGAGGGATGAGCGTCCCCGAGGCAGAGTCTCTCTCAGCCGGGTGCAGTTTCAATATCTCCCCCTTGGATTGGGACATTCGCGCAAATCATAGAAGAGGCACCGACCACACAGAGAAATGCCAGTTTCTGAGTTTATAGTTATAAACATGCTCTGCTTCTGTATTATTTCAACTTTAATAAAGATGTAACGCATTTTTCCTTTGCTCCGCTTATTCCACATCGAGAATGCTTCTGAATGTACTTTTTTTTTTTTTTTAATTCCTTAATACTTTGGGATCTACATAAGATAATAGATGTTGTCAAAAATACCAGTACGTCGGTACCAAGTCGGTACTCAAACAAATTTTTTTTTACGATACCAGAATTTCTGAAGGTACTGGAGTACCGAATCTACCCGGTACCCATGCAGAGTTGGGAACTTTCGAACGCTTGCAACAAGCAAAAGATGGCGACAAGCAAAGCTGCTGCATAGTCTCAACTGAATCTTGTCGAAAAGAAAAGTGGAAAAAGCCAGGTTTGAAAATTCTTTGGATTTGTGGCTGATGAAAAGGGAAAAAACATCATAAATCATCAAAAACCTATTTGTAAACGGTGCTTTCGCAATTTTCTGACGAAAGGAGGAAACGCATCAAACTTAATAAAGCACCTGAAAGACAGACACACGGATTAATTCAAGCAACTAGAGCAGGTGAGTTTAAAAGTATATTATCATTTAAATTTGGGCTGAAATGATTATCGACAACGTCAAAAATAAAAAATTGTAGAGAAAAATGTTCGTTGTCGAATAGTCGTTTGATCTTATTTAACGTAACATGAAATCACATTAAAATGTAATGAAGCGCGTGAGCAACACTGCAGTTCATGCCTGATGGAGGAGAGGAAGAATTACACATCATTCCAGATGCACTGTAAATTTTAACAGTTTATTTTATGTAGATCCCAAAGTATTAGGTAATTATATAAAAAAGTACATTCTGAAGCACTCTCGTTGTGGAATAAGCAGAGCCGGAGCTTTTAAAGGAAACATCCCGGCGTTACATCTTAAATGCAGTAAAATGTAATGCGTTATAGCTTTATTAAAGTTCAAATAATACAGAAGCAGATCATGTTAAAAACTATAAACTCAGAAACTGGCATTTCTCTGTGTGGTCGGTGCCTCTTCAATGAGTTGCGCGCATGTCCCGATTTAAGGGAGAGAGATTGAAATTGCACCCGGCTGACAGAGACTCTGCCTCGGGGACGCTCATCCCTCGAGCGTGCATGCTTAATGCAGCTAGATTAGAATGCGATGGCTCGCGACTTATTTAATCATAATATATGTCAATGTGAATTTCTTATGGTGAAGAAAAATGGCAATATGCAGCTTTATTAATATGAGAGCACTTTGCACATTAGTTTGGAAATTGTTTTTTATTCATTCCATTGTATGCTTATTTAGTTTTTTTAGTACTTGGCAAAAGTTGAAGCAAATCTTGTATAAGAGTTAAATACTTTTAGCATAAATTGTTATAATTCAAAGATAATATATTTAAATTAAAGTGTTGCTCAATGGCATATTTTTGTTCTTAGTTCTGCTGCTAATGTTTTGTTAACTTTGTTAATAAAAGAGTATTGTTTAATAACCTGTTTTTGTGTTTTGCTTTTGTACCGAAAATGGTTACGAGTACCGTGAAATTTCAATGGTATTGGTATTGACTACTGAAATTTTGGTACCGTGACAACACTATAAGATGAAGCTGTGAAAGTTTAGAGTGCATCTGGACTGATCTGTGTAATTCTTCCTCCATTAGGCGTGAACAGCAGTGCTGCTTTCTTGCTTCATCATTACAGTTTAATGAGATTTTCCTGTTACGTTAAATGAGATCAAGCGACTATTCGACAACGAACATTTTTCGTCGTCGATTATGTTGACTAATCATTTCAGCCCTAATACAAATGATAATATGCTTTTAAACTCACCTGCTGTATTTGCTTGAATTAATCCAGGTGTCTGTATTTCAGGTGTTTTAAGTTTGATGTGTTTCCTCCTTTCGTCAGAAAATTGTGAAAGCAGCTTTTACAAATAGGCTTTTGCTGATCTATGATGTTTCCCTTTTCACCAGCCTCAAATCCAAAGAATTTCCAAATCTTTTGCTCGTTTGCTTGGGAACCAGGTAGACCCGATACTCGGTACTCCAGTACCTTCAGAAATTGTGGTATCGTAAAATAAAATTTGTTTGAGTACCGACATTTTTGACACCACTAATTACCTCTACAACGCACTGATCCCTCTTGTTTGAACGAGTCTTGTGACGGTACAAGCGCTTGTATGCTTGTGTTTTTCAGCATTTATGAATGTTAAGATGCATCATCCTGCACAAGTATTTGCTAATATAGCCTAATCTATTTTATTTAACTTTGAAGCTTATGATTATTGCTCATGGTAACCAAATAATGATGTCCCTAGTTAAAAAATAAATAAATAATTTAGAATCTATATTGTGTGAGGATCGATATTTTTTTTATACAACATCAGTATCGGAAGTGTCGATTCTTTAGAATCGATCCGTACATCCTTAGCATTTTTTCCCATCTGACTTGCTTAATCCACCACTCTCTATTTTTTTTCTCTTCTGGAAAGTCATTCAAACATTGATTTGATTCAAATGTTTATTTATTTTTTAGTCTTGGAGCAAATGGGTAAGTGAAAATAATATTTGCTATGGTCTCCCATTCACCACTGTCTAAGTTTACCCTGCAAACGTTTACTTCCTTGTTCCAAAACCTGGAGTGTGAAAAATGTCTATTGCATTTTAATACTATTGATATTCATGTTAAGATCAATTTTAGTAATTTCTAAAACTCAAATACAACACATAAGTAGCCCTAATTTCTTATTTCCTGCTTTGTAATTTCAAAACATTAAGGGGTGAATTCACTAAACCAGTGTTTCCCAAGCACTGTGCCTAGTGTGCTGTGAAAGATTGTCTGGTGTGCCATGGAAAATTATCAAATTCCACACAATAAAGAAATGCATGAAAAAAAAATTATTTTAGGGACCCAAACTTCAAATTTTTGAGAAATATGCAGTTTTGAAACCATAATCAGTCACTTTTGTGATTGTGAAGAGCAATGATTACTGTGCAAAAGTGACTGATATTTATACGCGTTAAGTATACATGACTTGTGTCAGTGCTGAATACATCGTCTTGAAGTGACTTTACACCAAAGTGTTTTTCATACGTTTTTGCTTCACCAATAATGTCTTTGAGAGGACTAAGCAACGACAAATATTTAAAAACTGTCCAAATTTTTGGAGACATTGAATCTCTCATAATTTATTTTAATTAAATATTACCTTATAATTTACAAATATCAGAGAAAAAGATTAAACCTAAACATAAACAAGTCCTTTTATTACTTTCTGCTATTAAAGCAACTGCAAGGTTTTTCTCTCTTCCAAATACATGTTTTCAATGTTTATTGTGCACACCTCACGCTTTTTTACATGGTAAAGTCATAAAATCGCCCCTCTGTGACACTTTGTGCAACTCTTGTCCTGTGGAGGGCAATGCAGCGATTGATGCTGGCGTTGAATGGAGTGTTGGCGCCTCAACTCATGTGAAATGCACATTACAATGACAAAAGAACATTATTGAACCTCAAAATTATTGTTATTTGCCTATTATTGTGGTCTTTTCTGATAAAAGCCATGCTCAGCAGTTTAAATAGTCTACTTTAAGAAAATTATACTGTAGATCTGCTGTGTTTTATAATTCTTATACTGAAGTCAGTAGATTTGTAGCTATGCAAGTTTTAATTAAGGAGAAGGTAAAGGCGTTATTGAAACTCACTATTATCATTGTCTTTTTGGATGAAAAATAATGGTCAGACTGAAGGGAGACAATAGATGTACTTAAACACTATAATGTCTCTTGGTAGATTTCAGTCATGAATGACAAAATTATTAACTGACTCAGTACATAAGACGCTCATTTGTCGCCACCCAGTGACATTTCCAGAAGGGGTTACTGAACCAATCAGTTAACAAAATTGAACAAATTTGTGAAACAGAAGCAAGCCTCACCAAAATACTCTTTGTTTTGCAGCTAATTCTACACAATTGTAAACTTGAATCACTAAAATTAGCTTATTTAAAAAAAAAAATAACCCCAGAAATTTTTTTTGTTGACCAGTGATTGTCTTACGTTTTTCAGAGTTTGCATCCCTGTAATTTGTTGTCATTGCAAGAACATATCTACAAATTATAAAAGAAGAACATTTGTTGTTTTTTTTTTTCATTACCCATTTAGAGCTCTTGCCACCTGTAGCCTACCTATGTGACTTTTTTTTTTTTGCGTAGCCGAATTTCAAACATTACAAGTAAACACGCTAATAAAACGGACAGAAAAAATGCACAAGTGCTTGAAAAGGAAAAACATTGACGATGGTTAGCCTATGTGGGATATTGGTTGCCATAGAATTTTTTTTTAGTCGGAAAAAGTGTGCTTTGGCAGAAAAAGGCTGGGAAACACTGCACTAAACAGTTGTGCCAGTTTGCGTGTGATATTTAAGCACAAAAACCTGTGTCTTATTCACTCACTATCTAGCTTAAGCAGCCACAATCTGTACTGAAATTGTGCTGCATTTTGAGTATTTAAATGAAGCTATTGTCATTGCAAACACGCCTCTCTTCCATGTCAATTAGGCTCATTACAGATTGCGCTTCATTCACAAGAATTTCCCCATGCAATTTACATCGCGTTATAACTGCCAAATGAAAACAGGTGGTAAAATGTATATGACATGTTTGTGTACATTTTCTAATGACCCGGGACAAGCCATGACATCACTTAAAGGTTGAGAAACTTTGTTCAGTCAAATGCTTTTTAGAACAAGAATGTACCCTCCTCCTACATATTTTCAGTGCACATGACCATGTTCTAACCTGAACTGATGATGCCTTCACGGGGAACTTCAAAGGGAGGACAATCCATGATGTAGGGTCGTTACAAATAGAATTGCCAATAAGAATCAAAACATTTATTTTTGAATAACAGTTATCACCTTTCAGCCATCTGAAGCTCTTACAATGGATGGTAATTGTCTTCTAAGGGAATAGGGCATAGGGATGGTCACTGAATAAAATGTTAACATTGGAGCTGGATGAGATGAAAGCTGATGGAGTTGATGTTTGTTTTTAATGCAGTTTTTTGGGATGTACAGCACAAGTAAACATTCTTTATTCTTTGTTTAGTAGTGATGGTGTAATATATTGAATTTCGATATATTGCGAACCAAAAAAAATTATGAACCATTGTTTTCTGTCCATGTGATCATAAATGAAATGACCCGTCAAACATCATAATCTCTTATTGCTTGATTTTTACCCCTACTGTTCTTTTTTTTTCCTACACTGTTTACAGGGTTTGTACAAGGTCCAATTGAAATGCTTAAAGTGCTTGAATTTAGCTCTTGAATGCCTGGAAAATCACCTTGTTTTGTGGAAAAGTTCTTGAGATTAAAACGGGCCATTTCTTTCATGTAATGTGTGTCCATCAAAGATGAGATCCTGCTCTCTCCTTTAGTTGAATATTGTGTCTTTTAACAGTCTTTGTTCTTTACAGTCAGATAAAAAATTAAAAAATTAAAAATTTATTTTAATCACAAATAGCATGGATATGCTAAAAAATACAAGACTATCCTCTCGTTAATAAATGAACCGCAACACCTGTGAGGTGTGTGTTAAACTCTTAAATTGACAGTACCATTATAGCGCTTGTTATACAAAAAAAAATGTAAATGTATACCCATTATTTCAAACATTGACAGCTCATATCATTATTTTGTATTCAATTTAAATAAATAATATTAATTAGGGCTGGCTGATAAAACTATATCAGTATTTATCGCGCGCGATAAACTCCATGATATCGACGATAAGCTTTTGAGTAATTTTCGATATTTATTACTGTATGAAGTTGCTATAGCCCCCGCTACGCAGGTCACCGCGTTCCGGATCCCAGATTGATTCCATCTTGATTGCAAGACATCATGATGACGGTTACGCCCTCTCATCACCTCTAGTGAGCAGCACGACAAAACAACAGTGCTGGTTACATCATATCTGATCTTTCTGCGCTGTATTCTTTAAGATTTTTCTCTGGCACTGAAACACACTTCACTGATGCCCTATCCCGGTCCGCACCTGCTTCCTCTTTTCCCCACATGTGAGTAAACATGAGGTGCGTGTTTCCAGAGCGCCTTTAGTTTTATCTTTCTAAATTTTGTTTTATTAATCAGCATGTTCCAAGTCTTTAATAATATACAAATAGATTTCTGTTCTAATTTTGTGACATTATTCAGATTTCATCATCTCTGACAAGGATGAAAGACAAAACAATTACTAGTTTGTAGCCTAGTCTCTCTCACTTTAAGAAAATAGAAAAATGGTCCATTCAGACTTTTACATTTTCTAAAGTTTCTCTCTGGAGATACCGCTGAACGCTCATACAGTATCATTCCTCAGTCACAAGGGCTTCTATGCCCCTATACTTGGATATCTGTATGTAAAGAAATATGAAAATAATTTTAATGTAAATATATATATATATATATATATTTTTTTTTTTTTTTTTTTTTTTTTTTTTTTTTGTGTATACATACACACACCTTCATTATGATTCAAAATGAACAGATCATCTTCTAACATTCATATCCAACTGCAATTGATAATCTCTAAAATATCGTAATATTTTCATAGAAGATCCCTCAGACACCACCCCAACACAGTTTTGTAATGACTATTTAGACTGTTTAGGATTTTTTTTTTCCTCTGTTTTTTGGAAATTCAAAAAAATGTGCAATGTGCAAATGTGATTGTATATCGGGATAAATATCAATATCGAATTATATGAAAAAGAATATCGTGATAATATTTTTTGCCATATTACCTAGCCCTAATATTTATTGATAGAAATGTGATTATAATAATTAAGACAAATTATTAGAACATACTTTTTCAGGACAGGTTCTGTTTAGTTCTATTGCTTGTTCTGCACCTGAACAGCCTGAATGTAGCCCACTATTTTTGAAGGCTTATTTGTTTGTGATCTTTTCTTATAGAGAGAGGTATTTGAGAAACTCTTATTTCTGATTAACAGTTATTATTGATTCATACAGATAACAAAGAAAAGCAAAACATATATACACAGAATAACATTTAACCCAGCTCTGTTCCCCAGACTCTGAATTAGCAGGGAGTAATACACCGATGCCACATGACCTTTTCCAAAAGCAGTAATCACCACTCCCAGAGTATCCGCCGATTTAGGGGGTGTATGCTGCTCCCAAAAATAGAACAGATCAGCTGGCGCAGCTGTAAATTCCTAAAGAACTGAGATCTGGAAATCCCAAAATGTTGAACCAAATTTTCAAAGGATCCTTGCTATGCTGTCAAATTGCTTGAAATAAGAGAAGGTGACATCTATAGGGAGAGACTTTTGCAGGTCGTTGAGTTTTGGAATACAATTCATTTTAATAACATTAACCTTCCCAATCATATATAAATGTAATGAAGCCCACCTGCCCACATTGTTTGAAAACCTTTTTATTTAAAGGGTCAAAATTAACTATAACTAAATCATGCAAATTTGCTGGGAAGAAAATACCCAAATATTTGATTCCCTGTTTGGGCCACTGGAAGGTGCTTGGCTAAAAAGCCGTAACAGGGCAGTACACTGTCAGAGCCAGAGCTTTGGATTTAGACCAATTAACTCTGTATCCTGAGAACTTAGAAAAGGAATGAATAATTCTGTCGAATTATTGTGGAAAAATAATAATTTTGTTCCAGGGCAAGACGGAACAATAATGGGGAAAGAGGGCAACCCTGCCAGCTGTCCCTATCCAGAGTAAAATAATCAAATTAATCCATTTGTTTGTACCGCCGCAACCAGGTGTCTATAAAGTAATTTCATCCATCCTAAAAGTATTCCCGTACTTTCCAAAATCTTAAAATAATCCCATTCTACCAAATCAAATGCTTTTTCGGCAGTGAGATGGCAATACCGGAGTCAGATTATTTGCCACTGACCACATATTATTGATGAAATGCCTAATGTTATCAGAAGAGCTACAGCCCTGAATAAACCCCACCTGATCTAAATGTATAAGAGTTGTCATAAATTAATCGGTTAGCCAAAATTGTTGAAAAGATTTCAACGTCTAGCTGAAACAGGGAAATTGGACGGTAACTCTTACACTCACTTGGATCTTTTGTCCTTTTTAAGAATCAGACTGATCCGGGCTCTCATTATGGTTGGAAGTTTTCCATTCTTTAATGATTCCATATAAACGTCTAGAAAAAGTGGAGCCAATTCTGTAGCATAAGATCTAAAAAAACTCAGTGGCAAAGCCATCTGGCCCCAGAGCCTTGCCTGTAGGCAAGGCCGTAATTACCTTGCCAAGCTCCTCCAAGGTTATCTTAGAATCAAGAGAATTGTTTTGCTCAGACGTCAGTTTAGGAAGTTCTAATTGTTCCACAAAGTTTCAAATATCCTCATCAGTAGACGAAGACAACTGATGAGGAAATATTTCACCACCAGCAAATTTCACTGAGGGAATTATAGAAAAAGATATATATCTAGCCAGAAGTTTTCCTGCTTTATCTCTCAACTCAAAGTATGAATGTCTTGCCCTGATAGACAAAACTCCACCTTCCACAACAAAATAGTATGATATCTGTATTTCAATCATGTCAATTCCCTGAGGCCATCAGATGACATTCGCCGCTTCAGCTCTGCCTCTGCACTTTTGGTATTCCCTTCCAACTCCACGAGTTCTCGTGCTTTGGATTTTTTGGTGAATGAGGCATGCTGTATGAACCAGCCCCTAAAAACCACCTTAAGTGCCTCCCAAGCCATGACCACAGAGTATAATTAAACGCCTCTAAACTCACCAGGACGTGATCTGATACTAATGTTTCCAATTGAGCAATCAACAACAGATGAAATGAGGGACTTATATATATATAAAAAATTCTAGAATAAATCTTCTGAACTGTGAAAAAGATTACAGTCCCTACCAGATGGGTTAAAATGTCTCCGAATATCATCCTGTGAACTGTCAATGTTGCTCTGGGGGGCTTGCACAAATTTGCTTCACTGTGATCAAGGACTGAGTCCATCAAAAGATACTCCCAATACTATATCACGAGAGGTACCAGCGGCTTGCAACATCCCTTCCAGATTTATAAAAAAGCCATGATCATCAATGTTAGGTGCGCAAATATTTGTGAAAAGAAGACTTTGCCCCTAAATTTCTGCTAAAACAATAATGACTTCCTAATTTATCCTTAATCTGATTGAGACATTTGAATTGTAGATGTTTGCTTATCCAACCATTCACATTCCACGTGGAGAGAGACAATCCACTCATATTAACATTTGACATTTTGACATTTGAGAAAAAATAGATTGTGTGTCAAACAATAAATTTTAAATACCACATTCCAACATTAGTGCATCAATCAAACCCCGAACTTCCCCCAGAAGAAAGTGCGCAATAGCCCCATGTCCGACAGCGGCAACTGACGTCCATCCCCCTAAACTCAAACTATATCATGAGAGGTACCAGCGGCTTGCAACATCCCTTCCAGAATTATAAAAAAGCCATGATCAATCGTCTAGGATATCCCCTGACAACTTTGCTGTTGGATTGCTCAAGTCCGGTGTTTCTATACAAATGTTGTGACAATCTATAAAAAAAACTCCAGCCAATAGGCAGAATAAATGCAAAGAACGTGTAGATTCATCCACATAACTGTCCCAAAGGTGTGTTATTCAACAAAATTAACTCCAGCCACTATGCAGAACCAGCACAAAAAGAAAGAAAAAAGGCGCTCAGTTTCATCGGACAGTCAAATTAATTTTCAGTGAGCCAGCCCATTCAGCTGCTACATGAGTGCAACAAATGACCTAATTTTTCCAATGTCTTGCAAGAAATACTCCACAAAACAAACTCCAACCAATACGAGGCATAAGCACAAAGAATGTGCAGATTCATCCACAAAACAGTCCCAAAGGAGTATTACTCCACAAAACAAACTCCAGCCCCTTGGCAGAACAAGCAAAAAAAGAAACAAAAAAGGTGCTCCGTTTCCTCAAACAGTCAAGTGAATGTCCAGTGAGATGGTCCATTCGACTACAACGTGAGTACCACAAAATTATATACTCCATTGACTTTATGTAGGACATTGATTGCTGGGAACATGTGAATGTTTTATGGCTGTCCTTGGCATCTATTCTCATTTTGGTTGGGAACATCTGTGCAAAAGTGAACTTCCGTTGATGTAAGTTTCTTGGATTCCTTAAATCGATCACGTGTCTCTCTTGTCGAATTTACAAATTCTGGGGAAAAGAAAATGCTGTGGTTCTTCCAAAAAATGCTTCCTTTACTCCTCGCCTCGCGTAATATTAGATCTTTATCGGATGATCTCAGAAATTTGGCGGAACCTTGCGAGCTCTCTCGATTTCCAGCTTAAATGTCTGTTATGTCAAGCAGATTCGGAAAAACCCCATCCATGATTTTCACCTTGCATGGTGTCATGTGCCGAGAAACTCTTATTTAAACTTTGAAGATTTACATTGTGCATTAAAGAACTTTATTTTGATGAGAATTTTTTTCTGCAATACTTTGTAATTTGCGTTATCATATTAAATCGAGATAATATCGAACCGTAAACCATCTGAACACCAGCTCTGGCATTGAAAGCAACTTGTGTGTGTGGTTTTGCCAGGTGCTGCTTTGCAAACTAAAACCAATTGGCTATATTCTTTTTTTAAGGAAAGAGATTTTCAAAAAGTCCCAGCCCTACTTAATGTCTTAGTAGAAATTACGTCATCAGGCCAAACAAAACTGCGCTCGTCAAGGCACTTCAGGTGGACTTTAAGAATCTGTATTGGGATTGCTCAAATGAAGATTGTGATTAATCTGTATATCTGTTTTTTTCCCCCTGTCCTAATCCCAATTATTTTTATTTTAAATCATCTTCCAAGTCTCCTGAAGACATACAATAATATACTGCATGATGAACAGACTGAAATTTAAGTCGCTATTCACACTCCTTCCTCTTCCATTCTACCACTATAGAACAGTCAGGGCTCGACATTAACGATTGTCTGGGACAAGTGGAATTTTGAACAGACAAATGAAAGAAAATTTTAATTGCCCGACAAGTTGCCTGATTAAAATCTCGAATGATAAAAAAATATTATCTCAATAGTGAAGGATTGAGGGGATTGAGCACAATTTTAATAATTCCCACATGTTTCACTTTCAAAATGCGGGCAATTTGACGCAGACACAAACACTTTATGGAGTCATGGTGTGCATTTGTTTCTTTTAATGGCAGCAGTGAATATATTAACTGAACAATTATTTGAACTGTACATTAAACTAAACATTGGAACATTTATTTTTATGTAATTTATCCACAAAGTGTGCAGCTTTTGTCACTGCAGTGTATCTTTCTGGGCTTCTGGAAGAACATTTCCAGAGCCTCTTGATATGGGAATTCATAAACGTCTGGCCCATTTATTGAGATCCACATGCATGCTGCAAGATGGTCTCCTTGCAGCCTATTGCGGATGTTTGTCTTGACCTGCAAATGCATTAACTGTTAAATGTGATAGCTTAACATATAGCTAAAAGCAGCAAATCCTATTGTGAAAAGTTTGTATGCCCCCCTAATATAATGGCAGGGGAAACACTGACCTGTCAGTGGTTTTAATTAATGTTGTGGCTGATTAGTGTACATTATAATACTATTAATACTGTAACATTAATACATTATACATAATGAAAACATATCTATCTTTAATATGCGTATCTGTTTTGAATAATAAACAACAAAATTGATTAGCAGCGAGGTTCTCTCAGGCTTTATCTGTTAAAATTTTCAATGCATTTCGTCAATATTGAATAGCCGTTTTAAAGCGATTGGTGAAAATTGATTTGTACTCTCAAATTAATGGTTTACTCAAAAATGAAAATTTGGTAACACTTTACAAAAAGGTTCCATTTGTTATCGATAGTTAACTACATCAGTTAACATGAACTAACAAATATGACTTTTATATAATTTATTAACCTTTGTTAATGTTAATTCCAACATACAGTATATTAATAAATTTTCATACATTAAAAAAGTTAACATTGTTATATTATAATTTTTTTTTTTAGTAACTAATATTTAAGATGGATAAATGCTGTAAAATATTGTTAATTGTTAGTTCATGATGGCTAATGCCTTATCTAATGTTGGAACCTTATTGTAAAGTGTTACCAAAAATGTATGTTGATGCAAACCTGTCTGACTTTTATATCTTCCGTGGAACTCAAAAGGAGATGTTAGGGAGAATGGTAGTTTCAGTCTCAATTCACCTTTATTTTATGGCAGAAAAAAGATGAGTGAATAGTGACTGTGACCCACATTCTGCCAAAAATCAAATTTTGTGTTACTCAGAAGAGAGAAATTCATACAGGCCTGAGGGTGAGTAATCATTTACATCTTTCTGCATTGTGTTCTTAATCCCTGTTAGGTGTAAATGATGAAGATTGAGGCTTTTTATTTTTCTTACGTCCTTAATTTTGGTTTTGTCTCCAGACAAGTAACTTTTTTACTTGGACAAGTGAATGACCAATTTTCTTGTCCAAAGGACAAGTACATGATAATGCTTAAAGTCAAGCCCTGACAGTGTTTCTCCTGCAGTATCTGTAGAACTGTGAAACATCTGTTTGTCTGATACTCTTAAGAACGATGTGAAAATGTCATGTTCATGTGTATCGTTTGTTTGGTACCAGGCGTGAAAGTCCCCCGTAACTTCCGGCTACTGGAGGAGCTTGAGGAGGGTCAGAAGGGTGTTGGTGATGGGACCGTGAGCTGGGGTTTGGAGGACGATGAAGATATGACCCTCACACGCTGGAGAGGAATGATCATCGGACCACCAAGGGTCAGTTCCTCTATAGATTTGTAGATACTCTTCTGGGAAATCTTTTAATTAAACCATGTATGAATGCTCAGTAGAGCTGCATCTAATGATTATTGTGATAAAAGTCTAATTTAACGATGATTAGAATGTAGGGCTGAAACAAATCAGGATCAGCTTTATTGGCAGGTATGCTTACACATACAAGAAATTTCAAATTTCAGGAACAGTTCAAAAAGGTAGTGTGCAGGATGAGTGAGGTGGTCCAGAGTGATTTTTTTTTTTTTTTTTTTTCCAGACTTTTTCCTCACTCTGGAAGTGTACAGTTCTTGAAGTGAGGACAGGGGGCAACCAATAATCCTCTCAGCAGTCTGAACTGTCCTTTTGTAGTCTTCTGATATCCGATTTCGTAGCTGAACCAAACCAGACCGTTATTTTTATTTTTTTTTATTTGTTATCCCCTTTTTCCCCCCCCCCAATTTGGAATGCCCAATTCCTACTACTTAGTAGGTCCTCGTGGTGGCACGGTTACCCCCCTCAATCCAGGTGGGGGATGACAAGTCTCAGTTGCCTCCACTTCTCTAAACATCAGTCCACACATCTTATCACGTGGCTCGTTGTGCATGACACAGCTGGAAGTGAATTTCTCCTGTCTCACAAGCTGGTGCTTGTTTATCTGAATGCTGGTAATCAACTTACGGAGGTGGGAACAGAGAGTTAGTGTAATGCAGTCTGGAAAGTATCTGGGATGATTGTGCTGAAAGCTGAGCTGAAGTCCACAAAAAGGATCCTTGCATATGTTCCCGGCCTGTCCAGATGTTGCAGGATATAATTCAATTCCTTGTTGACTGTATCCTCCACAGACCTGTTTGCTCAATAAACAAACTGAAGGGGATCTAGAAAGGGTCCATTGCTGTACTTCAGGTTGGCCAACACAAGTCTCTCAAATTATTTCATGACCACGGACGTTAGGGCAACGGGTCTGTAACCATTAAGTCCTATGATTTTTGGTGTCTTTGGGACAGGAATGATGATTGAGCGTTTGAAGCAGCATGGGACTTCACACTGCTCCAGTGGTCTGTTGAAGATCAGTGTGAAGATGGGGGCCAGTTGATTAACACAGGATCTAAGACACGCGGGTGAAACACCATCTGGTCCCTGTGCTTTCCTTGAAAATCTGTGATTCGATCTGCTCTGAATAGCTGGAAGCCCGGCAGATGTAATGCGCTTTCCGGAATGGCTTCACGCCTGGTTTCTGTGAAGGACAAGGCAGCAGAGAAGTCAGAAAAGGCAGAAAAGTCTGTGTTTGTATTTTTAGGAAGAGAGCGGAGATATGCTAGAAGAATACTTGGCAGTGTTGTTTGAAAGCCACGCCGACTGAGCATGTCTAGCGTGCCTGCTCGTCTCCCTCACCTGCGTCTCTTGAACAGCACAGATGCGCCTCCAACTAAAATGTCCAGCAAAGCGTCCGAATAGTCAAAAACAAGGAAAAGATTGTCTGCTATATGCTGCCGAATGTTCAGCAGTTCATCCCTGGTAAAACTGATTTGATAAAGATTACTAAACACAGGTCAAACAAACAAAAACAACAAAAGAATTGGAGCACTCCACACTGAGGTCGCCATCTTGATGTATCAAAAATTAGTCAACGTTATTGGCAACGTCGACAATAAAAAATTTTTTTTGACATTTTAATTGTCGAATAGTTGTTTGATCTCATTTAACTTGACATGAGATCACATTTAACTCTAAATTAGGGCATGCAATAAGGAGCACCAACAGCAGCTTGCGCCTGATTGAGGAGAAGAAAACAGCTCACAGTCCAGACTTTCCAAACAGCTTCAGGTGATGTAGATCACAAAGTATTAGGAAATTATAAAAAAATACACAATAAGTAAATACTGAAGCACTATCGTTGTGAAATATGTCAGAGCATCTTTAAAGGAAACACTTCGGTGAGTCTGTGTTATATCTTTAATGCATCCTTTATTAAAATTCAAATAATAAGGAAACCACTCATGAAAATAAGAACAAACTCCAAAACAGGCATTTATCTGTGTGGTCAGTGCCGCTTCAATGAGTCGTGTGAAGTGATCTGACCTAAATGGGAGAGATTGAAACTGCATCCAGGCTGATGTACACTTTGACGCGGGGCGCTTGTCATCGCGCACACGCTTGATGCAGCAAGATGAAAACTTGATGGCTCATGATGTATTGAATCATAATATATGTGTCATGGTGTGTATCTTATCGTAAAGATAATCGACAATACACATCTTTAAGAAGAGAGATTTTGTTTGTTGTGAGTTAGATTGATCGATGTGAACAAAAAAGTGAGAAAGCGTAGTCTTTGCCCCCTTTATATATACACTGAAACAAAATATGTTTTCAATGTTTTTGTTTTGGCTTGTTTTTGCAATATAAATATCTAAAACTATTTTAAAACAATGTACATTTAGTATAAAGTTAAATAATATAAATAATACAAAATACACATAAATTCCAGATTCATTCTCTGAAAGCAATTCTTACAGTATATGTTGCTTCTCAAGTAAATGTATCTTAAGGATTTTTAGATATTTTGAAATGGAAAACAAGACAAAACACTTTCACATTTTTTTTTTTTCTGTGATTTTAAAAAAAAAGTTTTTTTTACTGCATTAAACTTAATTTAAAAAATAATTGTATTTAATTCAGTGAATGTCATTTAGAGGTATTTTTAAAAGATGATATTATCCTCTTATTAGTAAGCACATTTAATACAACATTTTAAGTCAACGCACAAGCTGAATAGTCGATTAAGAGCTAATTATTTATCTCTGCAATAATTGCCCGAATAATCGTTCTAATAATCATTAGATTAATCAATTATCAAAATTGTTTGTTGCAGCACTGTTAGAATGATTAATCAGCGATTAATAAAAACTCTTAACAAACAATTTTAAACATGCTTAAAAATAAACTCAAAATAAAAAAAATTACAAAATTATCTTTTAAAAATGTGGCGGAATGATCTGCCACTTCAGCTCATCATCTTCACCTCGCCTCTTAGGGTCACTCTTCAGCCAGGCTCACGACGGGAGTTGGGCAGGAGAGCGAGAAGAGTTTCATAATTAATAAGCCTTGTTTTGACAGTGGTGAGTGAAGCAAACCTGTTGTGAATAATGCTTCATTACCGACGTCTTTAAAACGCAGAGCGCACCTCTTCTTGGGGAGCCGGCTTCAAATCTCCATGTGTGCACACTGGCATCCTCGTATGCCCAGGACCAGAGCTGGGAGGGTTCAGACGAGGTGATGTGCCACCGGACCCACTCCTTCCCCTCTCATCTGCTGAGGGCCTGGGAAGACAGGCCACTGAGGATGCCGCTGCCCCTCGCACCATGGACCCTGGAGGGGAGCATCCCTGGGCCATGCCATGGACACTACCCTGCCCATCACGGAGCACCATCTCACTACGAGGATGCCAGATTCCTCCTTTGTTATGGACATTATTCCCCTTTATGGGAATTTTTAGGGGTTTATGCGCTTAGCGCTGAAACCCTATTGTGTTATCATTAGGGGTTCAAGCCTGAAGGGCTAGACAGCTATTGTTTTTGTTAGGATTTTTATTAAATTCCTGCTGTAGGAGGAAATCTATTGTTACTGACGGTTTTATTATTCCTCTTCTCCTTGCACCCCAAAATCTCAAATCCAATTGGCTTGAAATTTGATACCCATGTGAAGAATTGATGTCTTTCAATTTGTTTGCAGAAATGAATACAACACAAAATGGCTGAAAGGGGCATATTTATGTAAATGTCCACATTGGCTCAATATATATGTCAATAAATCAAACGTCATTTTGACTGATGGTTTTTCAAACCTAACATTCTTCAAGATGACATCACTCTGATGTACTGCGCAAAGAATGGCCCACATTCCCTTATGGGGCGCTACAGGCCATGCCCAAATGGCCCATTTTCTGGTGAAAATGCTAGTTCTTTTTTTTTTTAATACAGAAACTGAAAGCAGAAATACTCAAGCAATATGAATAGCTAACTTGGCTAAGATGTTGTGCTGGTAAGTGAAGGGTCAGAGGTTCAAATCCAGCCACAGCCATAATTTTTCGTTTAGGATTCAGACAGTATGGCATGCGTTTTAGGATTCGTCCATCCGGAGGGTTTAACCCCATCCCTCTACTGATCAATTTTTAAATGATTTGCCAGTTTGAGGAGGAATCCCTGATGCTTGAAGCTATATTTATTATTATTCTTTTCCTTGCGCCCCAATATCTAAGTCATTGGTCAATTTCTTTCCACCCCATTTGTCCAATTCTTCTGAAACTTGGTGTACATGTCTCATTTCTCATGGGGAAAAAAGCCTCAAGGACCCATACTTCTGCTATGATCCTGTACAGTGAAAATTTGGAAAAACCTACAAAAATCTTCTTCTTTGGATCTGTAGATCCAATTGCCTTGAAATTTGGTACCCATGTGTAGAATTTATGTCTTTCAATTTGTAACTTTGCAAAAATGAATACATTACAAAATGGCTGAAAGGGGCATATTTATGTAAATGTCCACATTGCCTCAATATATGTGTCAAATCAAATGTCAGTTTGACTTATGGTTTTTCAAACCTAACATGCTTCAAGATGACATCACTATCACACAATATTTCACCTTGATATGTCAAATATGACTGTATTACAGCTGTTTGAACTTGGGCCATATCAGACAATCCTAGCCACTGGTTCTTTTTTATACAGAAACTAGGGCTAGGCATCGAGTTCAATACATTTTAGGCACCGACCAAATTGCCTCTAAACAATCAAGTATCGAAAAATGTTGTTCGGTACCAAATTTCGATACCTATGGGGTTAATCTCATCAACGATAAGCATGTAGCATGCTAGATGTGCCCAAATCTAAAAGTGTGGTGATTGGCTGTGTTTAGGCATCAAGGAAAAACACTAGTATCAGAAAATATTCCAGGGCTGAGAAAGAATGGTATCAGTAATATTCCGTAAAAATGTCCATAGATCATCAAAATTCAAAAGGAAACAACGATGGTTTGAATTCTAGCACTGTCTTCCCCTGCCAGCCTTTGACACGTGTATGCAAAACAAACCAAAACACTTCTCTTTGAAACATCACAATTTATTGATGCAGTAATATCAAATAATCATCAATACAATGCAGTCAATAAACTTCCGACTTACAACTACAAATTAACAGTGACTTGATTTAGATATGGTAACCAAAATATGCCTATAACACATGAGAGGTGTGTGTGTGTGTGTGGGGTGGTGGTGTGTGTGTAAGGAATGACGCGCACAAAATGGCGCACGTTACGTGAGATTTCCGGCCAGAGAGTATGGCCACAAATGTGGGCAGACAGAAGCCGATTAATGGCGTCTGCCTTTCACCGTGTGTCTCTGCTTGTACAATAACTTGGGGACAAAGCTGAGCTTTATCACAAAGTTATCTACTAGCCAAATGTTTGTGAGGGGTCGCGTGTGTGTGCGGTTAGTACGACAGAGAGAGAGTATAATGTGGCGGCGCCGAAGCCGGTTTTGCGATTGTGGGAGAAGACAACTGTTGGTTTATCACTCAGAGACGCGGTGAACGGCTTGTAGCCCGCGGTCTTGGGTCCTTTAATGCAGTGATTCCCAACCCCCGGTCCCCGGACCGGTGCCGGTCCGTGGACCCGTTAGTACCGGGCCTTGAAATATTCCCAGTATATATATATATATATATATATAATTGGCTTTTTTAAATGCTTTTTTAAGTGATATGAGTCTTACATGTCATGTTATTTAATCCAAAACATAAACAATAAATAGATTAAAATGTGTTTCTTCGAGCTCCTTGCGATTGCTTAGCAACGCGTTGTATCTGAACGGACTGCAAAAAAAGCGCGGTGCACATGAAGCGACAGAGAAGTATGTGGAGAGATGAGCGGGCCTCAGCAAACTTCAATGGCTAATTTCATTGTGGACAGTTCTGGTAAAAGGAAAGGCGATGACCAACTCGAAAATAGCGAGAGAGAAAAGAAGAAAAAAGTCAAGCTTCAATCGTAAATACGATACCTCATACATTAGGTATGGATTTACGACAACAGGCGATTATTCCGTGCGCCAAATCCGTTGTGTGTTATTTGTGGTGAAAAACTCTGCAATGAAGCCGTCAAAACTTCAGCGGCACTTAAACACCAAACTCTCAAAGACGAAACGGAGGAGTTTTTCGAAATAAAGAAACGTGAGTTGGACGCTCAGCGGCAAGTTTTGATATCCTCAACATCAGCAAACGTAGCTGCAACTAAAGGCGTCATATCTGGTTGCTCACCGAATAGCTAAAGCTAAAAAAAACTTAATCGGAGAAGAGCTCATTTTGCCGGCTCTTTTTTTTTTTTTTTAAGGTTAAAGCTTAATCTTTAATTTTATACTTTTAAAAATTATTGGCTGAAATCACTGTGTTTGCTATTGTATTCTGAAACTGACTGTTGAAACTGGCTCTTATTTTCATACAATTAGCCTTTGTTGTCACCTGTTGGTGAGTGAAAACACTAAGTTGCTCTTGAAGTGATTGTCTTTAGTGGTTCTGGAGAGATTTGACAGGTGAAATGGACTGGTATTTTCATACAATTTGCCATTACTGCCACCTGCTAGTGAGTGAGTGCTGTGTGAGTTGCTTTTGAAGTAGACCTAATTGTATGGGAGAAAAGGGAAAATTTTTTGAACCGGTCTGAAAGTTTAAAAAGATTGGTATATTCATACAAGTAGCCTTTGTTGCCACCTAGTTCATTATATGCAAATAAATGATTGGCTGTTACTGTTTTACACAGTGATATGTTCCAAATCCAAACGATGCATCTTAAAATTGACAACTGGTCCCTGGAATTTTTTTTTATGAATATGCTGGTCCCTGGCACAAAAAAGGTTGGGAACCCCTGCTTTAATGGATAAATACAGTGTGCCAGTTTCATCTGAGAATGCATAAATACACAACAGTTCAACGTGGATGGATTACAACACAGCAAAATCTCATATGTGTATTACATTGTTACATTAATACATTGAGTATTATTAGCAAACAATGAGCGGACTTGGCGGTCTATAAACGGTACAAACAATAACCTTGATCCACAAGAATAACACACCTAAATATTCTATCTCTGCCCAGACGTTAACCTCTTGGATCGCGTGAGGACGCATGTAGAACATGTGTTCATCCGTCATTTGACTCCGAATCGGTTCCTCGAGGCTCGGGTGACGACAGGAGGCCGTTTCCTCACTCTGTCGGCGGGTGGTATGGCTGCTAATTCTCGGCGGGCTGGCAGAGAAATTAGTGACTTCAGCTTGATTGAAGAGGGAAGGGGATTCTTCTTTCTTCACTTCTGCAGGCAAACAGATGAAGATGCGGATTGCTCTGCGATCTCCTTCGGATCCGTTAAAATGTTCAGTGGAACACAGAGTAATCTCAACATGTCAAGTCAAGCAAGATGGACGAGTTTCAAGTCAAACGTTATTTCCTTGTGCACCGAGGCAACACCGGAGATCAGTGGTGAGCTGCGTCTACGCACGGCAAGCAAAATCACTGGATGCACTGCTTAGAAGAATTTCAAAGGTATTTTTACTCCCGATGGCGTCATGTTTGAAGGGCGTTCTGTTGAGTGCCTCACCCAATAGGAGTTGAGAGTTCGATCCTTTGGAATTTCACACAGTTGTAAAGTGAGCAAGGCTTCTTGGGATTTGTAGTCGGTTTTGTACTTCCTTTGTTTGATTTTGGTGTGGTTTTTATCAGTAAGATTTATGACTTTGTTTTTGTGGGCCTCAGTCAGGCTTTATGACTGTGTTAGGCCTGCCTTTGTCTTGTATCTGAATACATGAGGGCCAACCATAGACTGTAAAAAAAGATGGACGACGCCCCTTCGCTCTTTTCCATCGGAGAGAACTGAAGCCGCCAGTGTCCCGATATGGCGCTGACATCTTGGAACTTGAGTCTGCGCACTTGCGTTTTCGGGACCAGTCATGCGCAGTAGTGAGCAGGAAGTAAAGCCGCGAAAACAAGGCCCCGCCCTCACTCTCGCAGAATCAATCGCAAGCACACGCCCCTGCACTTTTTTTTTAAGTGGCCTCTGTCTGCTCCGTTCTAAAATAATTAGTAACTTCTACTAGTTAACGATCACCTGCTTTTAAATAGGCTTGTTCTCTTTAAGCTAGCTGGCCCATAACATTTATTTACTAATAGCTTATAAATTTAACTTACCGAAAAAAACTCAAAGATCGATCGGACATGCCAGATCGGTTAGCACATTCTACTGCAGAACAACCCATTATGTCGGTGTGAAATAATTAATTATAGAAATTTAGATATGTAATTTAAAGCTCCAATCTCCTCAATCCTCCGAATATCCCGAAAAAAAGTCCGTTGGTGCTTCAGTGACTACTTCGCTCAGAGAACCTGTCAATCACAGCTGTCAATCATGACGTAACAGCACCGTTTTTATAGCATCAAATAACTAACTAAAAACAAACTTATTTTAAAAACAAACACTTGAAATTACATCAGCGTGATAAAAACTACAGTAAATGACAGAAACTGTCTTTGGAAAAAAGATATGTGAAGTGTAATTTAATTGTTTAGTTGGTCTCACGTCCCGTTGAATAACATGGGGAGGCGGGGTTTATGACCTATACTAGGACCGGCCTCTGGGGGGCGATCGAGACGTTTTGGCTTCACTTTTGAGGGCTTGTGCGGCACGCTTAGGGCCAACAGGCATATATGACACGCTGAAACAGAGGCATGCAGTCTCGTGGAACGCGCATCTAAGGATCTCACTCTTTGTTTCTGCCTTCCGATTTGTATTTTTTATGGGTGCTGCAAATTACCTCAGACATCTCCGTTCAGGAGATGCTTTGAGTTCAGTTCACTTTATTTTCACAGAGCAGTTTATGAACACAACTCTGCAGCCTGTAAAATAATACAAACTAAATAAAATGATACAAAATTTATAAAATAATACAAAAACACGTTCACCTCGAACCATGATTGATATTTCAGTGATTAGTATCATCATAATTATTATTTTTACATTTATAATTGTTTTTATGTCTTCGTTTGTGTAAGTAATTTTCCACCTACATGTTTAGACGGATTCTTGCCTAACGGTATATGGAAAGGTGGTTACTTATATATGTGTACACATGTTATATATTATCACTTTATTATTTATTTATTTGATTTTCGTTTCATTAGGAGTGCAATTTGAATTTAGAAATGTATTTGATTAAAATTTTTCGTTTTTAAATGCAAAATCAATAAAGCAAGAATATTCACTAATCTCTCAGCCCCAAGGTTTCTGATGTAATTGTATGTGTATATATATATCGCGAAGGAGGGAACAAAACAAATTTATTCACACACATTATATACAGGTGCTGGTCATATAATTAGAATATCATCAAAAGGTTGATTTATTTCAGTAATTCCATTCAAAAAGTGAAACTTGTAGAATGTATACATTCATTCCACACAGACTGATATATTTCAAGTGTTCATTCCTTTTAATTTTGATGATTATAACTGACAGCTAATGAAAACCCCAAAATCTGTATCTCAGAAAATTAGAATATTGTGAAAAGGTTCAATATTGAAGACACCTGGTGCCACACTCTAATCAGCTAATTAACTCAAAACACCTGCAAAGGCCTTTAAATGGTCACTCAGTCTAGTTCTGTAGGCTACTACACAATCATGGGGAAGACTGCTGACTTGACAGCTGTCCAAAAGACGACCATTGATATCTTGCACAAGGAGGGCAAGACACAAAAGGTCATTGCTAAAGAGGCTGGCTGTTCACAGAGCTCTGTGTCCAAGCACATTAATAGAGAGGCGAAGGGAAGAAAAAGATGTGGTAGAAAAAAGTGTACAAGTAATGGGGATAACCGCACCCTGGAGAGGATTGTGAAACAAAACCTCAAAAAACAAAAGGGACTGGACTGCTGCTGAGTGGTCCAAAGTTATGTTCTCTGATGAAAGTAAATTTTGCATTTCCTTTGGAAATCAAGGTCCCAGAGTCTGGAGGAAGAGAGGAGAGGCACAGAATCCACGTTGCTTGAAGTCCAGTGTAAAGTTTCCACAGTCAGTGATGGTTTGGGGTGCTATGTCATCTGCTGGTGTTGGTCCACTGTGTTTTCTGAGATCCAAGGTCAACGCAGCCGTTTACCAGGAAGTTTTAGAGCACTTCATGCTTCCTGCTGCTGACCAATTTTATGGAGATGCAGATTTCATTTTCCAACAGGATTGGCACCTACACACAGTGCCAAAGCTACCAGTAGCTGGTGTAAGGACCATGGTATCCCTGTTCTTAATTGGCCAGCAAACTCGCCTGACCTTAACCCTATAGAAAATCTATGGGGTATTGTGAAGAGGAAGATGCGATATGCCAGACCCAACAATGCAGAAGAGCTGAAGGCCACTATCAGAGCAACCTGGGCTCTCATAACACCTGAGCAGTGCCACAGACTGATCAACTCCATGCCACGCCGCATTGCTGCAGTAATTTAGGCAAAAGGAGCCCCAACTAAGTATTGAGTGCTGTACATGCTCATACTTTTCATGTTCATACTTTTCAGTTGGCCAACATTTCTAAAAATCCTTTTTTTGTATTGGTCTTAAGTAATATTCTAATTTTCGGAGATACTGAATTTGGGATTTTCATTAGTTGTCAGTTTTAATCATCACAATTAAATGAAATAAACATTTGAAATATATCAGTCTGTGTGTAATGAATGAATATAATATCCAAGTTTCACATTTTGAATGGAATTACTGAAATAAATAAAGTTTTTGATGATATTCTAATTATATGACCAGCACCTGTATTTTCCTGGATAACGAAATACCCAATGGGTAGAGAATGCACAGATGAAGCTTCTTTGCCAGAGAGATGTTCACAACTGTTGTAAAGCCATCTTTCAAAAAGTTGACAACACATTTTAAATGCTCTTGTTTTTTTTTTTCCAAGTTTCATTGGAACTTTTAGTTAAAATAAATAAAAAATAAAGTTCAAAGTTTAAAATCAAGGTGTCTTGCTTTGTGTAAGCTTAACCCTAACCATGTTTACCGAAAATGATCCAGTAGTTCCACTTAGTGTCCAACCAGCTGTAATAATAGTGGTTCGTCGTTCGTATTTTTTATTTTTTTAGACCAAAGTATTGAAAAAAGCATAGTTTAGGAACTGATATCTAAGTCAAGGTATCGGTATCGATATAAAAATATTTTGAACGATAACAGAAACTGAAAGCAGAAACACTCAGCAATGTGAATAGCTAACTTGGCTAAAATGTTTTGCTGGTAAGTGATGGGTCAGAGGTTCAAATTAAGCCACAACCATAATTTATCGTTTACATAATGATCTAGGTGGTTGCATGCTTGCTAAATAAAGCATAATACTTTTTACGTTTTTGCTTAAAGGCCTTAAACGGCTTGATTCCCGTTAATTGCTATTTATTATTATTAGTCCGCCTTAAAATTGATCTGCTCTGCCAGATCTCTGACCAAGTTTCAAGTCGAAACTTGGTCAGATGGTAGTAGTATTGCTCGCTACTCATAAACTGCTCATAAACGCTATAGCAATCAAAAACACGTAACCGCTCATAACTCCTAAACCGTTTCTCGTAGACTCAAGTGCTTTATATCATTGCAATCTTTGGCTCAAACCATACAAAATGTATATCTCCGATTTCATTTCCGTATCTAAAAATTTACTGCCATCTTGGATTTTTCATAAAACCTACTTTTGCGAACTAGTCCTAGATTTTTCGTCCGATCGGGACCAAACCAGTGCCAAACGATTCTATGGAGTCTCAATATCAAAACGTTTGACTCGAGATGGCTGCGGTATTTAAAAACATTGGAAGTGGGAGTGGTCAATTTTACGTAAATGGATATAACTCGAAGGAAATGAGATCTTCACCAAACTTGGTATGCTCATGTAAGAAGTCAATCTTTAGTCATCCACAAAAGTTGGCGTGGTTTTACCACATCATGGGCACTATAATACAAAAAAAAAAAAAAAACATGAATTGTCTGTAACTAGTCAACCGTGATTCAACTCAGACTATCGGCATACAGTGTCTTTGTCCAAGGTGCCATGACTGTCATTATTTTAGTTTATTATTATTAGGACATTATTTTTCATTGGATATTTCAGTTAACTTGTATTGGGACATAACGTGTCTCCACAAGCGTTTAACATGCTCATGGTTGACAGATAAGAGACGCAACACCCCCAGTTTGAGATTTATACTTGCCCAAATTGGAAATATTCCGCCTAATGTAATACTTATTTTGTGCAATCTGGCAACCATGCATGCGAGTGCGCTATTTCTATCTGGCTTTCCTCTTTGAACAAACTTGGCGATCTGTAGTGCAATATTCTGCTCAAGGAAAAGTGTTATACGTCTACTCTGTCCATTCTTGAGGCTGCTTTTGATGTTTGGTGCTACTAATTTTGCAGGTATAACTTCTCAGTGATTAAATATAAAAGTAGATCTCGGCATCATTGACACACGGAGGAGTAATCATTGACATGCGAGCAAAAGCAAGCCAGAGACAAATATGTATATGTATTTATTATTTGTGCAATTTAGAAATGTTGAAGTCCCTTCACGCCTGTATGTTAATCTAACTCTTGCTGTATTCATTTATCATAGTCATGCAGTCTGTGTTATTCAGTTGTGTGCTGAAAGTCAAACATTGACATCAACAACAAAAATAATGTCAATTGATGCATATCTTTTGTACTGGAAAACCATGAACAAAACTATGCAACATAAAAGGAAATGCAACCCAAGATACATGAAATTTAAGTTTTAATCTATGGCAGGTCACCACTTGATGTCCAGTGTAAAATCTTTATCCTTAAGCAAAAACAGTTGAGAACCACCGAGTTAAAGGTACAGACAGGAGCCGTCTGGCCTCACTGTCGCGCACCTACAGAATATGTTAACTGTTAATAATCATAGGACATTACTTCAAAAGTTCACACAGCTGATGTTATTTTTCATTTAGTTGTTAATTTAACGTATAAACTAACATGCTTTAGTTATATAACATGTTATAGTTACATGCTATTTTTTATCATGTCTATAATTCTATTTATTATTATAATTCTGTTAGCTTTCTTATTTTTCTATTTTATATTCGAATGGGAGAATTTTTTTACACCATACTTCAATAAAATAAATGGTTTCAAGTTTCAATTATAATAGTGTTTGCTCAAAATTTAAAAAATAAATAAAATAACCTTTCTGTTTTCACTGATAATAGTAATTGTGTAATACCGTGAAACTGGGATATTTTCTGAGACGGTTGTTATACCGTGAAAATCTACGGTATAAAAATCTACGGTATAACACTACGCCTCAGTGATCATGCTGACTTTCACACATAGACACAATATGCATATCAAATCTTAGACCTCCTCATTCTGAACAACTTTGCCACAAGTAGCACTGCTGTCAATCAAATCGTTCATTAAATATTCATGATTATATAAAAAAATATATACTTTCGCGAACTAGTCCTAGGTTTTTAACTCAAACTCAGTAAAACTAATGCAGTACAATTCTCTGGACTCTGTCAATAGTTATCCAAAAAATTTGGAACTTTACACTTTGGATAGCTATAACAGGGTCATTTAGAAAATGGGTGTGGCAAAATATTCTCAAAAGCCTATAAATCCTAAAAGAAACGTCAAAACACGAAAATAGGTGAGCACATGCAACAAATAATTCTAATGAAGAATACAAACTTTTATGGAGATTGGACAATAGGTGGCACTATAACTGTTAAAAAGCTTTAAAAAACTTATGTTCTTTAGTAAATTACCTGTATTTGCTGTTTTCTTTTCCATCTATGATCTAGGTGGTTACATGCTTGCTAAATAAAACTATTACCTTTTTATGCATGTGTGTAAAGGCCTACAACCGCTTGAACCCTGTTAATTGCTGCTAGCATCTATATTTATTATTATTTCCAATAAATGCCTCTCTGAGGCTTGATGCCACACCCACTGTGTCTGTCTCATGCTCATCCCTCCACAATACCTATAAATGACCTTATTTAAATTACAGAAAAAATACTTGATAATTTTAAATGAAAGAATAGTTAATCCAAAAATGTTTATTTTCATCATTTACTGACCCTCAGTCTTCTGCTGAACACAAACA
Source organism: Moxostoma hubbsi (assembly GCA_032164185.1). Lineage (NCBI taxonomy): Eukaryota > Metazoa > Chordata > Actinopteri > Cypriniformes > Catostomidae > Moxostoma > Moxostoma hubbsi. The sequence continues at coordinate 10,523,636 of JAVLUX010000045.1, forward strand.
AAGATTCTTAGAATATTTCAGCTCTGTTGGTCCATACAATGGAAGTGAATGGTGGCTAGAATGTTGAAGTTCCAAAATGCACATAAAGACAGCATAATATAATCCATATGACTCCAGTAGTTAAATACATATCTTCAGAAGCGATTTTACAGGTGTGGTTGAGAAACAGATAAATATTTAAGTCCTTTTTTTTTTTTTTTTTTACTATAAATCTACTTTCACTCAGCCCTCCTATGCATGTTCACTAGAGCTCTTCTGTTTTTTTTGCCAATTCACATTCTTTGTGCAATTTTTTTTTTTAGTGTTGGCATTGTCGATAATGATAACTAATCGATTCAGCCCTAATGCTCTGTGTTTATTACTTTGCAATTTCAATGGAATTTTACAAACTGATAATTACTTTCTCCATGTGAATCTTAGTTTTTTTAATCGCTGGTGTTAGTCATCAGTTAAGGATTAATGTTATCTTTGTTTTATTCATGCAGACTATCTATGAGAACAGGATGTACAGTCTTAGAGTGGAATGTGGACCAAGATACCCAGAAACACCTCCTTTTGTTCGATTTGTGACGAAGATCAACTTGAATGGAGTTCATAACTCAAATGGTGTGGTAAGTACACCCGGGGTGATACCAAGTATTAAATCTACAACTGAATGGTCAAGTAAAAATCCTCACTTGAACTCTAATTAAATCTTCTGTCATGGCCTGAAATTTGCAGTTTATGCATGACAACACAAATTATCAGTGTTAAAGGTCAAAGAAATTTTGGCCTTAACATTAAACTTAATAAAAAAACCTTTAAAATGTATGTACAAGACTGCTCAGGTACAGGATGATAATTGATAATTGAGATATGTTTCGATGCAAGTGAATGGTAACCCAAAAAATCGAAAGCAAAGACTTTTTTAGTCAGTCCAAAGTCAAGTCAACTCAGTGGCCATCTTTGGAACACTTTCTGACAAGTGCAGCTCCTATCTACTGGAATGGGGAAAGACATCTTAAAAATGGTTGGTCACGATTATGATCAAAGAACACATTTCTAATTAGCAATAAAGTCTGACAACAGCTGTATCATAAATTGTACTACTATACCTCAGATTAAGCTACAAAACAAAATTTTCACGACTTGAATAGCTAATGCGCATGCATGTTCTCGAGTTGATTAACAGGTGATGTCTGTATCTAAAAGGTGATTTCCATTTACCTTTAAGGCAGGACTTCTTTTTCTGCATCTGTTGACTGTTGTGCGTTCCAATTTGTTACATTCATTGAAATAGATGTGACCTGTCTCTGCTAAATAGTCTCAGCCTAAAGTAACTAAAGGTACCAGGGTTTTGTGGACAGCATTTCATCAATGTTTGGAAGGAGGAGCACAAAACTGTTGTCAGCTCAGCAACACACAGACTTCATTCAGTTTTCTGCAAAAATAAAGGCTTGATACTGTGTAGCAATGTGGCATGCTACATAGTCTCAGTCTCGCGTCGGTGGTCTCAGACCCCGCCGCATTTCAGCGGCTGGTAGGGGTCTCCTCCACCCCTGGCAGCGGCCCTGACTGCTCCAGGCGGTCGGCTAGGAGCCCGTTCTCCCCTCGCGGTCGGCAACCAATTCCTCCGCTTCTAGGCGACCGAGCTCCTCCATCCCCTGGAAGATGGCCGTGGCTGCTCCGTTAGGGTTGGTATTGGCGAGAACTCCACTATGGCGTATCCCTCCTCCTTCCCGGGTTTCAGCACCAGTGTAAAGCAGTTCAATGGGAAGGAGGCGGCAAGAAACGGCTTGACCAATATAAAAAATATTTTAATGAAAAAAGACACACACACACGACGGTCAGCTGTCCTAAACATTCTTTCTCTGTCGCACCACCGTCTACAGTTATCCCACTGGGAAGCTTGATAAGCCTGATAAGGGACTGGGTGTGTAGAATCACAACCCGGCCCATCCCTCCGCCCTATCACACTATTGTATATTTCAATAAAACTAATAATAATGTTAAAAACATTGATCTTTTAAAGAAGACAAGTGTGAGCACCCTACAGAGTTTCTATTTCTAATGGCAGTAAAGCATGGGCAAAACATGACTTAATTTTTTATTTTATTTTAGAATTGATGATAAAAAAAAATCTCAAACAAAATAATTGTGACTGTTGTGATTATAGTACTTTGCTGCCATGTATGTCAAGGATGTCATGTATGACAAGGCTTTTTGGCATGACTATATTTATAGTATAGCTTGGCCTTATTCCTAATTGCTTTATTTTTTAGGCCTATTCTTTTCCATTTCAAGTTTTAACCTGATTTTAAGATTACTATACTGTCTGTTAGGGGTCTAAATATTTGCCTTCGATTTTATTATGATTCATTACCTAACGGTTACGATGGATCTTGAAATCGAATATTTAGTTACTGTAACACATTCCTGGTTTATCACTTAATGAAGACTTGGTTAGCCAGATGAAGTTTTCATGTACAGGGGATTTATTCAGTATTCTTACACTTTTCAGTGCTCACAAAAACACACACGTAGAACGGTGCGTGTCACTCTCCTCTGTGGCTCTCATCTCCCCTTTATCTCTCTTGTCGCCTCTCACTGCAACACTGAACAGCTTTTAGAAAAATTGCCCACAGGTGTAACTCCTTAGGCAAGTCACAATTGCTGCGGTCTTATAAATTCGGGAACGCACCTGCCCTTGTCCCATGTGGAAGCCCAGATACCCTTTGTCATTCTAGTGACAAATAAAAGAAAGCTGCACCTAAATGGTCTAACAGTTCGTCGGTACGTGTCAAATTTAGACACCACATTGACTGTTTGAAAATCCACACCGAACCTAACTGACCCATCAGCCTTGGTTACTAGAACCACTGGGCTGGACCAATCACTGTTGGATTCATCTAACCCATACCACTTGTTTCTTGTGCTCAGGTAACCGGTAGGGGTGTGGGTGTACCACTACCCCTGGGGTTGTCTCAATATGGTTTTCTATGAGATTCAGACAGAGGCAAAAACACGTCAGAAAATTCACTTTGCAATTTTTCCACCTCCGTGATTTGGGACGGTGAGAGGTGGCCTATACAAGGGACCAGATTGACTTGATTTTGGGGTTTTAAATTCACTTCTGATCTGGCCTGATCGGGACCATGCACATTCTTTCAAAGGGAACCCCAATCAGTGGTAGAGGGCGCAATGGTGCTTATGGATTGGCCAGTGGAATCACCAGTTGACATTCGTGGCATGTTGCACAACCTACAAACATCCCTGCAAATGCCTGGCCAATAGAAATGGGCCATGAGAAGGTTTATTGTTTTCTCTTGTCCTAAGGAGCCTCCCATTGGATTATGATGAGCTGCCTGGAATAACATTTCCAGACAGTTCTTTGGTACTAACAAATGGGTTGTATCATCTTTTGTCTGAGTGTACTGTGTCACCCGATACAACTGGTCTTTTATAATTGACAAAAGCGGTTATGAGAGAGCAACTGCTGGCTGAATTTGTTGCCTATCGATTACTCTCACTTCGTCGAAAGCGTGCTTCAGGGTTTTGTCCTGCATCTGCTCCAGAGGGAAATACCCTAGGAATCACTCTTAAGGGCTGGAGAGGAACCCTCCTCTCTTGCATCATCCTGACAAGGACCAGATGAGGACAGCCCCGGCACCGCCTCCCTTGTCAGCGAGCACACCCCACACCGTATTACTGTTGCAGGGCCCATCCACACACACAACGTTTGGAATGCAGGCCAATTGGTACCCAATGTTGGTGGATGGGTGACGCAGGGATTAACCCGCAGCCTCAACATTACACTTTTGTCCCTGAATTTGAATTGTGACTGCCACTAAAGGTTATTCAATCCCCATGTATACACCTCACCCTCTGTAATGCATCCAACGCCTCCTCTTGAACCAAGCATTGGTGTATTGAGGTTTGATTACACCCTGAATTCACCAAGGATTGGTATGTACCCCCTTGAATACTCACTGGTATCATGTATGTCCCTGCTTGATCAGGGGCAGCCTGTGGCACATCAGGTACCCAAACAGATGCCCCCACCTCCATTGCCTGGCATTGGTCCTAAAAATGTCCGGGATCCCCACAGCACCAGCAGTTTTCTTTTTCTTTTCTTTTTTCAGAAATCCATGTTTTTAAAGTTTAGTTTAATTTCATCATCATCATAATGATGTATAATGAAATACATTTTTAAAACTTTAAAAAGGAAAAAAATATATAAATTGAATATGAATATTACTGTGGCGAGCAGGGTGGGGCAGAGCGAGGCAGGGAAGATTCTTGTTCTCTCTCTCTCTCCCATCACCTCCCCCTCGTCCTGTTCCGAGGAGGTGGGGAAACCATCCGGCAGCAGGAGTACCGAAAGGCCAATATTACCCCTCCCGAAATGGGATGGAGTAAGTCAGGCCGGATGGATCCCTGTCCACCGTCTGGCGATGGTGGTATGTGACGAGCGGGGGGGGGGGGGGCGTGGCCAAGCAATGAGTGACGGCTGGGGGAGAATGATTGCAATCGGCCAGGAGAGGGATAAGGTGGAGCCTGAACTGCAGTTTGAGGGAGGGTGATATGTCTTTATGTTGAACGTAAAAGCTGAAATAAATCTCTCGGATATTATTCTGACATTTCACATTCTTAAAATAGTGATCCTAACCCACCTAAGACAGGGAATGTTTTCTAAGATTGAAAGTCAGGAATTTAACAAAAAAATTTAAGAAAAAACTGAATTTAAATATATTTAGCTAAAGTGAATGTAAAGTTCTGACTTTAAATATATATACACCAATCAGCCACAACATTTAAACCACCTGCCTAACATTCAGAGTAAATTCTAGAGACTGTTGTGCATGAAAATCCCAGGAGATCAGCAGTTACAGAAATACTCAAACCAGCTCATTTGGCACCAACAATCATGCCATGGTCCAAATCACTGAGATCAAATTATTTTCCCCATTCTGATGGTTGATATGAACATTAACTGAAGCTCCTGACCCGTATCTGCATGATTATGATTTGATTGGCTAATTAGATCATAGCATGGATGATTGTTGGTGCCAGATGGGACGCCACCGTGAAGCGCATTGGGAAATGGGCATGCCAAATTGGGGAGAGGAAAATAAACTGTCAAAAAATTATGCAACCCATTTAAAATACTTAATCTATTCAAAATCCGACATTAAATTCCGATGAAAATGGTCAATTATCTGCGACGTACTCTTCTTGCATTATGATCATTGTACATTAAATATAGAACATGACATGCATTCACCTTTAGCGAATACAGGTTTATTTACTGAAAACAATTGAATGAATAGCACAACCCTAATAGCCTGTTCTGTATGGAATTCACCTAGTAAAAGTTACTTAACATATTAAACAGTCAGGACATTGTTGAAAATAATTAACGGATAGGCCAAGCCGAATCTACGAGAGAGAGAAAAAATGTGCCGAAAAGTTGCACGTATTTCACAATGTGTAGTTAATGTGCATTAGCCATTGATCTAAAATGACAGCAGTTCTGTAAACCAGTTCTTAACCAATAATAGTTACAATTTAAAAAACAAAAATAGGCCTGTGCTGTAGCCTATAATAAACCTAATGAATTCTAAACATGATGTGCACACAGAATAAAATATAATTTAATACGTTAAGTCAGCACCTTGTTGAAAATAGACTTAATCAGCAGATTAAAAAATGCCATTCCTTGCCTAAAACGGTCATTTTCTAGACTACTTAAAAGCATACTATTTTATTTTGGTTAACAAAAATGAACATGTCAACATGGTCTTGTGAAAGACTGAACTTGACTCAGTTGAGGCACACAGATATAGAGAAGACTCAAATGTGAAAACATCTGACTTTCAAGCCAACGTTTCAAAAATCCATTTCCCGCTCCACCACTGAAGTGACTTTCATAGCTATACTTGCTGAGTTTGCTTGTCTTGCAAGAGGACTGTTTATATTATATTTATATTATTTGTAATATTTAAAATGTGTAACATTTAATATGACAGTAATTTAAGCGCAGTTTAATGTAAAAATATGAAGTCAAACGTAATGTGTAAAAATGTTGAACAGTTTAATGCAGACAATATAACATTTAATGGGGAAAAATATTAACCTATTAGTAATTCGAGTGTCGACTAGCAGCATCAGAACCGTTAAGTCGACTAGTCTCACACATCCCTACTATAGACTAATGAATTCTGTAATTGTCTTTTGTTGACTCAGGTTGACATACGAGCTGTATCCTCACTGGCCAAGTGGCAGAATTCCTACAGCATCCGTGTGGTCCTGCAGGAGCTGCGACGACTCATGATGTGCAAAGAGAACATGAAGCTGCCACAGCCACCTGAGGGACAGATCTACAGCAACTGAGCTTCTCTTTTGTCCTCCTTTACCTTCACTCACAACACATTCACACATGCAAGGCTGAGCATTCCTCTTCTTACCCTGGACTCAGGACAGTTTCTCCCAGTTCCTGACCACTCCCCCTGTGCTGCAGCAACCAATGAGCAGTCCTGCCTTAGGAACTCCCATTGGACAACAGAAATGATGGATGTAGTGGTGTGCACAGCAGAATACTGTACATCTTACTAATACTTTTTTTTTTTTTTTGTTATACATGCAAATTGTAAAAATAACATAAATAATCTTATTGAGTGTACTTTGTGTGCCTTGTTTTTCAAAAGTAAAAGCCACCCTCATTTGAGATTGATCTGCTAGTGAAAATTTATTTGTGCTATCATGTGACTGTGTGGTAGGAATATTAAAGGGTTAGTTCACTTAAAAAAATAAAATAAAAAATTCTGTCATATACTCACCCAAATCTTTTTTCCACACAAGCAAGTGAATGGTGCTTGAGGTTGTTAGTCCAGTCAGTAGTAACATGCTGCCTCACATTTCCTTTTGTGCTCTTTTAAAGAGTAGTATGTATTATATGGATCTAAAACAACATGATGGTGAACTTTTTAGGTGAACTGGCCTTCTTTTTTGGGTGAAGGTATCTGGTATGGTTAAAGGTGAAGTACTTTCTTTGCTACAATGGAATTTAAAAGAATTTGGGGGCGTTTGGGGCAAGCTGGTCACATGTACATTTACTGTACTTTTAAAAAAATGACAGAGAAAAGATCACACCAGTGCAAAATGAAAAAAGGCTACTTGCATATTACATAAGAGGTTGCAGTAATTAAATATGTCTTGTAGAGAATTTTAAAAACATTGGGTAATTCAAATGCTATCCTTTGCTTTGAAAGCTGAATAATAAGGTATCTCTCTAGAAACATTTCCACAACAAAGGATGCTATCTATGTGATTAGAAAATATGTGTACTCAAAATAAGTGTATTCCAATGGAATAATTAATTATTGGGGAAATAGTTAATTAAATCAGGTGGCAAGACTGTAGTGCTTAATTGTGTTCTTCAGATGATAATGGCTGAATAAACGGAAAAAGCCAAGAACCTGCATTACAGAGCTTTACGAACGGATGACTGTAATGCAACCTCATTAGGTAATTTTGTAGTTGTATCAGGATAATGAAAGCGCATTTGTATTTACACCTTTGAATGTGGTCAGAATCGGTCTCTGACCACCTCCAATTGTGGTTTCAGTGATCAAATTACAATGCATCTTGGTTGCATTTACGCCTGGCATTTAATGTGGTCAAGATATTCTTATTCACCAAAACGCTTCACAGCTGCCCACCTATACACATTAATGAAAAACCTTGTTCACGTGAGAACTTCCGGTTGTATCTCTTACACACCATTTATCGCATGAACATGCAAGCCCACTTGCTTCAAGCGTGAGGATGGGTGAATGAGATTCTCGTATGAATGTGCGTAGGAGAGCTGAGTAGTGTTTTTTGTGACTTAAGGACGTTTTCTTTGTTTCTCAGCCATCATATCGCTTCAAAAACATTTATTAAACCACTCAAGTTGTATAGATTACTTTTATGCTGCCTTTATGTCCTTTTGGAGCATGAAAGTTTTGGATCCCATGGACCCTTTTCACACTTCAGTGTTTTGGAATGCCGAAGAAAACGATTGCATGTTAAACTTTGATAGCGGTGAATGGGAGACCATGCCAAATATAATAATTTTTGCTTACCTATGTGCTCCAACATCAAATGAAAAATGCCACTTTTACGTTTCCACAACTTCAAATTAAGAAATAAATTTAAAACGTTCGACTACGACAGAAGAAAGAAGATGGAAAATGTACTGTCACTTTCTCAGCAGCTGTATCTCATCGCATTTGCGATAACTCGTTTTTTAAAATTCATTCCAGTGTAATGTTATATATTTAAACTAAATTTTAAAAATGGCAAATATAGCATTTATTTATAGATTTACACAGCTAAATAAGGTTTAAACACGTCATCGCAGTCTGTGGAAAGGGTCCATTGACAAAAAAACATACAACTGTTAAAATATCTTTGTGTTCCACAAAATAAAGCTATAATAGTTTGAGATGGCATGAGTGTAAGTAATTGATAATAGAATTGTCTTTTGTAGTTATTTATTTTGTATTTATTCCTTTAATGCCAGGTGTAAAAGGGGGCAGATTTAATGACTACATTAAAAATATTCTTATAAACGGAATGGATAATATTTTTACTTGGGCTGTTTTGAAGAATGACACTGTAATGCATATTTATTCTATTTATTTTTTTTGTAAAAGAAATGGTAAATTTCACAGCGATTTGATTAAAAACTGTGGAGAATGAATCAAAATCAAGGCAAACGATTATTACAATCACTTGTAAAGAGAAAAAACATTTAATAGCGATTACACATCTAATAACATAAGCATAAGTGAACAGAGCGGTTTATAACACACTCAGTTTGATGTTGTGAACTGTTTATTTACTATCACTTTTATTTTCACTTCAATCAATACATAAATGTAGTAACCTTCATTTATTAGCTTTAATTTACCTTGGAGCAAATTTTAGGTGTCATTGCAGTTCATTTGGGAATGAGGGCTTACACGGTTATATCCATAACATGCTCTTCTCCAGATTGATTTAAAGAATTAAAAAATAAGTAAATAAAAACACTGCTGGTAACTCATGTCACTTACAAATGACCCAACAACAAGGTTTTTTTTTTTATTTTATATTTTGATACAATCCTGCTTAAAAATTCTGAAACACACATTACTCCCATAGGCTATCATTGGAAAATAGCAAACACGTGTCAGAATAATGGAAGCGGGGGCATACAAGATGGCGACCGTAGAGGAGGTTGTTTTGAGAAGCTGAGGATAAAAGTTTGTTCCTTCACCTTAAATCGTTCTTTTTGTTTAATATATTGGCCAATCATGGACATATGAATGTAAGATCTTATAACAGATCAAGTTAATTGGGAGTTTTAACTTTTTTTTCTTCAACTTTACAACTTGCCGATGTGTAGCCTAGTGAGCTAACATGGCGGAAAAGGGGAAAGAGAGGGAATGTAAAGCTAAAGAAAAAAGCCTAACAAAGTTGATAACAAAGATGAAAAGCAAAGATGATGAAGTACACATTTGCGGCACTGACATTCAAGCATTGCACTCATATTCGGTGCATAACAATACACTTTCTCCATTACCTGATTTGACCCCCAGTACTCTTGATCCGAAGAAAGGTAAACATAAACCTTCCTTGTCTGAAATTCAAGAAAACATTGTACGATGCATAAATGAGACAGTCAACGGATTAGAAGAACTCTTAAGGACAAATACGGTGAGCATTGAAGCTTTGAAGAAAACGACAGAATTCCTCTTCAATGAAATAAAATACGTCACAGAAGACATGAAAAATGTGAAGAAGGAGATGAAGATAAGCCATGAGGTCAGCGGTGCACATGGAAAAAAAAATGGCGGAGATTGAAGCCAGGCTCAAGCTCAGTTTGTATCCAGGTCCTCACCTGACATGCTTTGGAAAGCTGTGAAAACGAGTACCTATCTGAAGACAAAGGTGATACGATTTAGAGAGGATTTAACAACTATGGACAAAGCCATACGTAAACAACTGTGGCCAAAATTGGAGACTGCTCGGCAGGTAGGAAAGAAGGCTTACGTCGTTGGCATATGAGCCTTCGTTGATGGAAAAGAGTTGCCTAAAGACTATATGCCTAAAGACTAAATATGATTGTGTCCATATACAGAATCTTGAATACGTAATGCATATGGTCGCAATTTTAGTGGACTGCAGGTGCTGGTCATATAATTTGAATATCATCAAAAAGTTGATTTATTTCACTAATTCCATTCAAAAAGTGAAACTTGGATATAATATTCATTCATTACACACAGACTGATATATTTCAAATGTTTATTTCATTTAATTGTGATGATTAAAACTGACAACAAATGAAAATCCCAAATTCAGTATCTCCGAAAATTAGAATATTACTTAAGACCAATACAAAAAAAGGATTTTTAGAAATGTTGGCCAACTGAAAAGTATGAACATGAAAAGTATGAGCATGTACAGCACTCAATACTTAGTTGGGGCTCCTTTTGCCTGAATTACTGCAGCAATGCGGCGTGGCATGGAGTCGATCAGTCTGTGGCGCTGCTCAGGTGTTATGAGAGCACAGGTTGCTCTGATTGTGGCCTTCAGCTCTTCTGCATTGTGGGTCTGGCGTATCAAATCTTCCTCTTCACAATACCCCATAGATTTTCTATAGGGTTAAGGTCAGGCAAGTTTGCTGGCCAATTAAGAACAGGGATACCATGGTCCTTAAACCAGGTACTGATAGCTTTGGCACTGTGTGCAGGTGCCAAGTCCTGTTGGAAAATGAAATCTGCAACTCCATAAAATTGGCCAGCAGATGGAAGCATGAAGTGCTCTAAAACTTCCTGGTAGACGGCTGCGTTGACCTTGGACCTCAAAAAACACAGTGGACCAACACCAGCAGATGACATGGCCCCCCAAACCATCACTGACTGGAAACTTTACACTGGACTTCAAGCAACGTGGATTCTGTGCCTCTCCTCTCTTCCTCCAGACTCTGGGACCTTGATTTCCAAAGGAAATGCAAAATTTACTTTCATCAGAGAACATAACTTTGGACCACTCAGCAGCAGTCCAGTCCTTTTTGTCTTTAGCCCAGGCGAGATGCTTCTGACGCTGTGTCTTGTTCAAGAGTGGCTTGACACAAGGAATGCGACAGCTGAAACCCATGTCTTGCATACGTCTGTGCGTGGTGGTTCTTGAAGCACTGACTCCAGCTGCAGTCCACTCTTTGTGAATCTCCCCCATATTTTTGAATGGGTTTTGTTTCACAATCCTCTCCAGGGTGCGGTTATCCCTAATGCTTGTACACTTTTTTCTACCACATCTTTTTCTTCCCTTCGCCTCTCTATTAATGTGCTTGGACACAGAGCTCTGTGAACAGCCAGCCTCTTTAGCAATGACATTTTGTGTCTTGCCCTCCTTGTGCAAGATGTCAATGGTCATCTTTTGAACAGCTGTCAAGTCAGCAGTCTTCCCCATGATTGTGTAGCCTACAGAACTAGACTGAGAAACCATTTAAAGGCCTTTGCAGGTGTTTTGAGTTAATTAGCTGATTAGAGTGTGGCACCAGGTGTTTTCAATATTGAACCTTTTCACAATATTCTAATTTTCTGAGATACTTATTTTGGGGTTTTCATTAGTTGTCAGTTATAATCATCAAAATCAAAAGGAATGAACACTTGAAATATATCAGTATGTGTGGAATGAATGTATAAATTCTACAAGTTTCACTTTTTGAATGGAATTACTGAAATAAATCAACTTTTTGATGATATTCTAATTATATGACCAGCACCTGTATGTGTCCACTAAAGTACAGTCATTACTTGGAACAGTCTACGTTGAGGACAGAAACGTTCGATTAATCTGTTATTAAAATATATCCAAAATGTTCATATGTTTTACATAAAAAAGTTTTAAAAAAAGTTAAGTATTATTAGGGTCAATCTGGGTTGAAGTTACATTATTGAGGTGATGGGAACGGGGTTTGTTTCACATTTGATAAGGTATTTTTAATACAGCACATTGGTGTCTTTGTCAGTTTGTTCTCTAAATGTCAAGGAAATCCGTGATTTGCTGAAAAGGAAAGCAGTATTTTTATTTTGCATGAAATTTGAATGTGACTTCTATTATATTCAACACTTGCTTCTTTGTCAGCTTATAATTTTTGGAAGAGTCAATGGGGGGATGATTTATGGATGTCATATGGGAATAATCGATCAGCCGGTGTTGCAGTATTAAAAGGTACATTTAAAGGGAAAATAATTCAAACTAAATTGCATGACTCAGGTAGATGGGTGATATTGGTAATAGAAAAGAATGCTGAAATTTGCTCAGAATAAAACTTTATTTTTTTAAATTTTGAAGACCAGATTAAAAAAATTGTAGAAAAATGTAGTAATTGGAGGGGATTCTAATACAATTTGGGATTCTGAAAAGGATTGTTTTCCTCCTAGTCCAAATGTCAGATCTGTTCTTCCAGAATTGAATAATTTATGTTCAACTTTTGACTTGATTGATATATGGAGACATAAGTATCCAGATAAAATTCAGTTTACATGGTGTAAAAGGAATCTTACTCAACAGTCACATATAGATTATTGGTTAATTTCAAGGTATTTACTGAATTATGTTAAGAAGATCTCTATAGAACCTTCTGTTCTTACAGATCACAAAGGCATTTTTCTCTTACTAGATACAACAAAATCCAATAATGTAAAAACTTTTACATACTGAAAAATTAACCAGAACATATTGACAGATGAGCAGTTCAGAGATGATGTTAAAAATATCATTATAGAGAATGAGGCAAATTCAACCAATGTTTTCAGTTTAAATTGGGAATTAATGAAATATAAATTCAGAGTTTTAGCCATAAGGAGTGGAAAAGAATGAAGAAACAATTATATGTGAAATTATAAATCTCTCTGGATATTGCGGTTTAGATCAAGAAAGGAAAAATAAATTATTACAATTACAATTAGATTTAGATAAAATATATGAAAATAAAGCAAAGGGTGCCTTTATTAGATCAAGGAAGAAATGGTTAGCGGAAGGAGAAAAAAGTACAAAATATTTTTTTAACATGGAAAAAAGAAGTGTAGAACTCACATCTATGGTCAAACTGAGTATTAATGGACAGTTAACAAAAAATATTATGGAAATATGTGACCAAATTTTATGAGGAATTTTCTTAGATTCTGTGAGTCTTCTATGAAAATGTGTGACCAAGAGATATCTTTAAATTAAGTACTTCATTGTATTAACAAACTTAAAAACAATAAGTCACCTGGGTACGATGGTTTGATTAGTGAATTTTATAAATATTTTCAATACGAATTGTCACCTTTTTTGTTAGCTGTATTTAGAGAAGCTCTACAATATGGTTGTTTACCAAGTTCACTGAGACAAGGTTTGATAACTTTATTACCAAAGCCCAATAAAAATGTATTACTTTTAGAAAATTGGCACCCGATTGTTTACATTGATTAATAATGATGCAAACATTTTCACACTTATGTTTGCTGAAAGACTAAAGGGATGTCTTGATCCCATTATTGATGAATGTCAATCGGGATTTATGAGCGGTCAACACATTTACAATAATATAAGGCTCATTTTGGATTTAATTGATTACAACAATTTTATTAAAGATAATAGTTTTATATTATTTGTTGATTTTTTTTTAAAGCATTTGATACTAATTGATCATAATTTCATGTTTGAGACCTTAAATTTTTTTGGTTTCGGATAATTCTTTAAACAAGCTTTTCGAACATTATATAATGACGGTAACAGCTCAATTAAGTTGCCATATGGAACAACATCAAGGTTTAAAATCAGTAGAGGCATACAACAGGGCTGCCCAATCTCACCCTTTCTTTTTTACTTGTAACACAAACTATGGCATACATATTAAAAGAGATAATTTTTGTGGTATTAAACTTTTGGAGAAAGAAATAAAATGCTCCCAATTAGCGGAAGATACTACCCTTTTTTTTGAAAAATGAAAGTGAATTAAAAAAATCTATTGATTGTCTTAATACTTTGATTGTCTTAATACTATTGATTGTCTTAATCTGTATCTGGTTTGTTTTTAAACATTACAAAATGTGTTTTGTTTCCTTTGAGAACTTGTTACCTTAATAACATACATGGTATACCAGTGAAGGAGGTGGTCAATCATTTAGGTATCAAGATCTTTAAAGATCAAAAGGAAATAAATAATTTGAATTTTACACCAATTATTGGGAAAATTAAAAAAAAATGTAATTCATGGTTAATGAGAGATCTATCATTGAAGGGTAGAATATTATTATCCAAAACTGAAGAGTTATTGCGCTTAGTGTATACAGCTCTTGCTCTAGATGTTCCACAATCAGTCATAAGAGAAGTAGATTCTATTTTGTTTAATTTCATCTGGAAGAACAGACCGCACTATTTAAAAAAGATGATTCTATGCAATCCAACTGAAGAAGGTGATCTGTACTTGATTTGAATACTGCTAACTGCATATTTAACAATAAATGGATAAATAATTATTTGTGCTTTAAAGACATAGATAAAGACAAGATATGGAATATCATCCCTGACCTGATATTTGAAAAGTTGGGAGGTTTGACATTTTTTTTTTAGATGTAATTTTGATGTAAACAAGGTTCTGATAAAGCTATCTTGTTTTCATAGACAGGTCTTTTTTTATTATGGATGCTCATTTATAAACACAACTTCTCTCCACACAAATCTGTAATTTGGAATAACAAGAATATTGTATTTAAAAACAAATCTTATTTTTAAGAAACTGGTATGATAACGGTATTGTACTGGTGAGACAGTTATTTAATAGTAATGGACAACTTTTTAATTATTGTGAATTCCTTAATTACTTTAAGATTCCAGTAACTGCTAAAGAGTTTGCAATAGTTTTTGATGCCATTCCTGGTGGCCTTATTAAACTCTTATCAGGTGATATATCCTCTGAGTGTATCTCTGTATATAATACTCACATAAGTATTAATGGTGTGGAGGTTTTAGATAAAAAAAAACTTCTTTATAAAAACAATATGCAGAAATACATTACCTCAATGCAAACCATTTTGGAATTCATTGTATAATCAGATTGTCTGGATTGGTAGTTACCTAGTAAATACTGTCTCACCAATAAAGTTAAAGAAATCACATATAAAATTATTCATTTAATTTACCAAATGAGACAAGTAGTCACAAGATTTTTTAGAGACATGCAGACTACATGTGTCTTTTGTAACTTAGAGGAAGAATCCATAAAACATTAAACATTACACACAAAATAAAAAATTCAGCTTACTGGTAAAGATATATTTTTATTGTATAAGAATAAGAGTTTAGAAGAAAATTTGGTGATTAATCTGTTAATCATATATGGAAAATACCATATACACAAACAAAAATGTAACCTAACATCATACCGTTTAAAACTGAACTGATGAATTAAATTGAGACTCTCAAAGATGCAAGAAATAAAAAGGCAATATGAATGTATAGAATACTTGAAACCTTTTCTCTTGTTAATCCATTTTAAGTTATCCCCTGGCTTTATTTGGTTTATTATTATTTGTTGTTGTTTTCTGTTTATACACTTTGATGCTACTTTGATTGTAACAGTAAGTACATTGTGATCCTCTGTATGTATTTATTGTTGTAAGTGGTCTATAATAAAAAAATATTAATAAAAAATATATAAATAAATAAATAAGTAAATAATGGAAGCCATGCGACAGTTGGTATGTCAGGATTGGTCAGAAGCACTTTAAAGGTGGGGCCTAGCGAAGGGTCAATAGAGGTGATCCGCCGTGATGTAAATTTGTAGGCAAAACCAGAAATCTAATTCACCATGGGCTTCTTCAGGATTTTTCCATGGGGTTTTTCAACTTATGAGTAAAATAATATCTGCGGCAAACATTACTACACAGTACGTGGCCATTTTGTTCTACAACATATATTACACACTTTCATACCTCAAACGTGAATTTTGAAGCTGCCATATGATTTAAAAAAAAAAAAACATATGCAAATCTGTACAGCTTCAAAATTGACGTTTGTGGTATCAAAGTGTGTAATATATGTTGTAGAACAAACGACAACATATCGTCAAGTAATGTTAACCACAGACCTTATTTTACTCATAAATCCAAAACTCCCATTATAAAACCCTATAGGAAAATCCAGAGGGAAAACATGGTGAATTATTTTCCAGGTTTCTCAAACTGAAGGCTGTAGCTTATATCACTTTTCTTATATCATATTCACCGGGGCTGGTGGAGGAGCAGGAGTTGGTGCTTGCGTTTCCACTGACAAGCAAGCTGAACCCACTACGTCATTAACAATGCGAGCTGAACCCACTATGTCATCAGCAATGGGGAAGTTAAACAACAGACACAAACATGGTGCCGTACACAGCAAATATCAAATGTTTGTTTTTAGTTTTACAAACAATTGTTAATTTTTTAACAGCTAGCTCTGCGAATTAGGGTAAGATGCTTGGCTGTTGTGTGGGTATATCCTCGAGGGCGCCACTGGTGGGATACCATAGTTCCTGGATTTAATCCGATGCAGTTTATCCAGAAATTTTGCATTTCTTGAGTCTTTTGATTACATTTGCCATGGTCTCCATCATGTTCTGGAAAGAAGAGACACCAATTACCGTTTGTGTTTACCTTTTAGAAAACAGGTAGCCATTGCCCTATGGCAGTAGGAAGTGGAATACAGAAGTCACATTTTTGGGGTAGGCCATTTTTTGTCACATTTTTGGGGTAGGTCTAACCACTGTTTTCAACTGTGTGAAAGATTTTTGCAACACAGTGAATAAGGTACTTCTTCCTGTACAGATCAAGTTCCCAGATGCCAGGAAATTGGTCAAAATGGCAAATTTATTTGAACAGCGATGGAGAGTACCACAGTGTGTTGGTGCTATAAATGGAAGCCACATCCCAATAATTGCACCCACAGAGTATCCTCAAGACTTTTTCAATAGAAAAGGATGGCATTCAGTTGTCTTGCAAGCAGTAGTGGATGGGAAAGGGTGTTTTTGGGATTTGTGCATTGGCTTTTCTGGAAGTGTGGATGATGTGAGGGTGTTCAAGCAGTCACACTTGTGGGAGAGGTTAAGTGATGGACATTTGTTAAGTCAAAACAAGATGAACATTGCTGGCTGTGATGTTGGACACTACCTTATAGGAGACCCTGCTTACCCCCTGCAGAACTGGCTAATGAAACCCTTTGCAGATTGACCCCTCCATTAACAGATGTACAATTATAGTGCAAGGTCTGTAGTGGAGATGAGATTTAGGAGGCTGAAAGGATGATGGTGCTGTCTCCTAAAGATAAATGATTGTAACCTGGAACTGGTAAAGAAGATGGTGCTGACCTGCTGTGTGCTCCATAATATCTGTGAGGAACATGGAGACAGTTTAAGTGAGGATTACCTGTCTACGCTACATTCAAACATACAGCCCCCTGTCCAACCAGTACCTGAGCATGTGCAACCAGAAGGAAATGATGTGCGAGCTGCTTTATTGCACTATTTCAGCAATCAGGATGAATTAATTTCTTAATATACTAATTGGTATTCATAATAGTCGTTTTGGAGGTGATAGATTTATTCACCAAATAAATGTTCTTAATATGTTCATTTGTAGTAGCTAGTTTTGGATATTGTCACATTCCCTGTTGTCTTTTGTGTTTCTGCTTTTGTTGAAGTTTAGTTTAGTTCCTGTTTCCTGTTAGGTTTTTGTAGTCCTTTGTTTCATTTTATGATTGGTTTTCCCCTGATTGGTTCTCATTCCCTAATTGTTTCCCCAGGTGTTCCTTTTTTCCCTTGTGTATTTGTCAGTTCTTGCATGTTTTGTTATGCTCTGTGTTAGGTTCCCTGTTATTTCTTTATTCTGAGTTTTTTGTTCTTTTTAATAAAGCTGCACTTGGATCCTCCCTCTTTGCCTGCTTCGTCACAGATATAATATGAAGAAATAACAACACAGAATGTGTTAAATGTCATATTTATTAAATGTCAAAATGTAAATATTTTTAATCACAAAAAATTGTGATTAAAAAGTGCATATAAGGTTTAAGTGTCATTCTTTGAACAAGCACACACACACACACACATTGAATAACTGCACAAAAATACATAAAGTGTTAAGTGCAAAAATAGTTGAAGTATGTCCAGTGCAAGAACAACTATGTAAGATGTTTTAGCAAAGGTGCTGACATGAAAAAAAAAAAACTAAAACAAAAGTTGTTTAGGTCGCCTTCCTTTGCTCAGCCTCCATGATGGTGACCATGTGCCCTAGAAGTCCAAACAGAGATGCTGAGGTATCATTCATTCTTGTCATGATGTCTTGATGCAGCTCTCTTGTTTGCGGTGTGAAATGTTCATCTGCAACTTGAAAATATTCCAAAATATCCTGGTTACTGTCACATTTTCTTTTTTCTGTGTAAGAGAACAGTAACAAATTAGAATACAATTTAAAGGGAACTAGTGTCATAATAACACACATAGGCATATTTTTGGATAATGTTTGTTGTGCAAAGAATGCATTACCTGCTCTTCTGCTCCTCTGTGTATGTGATGAGGCAGTACTGCTTGTGGAAGTCTCTGCCTCCTCTAGGTCATCTTGCTGATCAGTACAGGAGTCTAAATACAATGTAACAAAAAGTCAACATGCAGGTAACCTACTTATTAATGCAGTGCATTATACACAAAGCGGACTATACTGTAGTGCAGACTGCATTTTGATTTGTAATGTGTAAATTGTGTAAGTGGACTGCACACTGATGAAACAAGCATTACAGAATTTCACTTACTGTTACATTTGTGCAAGTAATGGTAGATATTTGATTTGATGAATCGTGTCCTTAATGGTTTTTCACCTCTGGCCCTCAAGGTCCACTGTCCTGCAGTGTTTAGCGCTAACCATGATCAAACTCACCTGCCTGTAACTTAATTCTGAAGACAGTGGTTAGCTTAAAGTGAGTTTGGTCATGGATGAAGCTAAACAATACTGCTGGACAGTGGACCTCAAGGGCCAGATTTAAGAAAACCATAGGTAACTAGTGAACATGTTAGCCAGCGGCTAGCTAGTTCGAAAAAACTTGGGTAAGATAGGTTGCTTTACAATGTTTTCCTTACACAGCATATGTTCTCATAACGTTAGAAAACCATGAATGTAGGCTTGCTAGTGTTGAACACATACTGATATCAGCTGCTGCAGTATACGTCGATGAACTCATTGCCTCCAGCAGGTAAGTCACCGAATTGAATGCACCGGTTGAACGAATTGCCAGACGGTGTGTGTCCCAGAGTCCACAATGTCAAAATTAATCATTTTACTCCATCCACTGCCGCTTCTGTTCATCTCTGTTTTTTGGTCCCTGTATTCCTTTTAAAGTTTTTTTTTTAATTTATTGTCCACTTGATCGGCAGAATTGCTAAATCCTAAAGTGGCCATTTCCCCTGCTATCTCCTCATATACGTGTTTTTTCTGATGCTTCCTTCCAATCTGTCTTGAATTTCTCTCGTTGACCAGATGGCAAGGAGAGTGTTGGTTTCTTCTGCTGACCACTGTTGAACCGTCATGTTTGATCTCTAGTTGTTAATGTTTACCGCAACTCTGAAAAAAGCTTTTAAAAATGGTGCCTTTCAAACTTCGGTCTGTAGTGAAAGCTCTGCCTACTGACGCCAGCTCTGGCTCCAGCCCCGTTAGAAAAGCGGTATTAGTAAGGCTGTGTCCTCCCCAGATGCAAAACTAGTGTTCGGTTTATTTTATTTATTTTTTTTTTGCATTATTGAAAGGATTTAAATATAAATTCTAAGATCAGTGTTGCAAAATATATTATATAAAGGCTTTAAGTCAATCTAGCTTTGTGAATAACACATTTAAAAATAAAAGTTTAAGAACCACTTCATGGTCGGAATGGTGACCTTTTGAATCACTTGCACCAAAGAATTATTGCACCTTGACCTGTAATTGGCCAAAATGCTCAGTTCGACTTTTCCGAGACCCTCTACTCTTCCCTTTGGAACACGGAAGCTTGATCACTAACCCACTTTCTGTAGATCTGAATTTCTGCGGTTTGAATTTTAGGATATTGAATTTGGTGTTCTGAATTTCTTCATCTTGAAAACTTGAAGCTGTATTTTTTTTTTAATCAGGATATTTACAGTGTAAGAATTCAGAACCAAAATGTTGCTGTTTGAAAATTGTCTAGGTTACATATGTAACCTCCGTTCCCTGATGGAGGGAACGAGACGTCGTGTCGAAGAAGCGACACTAGGGGTCTCTCTTGAGCGCCGAAAGATACCTCTGATCTATGAAAAAAGGCCAATGAGAGTTGACGAACAGTATTTGCATACTCCGACTCCGGATACGGATATAAAGGCGAGAGAAATACGCTCGTTCATTCAGGATTTTTCTGAGGAGCCGGGAGTGTACCGGGCACCTCAGCGGCTCGGCTCAGCGACATGGCCGGGAAGACACGACGTCTCGTTCCCTCCATCAGGGAACGGAGGTTACATACGTAACCTAGACGTTCCCCATCTGTCGCTCACTTCGACGTCGTGTCGAAGAAGCGACACTAGGGGTCCACTTCAAAACTAGCCATGTACGTGTACTGCTTACACAGAAGCGGGCAGGTATTTCTACGTGCACAGTGACCAACTGTGTTCAGACTGCACGTACTCTTCCCCAATGCCCCGAAAGAGTCGTCAGAATCCTTTTGGTCACCCTAGGGGGGAACAAGGTGATGCTCCCAACTAGGGAACGGGCCAAGCCTGGCTGGGCCTCTTTTCTCTCTATGTTTTCTCGGCATAGAGCAAGAGCAGCCGGGGCCCTTACCGCATCGAGGGAAGGGGGTCTTACCCAAATTCCTATTCTTTCAGGGGGAAAAGACCCTGCGGAGGCCACACCTGCCCAGCAGGGGAGGTAAAGGTGGCAAAATACATCACATGGCCACTTTGGGCATGTGGGAAGAAATGGCGCGGTGGTAGATCCAACCTCGACGAGGGGGGAGTTGCTACAACACGGCGACCGGAGGGCAGCGAGGGACTGCCTAAGAGAGACGCGGGTCAGCTCGCAAGGTGACCGTACCGCGGAAATACACACAGGAGGAGTCCCGTAGGAGGCCTGATCTGTGGAGCACCTATTCCAGTAGGGGTAGCCGGAGTACCCATAGTGGACTGGGCCAGCAAGTTCCTCCGCTGAACTGCTGCGGGCCCAAGAGGGCTAGGGAAGAATCAACCAGGGACCAAGGTCTTCTGGGAAGAAGTGCACTATTTTGCCTTGGCAGAGGGAAACGGCGCTGGAAACGAGCGATTCACCCGGTCAGATCGTCGACGTGTACCGAGTTCTACGGGCTCGGACCTGAGAGAACATGAGACGAGACTGACTCAACCCTGAGATTGTAAAACCTCATAAAGGTGTTAGGTGCTGCCCAGCCCGCAGCTCTACAGATGTCTGCTAGGGAGGTGCCTCTAGCCAGTGCCCATGAGGATGCCACGCTCCTGGTAGAGTGGGCTCGAACCCGCAAAGGGGGTGGCACGGCCTGGGTGTGATAGGCCAACTGAATGGCCTCCACCACCCAGTGAGACAGCCTCTGTTTGGAGACAGCGTTCCCTTTCTGCTGTCCTCCAAAGCAGACAAAGAGCTGCTCAGAGCGCCTAAAGCTCTGGGTGCATTCCAGGTAGGCACGCAAGGCACGTACCGGACACAGCAGTGAGAGGGCTGGGTCTGCCTCCTCCCGGGGCAGTACTTGTAGGTTCACTACCTGATCTCTGAAGGGCGTGGTAGGAACCTTGGGCACATAGCCCGGTCGAGGTCTTAGGATCACATGAGTGTCTGCCGGACCGAACTCCAGGCAAGTGTCGTTGGTAGAGAACGCTTGCAGGTCCCTGACCCTCTTGATGGAGGCGAGCGCGATCAGCAGGGCCGTCTTTAAAGAGAGAGCCCTGAGTCCAGCTGATCCTAGCGGCTCAAAAGGGGATCTCTGAAGACCGGCGAGGACCACCGAGAGATCCCAGGAGGGGAACAGGTTTGGCTGGGAGGGATTTAACCTCCGGGCACCTCTTAGGAACCTGACGATTAAGTCGTGCTTACCCAGGGACTTTCCGTCTACTGGGTCGTTGTGAGCTGCGATAGCGGCAACATACACCTTCAAGGTGGATGGGGACAGCCTCCCCTCCAACCTCTCCTGTAGGAACAGGAGCACAGACCTAACTGCGCACCTCTGTGGGTCTTCTGCCCGGGAAGAACACCAATTCACGAACAGACGCCATTTCAGGGCGTAGAGTTGCCTGGTAGAAGGGGCTCTGGCTTGGTTGATCGTGGCTACGACCGTGGGTGGTAGCCCAGCTAGATCTTCCGCGTCCCGTCCAGGGGCCAGACGTGGAGGTTCCAGAGGTCTGGGTGCGGATGCCAGAGCGTGCCCCGTCCCTGAGAAAGAAGGTCCTTCCTCAGGGGAATTCACCAGGGAGGGGCTGTCGCGAGGAGTACGAGGTCCGAGAACCAGGCCCGGGTGGGCCAGTAAGGAGCCACGAGAGTGACTTGCTCCTCGTCCTCCCTGACCTTGCACAGCACCTGTGCAAGAAGGCTCACTGGGGGGAATGCGTACTTGCGCAGCCCCACCGGCCAGCTGTGTGCCAGTGCATCTGCCCCTAGGGGAGCCTCTGAGTGGGCGTACCAGAGCGGGCAGTGGGAGGTCTCTCGGGAGGCAAACAGGTCTACCTGGGCCTTGCCGAACCGTTCCCAAATCAGCTGAACCGAGTGGGGGTGAAGCCTCCACTCTCCTCCAGGCAAGCGTTGTCGTGACAGCGCGTCCGCCATCACATTGAGGTTGCCGGGGATGTGAGTGGCACGCAGCGACCTGAGTCAGTGCTGGCTCCAAAGGAGGAGACGACGGGCGAGTTGCGACATGTGGCGGGAGCGTACGCCGCCTTGGCGATTTATGTACGCGACCGCAGTGGTGCTGTCCGACCTGACCAGGACATGTTTGTCGTGAATTAACAGGAGAAACTGCCACAGGGCTAGAAGGACGGTCAAGAACTCGAGGCAGTTGATGTGCCAACTCAGCTGGGCCCTTTTTCAACGGCCTGAGGCTGCGTGCCCATTGCAAACGGTGCCCCAACCCGATCTGGAGGCGTCGGTCGTGACCAGGACACGTCTGGACACCTGCTGTAGGGGTACTCCAGCCCGTAAGAAACAGAGGTCTGTCCAGGGGTTGAATGCTTTGCGGCAGGCGGGGATGATCATTACCCGGTGTGTGCCGTGGCACCATGCTCGTCTCGGGACTCGGGTCTGAAGCCAGTGTTGGAGCGGTCTCATATGCATCAACCCCAGCGGCGCGACCGCCGCGGAGGATGCCATATGCCCCAGGAGCCTCTGGAAAAGTTTTAAAGGGACCGCTGTGCCCGGCCTGAAGGCGGCGAGGCAGTTCAACACTGACTTGGCGCGCTCGTTGGTGAGACGCGCCGTCATTGAGACCGAGTCTAACTCCATCCCGAGAAAAGTGATGCTCTGAACTGGAGTGAGCTTGCTCTTTTCCCAGTTTACCTGAAGCCCCAAGCGGCTGAGGTGCCTGAGCACCTGGTCTCTGTGAGCGCATAGTGATTCTCGCGAGTGGGCCAGAATGAGCCAGTCGTCGAGGTAGTTGAGTATGCGGATGCCGGCTACTTGGAGCGGGGCAAGAGCTGCCTCTGTGACTTTCGTGAAGATGTGAGGGGACAGAGACAGGCCGAAGGGGAGGACTTTGTACTGATACGCCTGGCCATCGAACACAAACCGCAGGAAGGGGCGGTGCCGAGGCAGGATGGAGACGTGAAAGTACGCATCCTTCAGGTCTACCGCTGCGAACCAATCTAGATGCCGGACACAGGTTAGAATGTACTTCTGAGTGAGCATTTTGAACGGGAGTTTGTGCAACGCTTGGTTGAGAACTCGCAGATCCAAGATTGGTCGTAAGCCGCCGGCTTTCTTGGGCACGATGAAGTACGGGCTGTAGAAACCCTCCTTCATCTCGGTTGGAGGGACAGGCTCTATCGCGTCTTTGGCCAGAAGAGTCGCGATTTCCGCGCGCAGGGACTGGGCGTGTTTGCCGTGTACTGCGGAGAAGCGGACGCCCATGAAGGGGGGCGGGGGCCTGGCAAACTGAATTGCGTAACTGAGTCGGATGGTCCGGGCCAGCCAGCGAGACGGGTTGGGAAGTGAAAGCCACGCATCCAACCTCTGTGCTAGGGGCACCAAAGAGACGATTAATTTTGACGTACCCGGCGAGCAAGTAAGGCAGCGTTGGGCGGTGATGGGGCGACCCGCGGCTGAGGTGCTGAGAAAGAACTCAAAGCACTTACCTTGCTCCGCACACCAGGCAGGGGGTGGGTTAGCGACTGAGGAGGAGGTCCTGGGTAGGCGTCCTCTGGACTCGTCGGAACCGGCCGGCCGGGGAGCAGTCGTGGGGCTGAAGACGGGTGTTCCGTGTCCAGGAAGCCAGGACTGTTGAGATCTGGGGGCAGAGTGCCGTGAGAACGGCATTTGCGGGCCAGGTGACCCAGAGACATAGGAAATAGCTCTTTTATTGAGAATGTGGGTACTGCAACCCCGTCTAAGGGGGGGCGGCAAATAAAATTGTTTGGAAACAACAAAAGATTCTCCTCCCGGCCCTCCACCGGGGGACGGAGCGGTCTTACCGCCTCCGGAGCTAACATCTGTGTCGCTGGGTCGTCCGTCTCAGGACCACCTGGGAGCCTTCCGGGTCCTCGAGGGGGTCCGAGAGGCGGGGGGCGTCGTCTTCCTGCGGTGTGCTCGACGCAGGGGCTGAGAGCTGGGCCCGGAAGCAGTGCCTCTAAGCAATATCTCTGCACGTAGTGTTGCAGGGGCGCTCTTCAAAATAATCTCCCGGGTGGGGATTCCGAAAGAAATCCTCACCGACCAAGGCACAACATTTATGTCACGCACACTTCGCGAACTTTACGATCTGTTGGGCATTATATCAGTTCGCACTAGTGTGTACCATCCGCAGACAGATGGCCTAGTGGAACGATTTAATAAAACGCTCAAGAATATGATTCGTAAATTCATACACGAAGACGCTAGGAATTGGGATAAATGGCTTGACCCCCTGTTATTTGCAGTACGAGAGGTCCCGCAAGCCTCCACGGGATTTTCCCCGTTTGAGCTGCTATATGGGCAGTGCCCGCGCGGAGTGCTGGATGTCATCCGTGAAGCCTGGGAGGAAGGACCTTCGAGTAGTAAAAATGAAATTCAGTACGTTCTTGATCTTCGAGCAAAACTCCACACATTGGGGAAACTAACACAGGAGAATTTGCTCCAGGCTCAAGCACGCCAACGCCGGCTGTATGACAGGGGTACTCAGCTAAGGGAATTTGCACCAGGAGACAAAGTTCTTGTATTGCTCCCCACATCTAGCTCCAAATTACTCACCAAGTGGCAAGGGCCCTTTGAGGTCACACGACGAGTGGGGGATCTCGATTATGAGGTTAAGCGAACCGATAGGGGGGACACGCGTCAAATATACCACCTCAATCTCAAATTATGGAGGGAGGCGGTCCCTGTGTCATTGGCTACGGTGGTTCCAGAGAGGGCGGAGCTCGGACCGGAGGTGAATCCAAAGCCTGATTACAATGCCCGGGTCATTTGCGGAGACCACCTCTCCCCGTGCCAACGTTCAGAGGTTGCCAAGTTGCAAAAAGAGTTTGCAGACGTGTTTTCTCCTCTACCGGGGCGTACGAACATCATCGAACACCACATCGAGACCGAGCCGGGGGTGGTGGTTCGTAGCCACCCTTATCGCCTCCCCGAGCATAAAAAGAAAATAAAAAGTCCAATAAATTTATTTGGTCGCAAATGCGACCATTTTTAGTCGCAGTTTGGAGCCCTGCACAATGATGATGATTTATTGACTTTATAGACATTACATTTTTATCGTCTGTTAATGCTGAACTTCTGTAAAGCTGCTTTGAAACGATGTGTGTTGTGAAAGGCGCTATACAAATAAAATTGACTTGACTTGACTTGACTTGCTCGATCGGTTAGGTACTGCTCGCTTTTATTCGACATTGGATTTGACAAAGGGTTATTGGCAGATCCCCTTGACACCAATTTCCCGTGAGAAAACCGCCTTTACCACGCCGTTCGGATTACACCAATTTGTGACACTTCCGTTCGGTTTGTTTGGGGCTCCAGCCACGTTCCAGCGCCTGATGGACCGTGTCCTCCGCCCGCACTCCGCTTACGCCGCTGCCTATTTAGATGATATCATTATCTATAGTAATGACTGGCAGCGGCATATACAACACCTGAGGGCGGTCTTGAAGTCGCTGCGGCGGGCGGGGCTCACAGCAAACCCCAAGAAGTGCGCGATTGGGCGTGTGGAGGTATGCTATCTGGGGTTCCACTTGGGTCATGGCCAGGTGCGTCCCCAAATTGATAAGACCGCAGCGATTGCGACTTGCCCTAGACCTAAGACCAAAAAGGGGGTGAGGCAGTTCCTGGGGCTGGCTGGCTATTATTATAGAAGATTTGTGCCTAACTATTCGGATGTCACCAGCCCGCTGACTGACCTCACTAAAAAGGGGGCTCCAGATCCGGTCCAATGGTCGGAGCAGTGCCAACAGGCATTTACACAAGTTAAAGCTGCACTCTGTGGAGGGCCGCTCTTATATTCACCTAACTTCTCTCTCCCTTTCTTATTGCAGACGGACGCTTCAGACAGAGGGCTGGGGGCCGTACTCTCGCAGGTGGTGGAGGGGGAGGAGTGCCCCGTGCTGTACATCAGCAGGAAGCTCTCCTTGAGGGAAACTAAGTACAGCACTGTAGAGAAGGAGTGTCTGGCCATCAAGTGGGCGGTCCTCACACTCCGCTACTACCTGCTGGGGCGGGCCTTCACTCTCTGCTCGGATCACGCCCCACTGCAGTGGCTCCACCGCATGAAGGATACTAACGCCCGGATCACCCGTTGGTATCTGGCTCTCCATCCTTTTAAGTTCGAGGTGGTCCACAGACCGGGGGTGCAGATGGCTGTCGCCGACTTCCTTTCCAGAAATGGGGGGGAGTGGTAGGCAGGCCGGATGACGCCCTGGCCTGAGTCGGGCGGTGGGGGTATGTGGCAGCGGGGGCGTGGTCAAGCGCCCGTCCGGAGAGGGAAAGCGGTAAGGGCGCTTGCACCTGAGCTAAATTATGTCTAACACCTATCTCTAATTTCAGTGAGCACGGGGAGACCGGCATAAAAGGAGAGCTTCACTACCTCCAAAGCAGAATTACGCCAGTCCAGTGTTGGCAATATAGAGAGAGAGACCTTAATTTGTTATATGTAAAAGTCTGTATGTTTAGTGGAGTCTACGTTTATCTTCTACCCCTCTGTGTGTGAATAATTTAGAATTAAAACCCTTACCTGTGAGTCGAACCCCGTTCCCGTGTCCTCCTTCCCGTCCTGTGAACCCAAACCGTTTACAGTGAAAATATTATTTTGTTTAGTTTTTGTGATTTTTATTTCTAATAATTGAATACTGTACTCATATGATAGGGCATACTGTAATAATTTATCCTGTATTCTGTCAGTCTGTCTAACAGCAGTGTTTTCACGATAGAACATACAGTCAGTTGAATGAATGCTTAGGTGCACGTGATGTTTTAGCGCAGTGTGTGGCGTTTTCAGACGGTCCCTTAAACACCATAGGCTAATATCTAACGAATATTGAACTTGCAATTTTACCTCGCTGGCTATCCTACCATGAATCTATCAGTGGAATGTATTAAGTCTTTATCACTTCAGCTTCTTTTACATAATAGGCAATAATAGCATTGTCGAAATGTTGATATGTTTCTAACAGATGTTTTTGCTTATTAGCTAAACGTAAAGAGAGGCTTCGACACCTATTTATTTACCTACTTATTTTATTTTGTTGTGGTGCCAGTGTGTGTAGGCTTGAAGCGTTAATTTAGCATATTATTCCCAGCAACTACAGAATGTTCTCCTAACTTTTGCGGATGGTTCCGTTTGGTTATAACAATTCCAAAACCTTCATGTTTAGGCCCATGTATATGTTAAATCTTATACAGAACGTTCTCTAATGGTTATTTTTAAGTTTTATTTTTCGTTCACCTTTTAGCAAAAAAAAAAAAAGAAAAAGAAAAAAAGAAAAGAAAATACATCTTAATGAATACTATTCCTGTTTTTATTATTATTATTATTATTTATTATTATTTGTGACATCTAATATAGTTCTTAATTCACATTCATAGAATTTGTATCATTGAATTGACAGTTTGTTATATTTGGTTAGAATAAAAGCCCCTGAAAGTCAAACCCAGGGGCGAAAATAGCCCCTTTATAATAATAATAATAATAATAATAATATTAATAATAATAATAATAATAAAAGGGATTTTCAGAATCTGATATGACAGTAATTTTATTAAAATAAATTAATTAAATCTGTAACAACAACAATATAATATTTGTGAATTTGTGCAGAGAATGTATGTAATTGATTTATAGCCGATATTTGTTTAATAAGAACATTTTAGACTGTATATGTGGAAGTAGCCTTAGGTGTTTGGAGGGAAGACATTGTTAAAAACCGAGTAAAGTGTTACATATGTTAATCAGAGTATGTTAATATAAACCATACCTAGATGTTCCTTATCCATCCTCACCCATTTTGTGAATGAGTATACAGTGCATCCGGAAAGTATTAGCAGCACTTCACTTTTTCCACATTTTGTTATGTTACAGCCTTATTCCAAAATGGATTAAATTCATTATTTTCCTCAAAATTCTAAAAACAATACCCCATAATGACACCGTGAAAGAAGTTTGTATAAAATCTTTGCAAATTTATTTAAAATAAAAAACGAAAAAAATCACATGTACATAAGTATGCACAACCTTTACCATGACACTCAAAATTGAGCTCAGGTGCATCCTGTTTCCACTGATCATCCTTGAGATGTTTCTACAACTTGATTGGAGTCCACCTGTGGTAAATTCAGTTGATTGGACATGATTTGGAAAGGTACACACCTGTCTATATAAGGTCCCACAGTTAACAGTGCATGTCAGGTCTCTTGACAGTCGCGCACGTGTACTCTGCATCACTAAAGGTTGAGAGGAAGCGGACACTGGGTTGGCGTGAGTTTGGCTTGTGGAAGAAGTAATTTCAGTGAGTTTGTGCTTGAATTATAGAATTGAGTTTTGTGGGGAATACTGTGCAGGACTATTGACCGACGGCCTGTATAGGTCCGGAACGGTAGTTCTGCGTGGTTCCTTACGAACTCAGATAAAATGGCAGGGAGGGAGACAGAAGATAGTAACAGTATGGAGTTTAGTGAGGAAGAGAGAAATTACGTAGATGAGAGGGGAGGAAAAGGATGGGAAGAGGTGGTAAAACAGAGAAAGAACAGAAATTCAGGTAAGTTTAAAAGAAAGAAAAACATGGGCGTAAAGAAGATCATTTTCATGGGCAAGGAAGAGGCGAGAAACCGGCTTGTCAATATAAATAATAATTTAATGAAGAACGTAAAACAAACACATAGGACAACAGACATGTCTGCTGATTAAGCTCTCTCTCTCGATCGCCGTCTGCGAGTGGCCTTTATCCCTCTTGACAGCTCAATTAGCCTGATACGGGACCGGGCGTGCGTAATCATGCCCCGGTCCCGCCCTCCACCGTGCCACATTCCTCCCCCGTTCTCTCAGGCTGGGGACCCCCGGCCTGACGTACATCCCCTGGGGGGGGGGGCGCCTCCCGCGCGGTCTGCCGGCGGGTCATCCCCATCAACCTGGACGAGGGAGTGGCAAGGGGAGGGGAAACAACAATTAAAAATAGGGGGGGGGGGAGGTTCCTGCACTGGGCGGTACCTCCCCTCCCACGAACACCATAATTTAAAAAAGAGGGAAAAGGCCAACGCAGAGTGGTATCGAGAGAAAGAGGAGAGAGAGATTTAAAGGAGAAAAAAAAAAAAACTTACTCGCCGGTTCTCTGATACGCCGTAGCTCGTTCCTCAGCCACTTCTCCACCCTCTTCAGGACAACAGCCGCGCCTCTCCGGGCAGATCGGAGGCAGTCCTCAGCCCCTGGCGGACGGAACGCCACGCCGCGTTCCCGGGGTGTCAAAGGGGCCTCCCCCCGCCCCTGGCAGCGGTTCTCCCGCTCCAGGCAGTCGGCGGCGAGCCCCTCCCCGCACGCGGTCGGCAGTCTCCAACCCCGCCGCGTTCCAGCGGCTAGTAGGGGACTCCCCCGCCCCTGGCAGCGGGCCTAACCGCTCCAGGCGGTCGGCCAGGAGCCCCTCCTCCCCTCGCGGTCGGCGGCCGTTCCTCCGCGTCCAGGTGGCTGGGCTCCTCCGTCCCCCGGCAGATGGCCGCGGCTGCTCCATTGAGAAGTGGCGAGAACTCCGCTACGGCGTATCCCTCTTCCTTCCCGGGCTTTCGGCACCAATGTAAAGAAGATCATTTTCATGGGCAAGGAAGAGGCGAGAAACCGGCTTGTCAATATAAATAATAATTTAATGAAGAACTTAAAACAAACACATAGGACAACAGACATGTCTGCTGATTAAGCTCTCTCTCTCGATCGCCGTCTGCGAGTGGCCTTTATCCCTCTTGACGGCTCAATTAGCCTGATACGGGACCGGGCGTGCGTAATCACGCCTCGGTTCCGCCCTCCACCGTGCCACAATGGGTAGTTTAAGTGAAACAGAAAATGAGGGAGGAGAAAGTGAGAGGAAGAATCCAAAGGCAGGAGTGCTCAGCGTAGTGTTAAGATTTGAGGGTGAAGGGGGGGTAAAGAAAACTGATCCATTGAAGTTAACAAAAATAATTCGAGGGCAAATAGGGGAAGTAAATCATGCAAAAGTATTGGGAGATGGAAACTTGTTAATAGGGTGTAGTAGTGAAGAACAAGTGGTGAAAGCAAAGAAAATGACTTGTATTGGGAAAATCAAAGTATTTAAGGTTGTAAGAGTTGGAGAACAAGGAATTAATGGTAGTAAAGGGGTGATATCTGGAGTTCCTCTAAATGTCAGTATGAGGGAGTTAATGGAGAACTTAAAAGTAAGGGAGGGATCAGTTAAGAGTGTAATAAGAATGACAAGAGGAATAGAGAAAATGGAGACTGAAACTGTTCTGGTAGAGTTTGGTGGAAAAGAGATTCCAAAGGAGGTTTACTGCGGTTTTGTGAGATATAATGTAAGGGAATACATACCAAAACCTATGAGATGTTTTAACTGCCAGGAGTTTGGACATATAGCCAAAGTATGCAAAGGAAAGAGGAAATGTGCTAGGTGTGGAGGGGATCATGAATACGGAAAGTGTGGTGAAGGAGTGAGTCCTAAATGTAGTAACTGTGGAGGCAATCACAGTGTTGCATATTGGGGGTGTGAGGTGTTGAAGAAAGAAGTGGAGGTACAACAAATTCGAGTAAAGGAAAAAGTTTCATATGCTGAGGCAGTTAAGATGGTAGGAGAGAATAAGAAGCATAAGGAGGGAGGATGTAGTAAAGAGCAAGTGGTGGGGAGAAAACAGCAAGATGAGAAGGCATTGGTAGAGAAGAGGAAGATGGTGACATTCATTGCAGGAGTGATAAATGCAACATATGAGATCAAATCTAAAACTGAACGGATCCAGGTCATAGTAAAAGCTGCAGTGCATCATTTAGATATGATAGGATTAAGGTGGGAGGAAGTAAGAGATGAACTTAGTATACAGTCAAGTCAAGAAACAGCATGAGTGGGTTGTTAGTTCTAATACTAATCATGTTAATTCTTCAGTGGAATGCGAGAAGCTTGATAGCTAATGGGCAAGATTTCAAACAGTTTTTAGTTAGTAGGGGGGAAAAACCTGACATAGTGTGTATACAAGAATCCTGGTTAAATCCAAAATTGGATTTTGTTCTACATGGGTATGTAATTGTGAGGCGAGATAGGATACAGGGGGTAGGTGGGGGATGTGTCACTTTTATAAAGCAGGGTATTCCCTATAGGATTTTAGGGGTAGGAAGAGAACAAGAGTATGTGGTAGTGAAAATATGGGCAAGGAAAGAAGTAACGGTTGTGAATTATTATAACCCGTGTAAAAAACTAGAATTAATGCAGCTGGAAGAGATAGAAGGGCAGGATGGTAGTAATGTCATTTGGTGTGGAGATTTTAATGGACATAACACATTATGGGTGTAGCAGCCCTTGGCTTCTTAATAATGGCAGAGAGTCTCTAACGGGTGCAATAATTTTTTATTCTTCCAGAATCAGCGAGCACCGTGAAAACTAGAAGTAAACATACAAATAACTGGTTAAAGAACCTTTGACATGACACAAATTTACAAATAAATCCTCACGTCCTTTACAGGCATCATCATGCATTTGAGTATATGTACAATGCACATTGAAAATAACATAAAACAATAAAAACAATAATTTGCTCACTTAACACATGCAGCTTTCCCGGCACAAGATACACAAATTAATTTCCAGTAGAGTAAATATAGACATTTTACATCCAAAGCCTTATACATGGAGTCAAATAATACACACCTCGCTCCGCTCACCAAGGGTGCAAACTTTAGACTTGCTGCTTTAATTAATTAGCCGATAGCTTGGTCTCCGAACTAAACAGCACACAAATGTGTAAACATAAGACAAAGCTACTTCAAAACCATCATGAAAAACAGAATTACATAAACTAATTAATATTGCAGAGTAAACAGCACCAGGATTCCACAACCTGAGTTAAACTTACATATGTTTCTGAGCTTCTGAGATGAGAAAAATCAGGAGAGAGAAAAATGTCGATCAGCTATACAGGTTTCTGGGCCCACAGCGGCAAACTCAGATCACATGAATGACCTGACTGAATGCATTACCTCTAGCGGCCTCCAGTGGCCACTTACAATGGGGTAGTGATAGAACAGATACAAATGGACAGGTGATAGAAGAGTTACTTGATGAAAAGGATTTAGTATGCATAAATGATGGAAGTAACACTAGGATAGATGTACATACAGGAAAGGAATCTGTGTTAGATCTAACTTTGGTATCAAATTCCATGGCATCAGTATGTGATTGGTCGGTGTATAATGAAGGAACTATAGGGAGTGATCATTATCCAATTTGGTGCAAGATAAATATGGAAACACCATTGATCATAGAAAACAGAGGGGGGAAATGGATTTTTGAGAAGGCTAATTGGGAGAAATTTCTTGATATAAGTGATAAATATTTAAGTCAGATACACGAAGGGATGAACATAGAAACAATGGACAGTAAGTTAAAGCAAGGTTTAATATTGGCTGCAATAGAATCAATTCCTAAAAGCAAAGGCAGAACAGGGCAGAAAGTAGTACCATGGTGGGATGATGAATGCAAGGAAGCAGTGAAAAATAGAAATAAGGCATTTAAACTAGTTAAAAGAACTCATAATTTTCAACATTTGATTCAGTATAAGCAAGCACAGGCAGTAGTAAGAAGGACAATAAGACAGGCAAAAAGATTAAAATGGAGGGAGTATTGTGATACTATTGGAAACACAACTCAGGTTGGGGAAGTGTGGGGGATGATAAAAAAGATGGGGGGGACAGGAGGGAATGGAGTTATCCGGTTCTACTTGAGGGAAATGAAACAGCAGTAACAAGAAGGGAAAAGGCAGAGTTATTGGCAAAAACTTTTGTTGCAATACATAGTTCAAATAATTTGCAGGAAGAAAGTAGAAGAGATAGAGAGAAAACAAAATCTGAAAATATGGAGGCTTTGGGTAGGAAAAGTAATATAGAGGATGGGCAGAATATTCCCTTTAAAATAGGAGAGTTAAAAAGGGCACTAGACAAAGCAGGGCAGATGGTGCCAGGGAAAGATGAAATATGTTATTGTATGATGAAGCATCTAAGTGTAGAAGGTCTGGAAAAATTATTAATGTTTGTAAAGAAGTTCAAGGTTACGGGCAAGGAAGAGGCGAGAAACCGGCTTGTCAACATAAATAATAATTTAATGAAGAACTTAAAACAAACACATAGGACAACAGACATGTCTGCTGATTAAGCTCTCTCTCCCGATCGCCGTCTGCGAGTGGCCTTTATCCCTCTTGACGGCTCAATTAGCCTGATACGGGACCGGGCGTGCGTAATCACGCGCCGGTCCCGCCCTCCACCGTGCCACATTCCTCCCCCGTTCTCTCTGGCTGGGGACCCCCGGCCTGACGTACATCCCCTGGGGGGGGGGGCGCGGTCTGCCGGCGGGTCATCCCCATCAGCCTGGACGAGGGAGGGGGCAAGGGGAGGGAAACAACAATTAAAAATAGGGGGGGGGGGGGGGGGGGGTTCCTGCACTGGGCAGTACCTCCCCTCCCACAAACACCATAATTTAAAAAAGAGGGAAAAGGCCAACGCAGAGCGGTATCGAGAGAGAGAGGAGAGAGAGATTAAAGGAAAGAAAGAAAAAAAAACGTACTCGCCGGTTCTCTGATATGCCGTAGCCCGTTCCTCAGCCACTTTTCCACCCTCTACAGGACAACAGCCGCGCCTCTCCGGGCAGATCGGAGGCAGTCCTCAGCCCCTGGCGGACGGAACACCCCGCCGCGTTCACGGGGTGTCGAAGGGGCCTCCCCCCGCCCCTGGCAGCGGTTCTCCCACTCCAGGCGATCGGCGGCGAGCCCCTCCCCGCACGCGGTCAGCAGTCTCCAACCCCGCCGCGTTCCAGCGGCTACTAGGGGACTCCCCCGCCCCTGGCAGCGGCCCTAACCGCTCCAGGCAGTCGGCCAGGAGCCCCTCCTCCCCTCGCGGTCGGCGGCCGTTCCTCCGCGTCCAGGTGGCTGGGCTCCTCCGTCTCCCGGCAGATGGCCGCGGCTGCTCCATTGAGAAGTGGCGAGAACTCCACTACGGCGTATCCCTCTTCCTTCCCGGGCTTTCGGCACCAATGTAAAGAAGTTCAAGGTTACGGGCAAGGAAGAGGTGAGAAACTGGCTTGTCAACATAAATAATAATTTAATGAAGAACTTAAAACAAACACATAGGACAACAGACATGTCTGCTGATTAAGCTCTCTCTCCCGATCGCCGTCTGCGAGTGGCCTTTATCCCTCTTGACGGCTCAATTAGCCTGATACGGGACCGGGCGTGCGTAATCACGCGCCGGTCCCGCCCTCCACCGTGCCACAATGTTGTACAACAGAGTATGGATAGATGGAATGATACCGGGGAGTTGGAAGGAGGCTATAATAATTCCAATAAGGAAGCCAGGAAAAGATGCCAGTAGACCTGGAAGCTATAGACCAATTGCCTTGACATCCCATATCTGTAAGATAATGGAACGTATGGTGAATGAGAGGTTAACATACTACTTGGAGAAAAGAGAAATGGTGGCTTCATATCAAAGCGGTTTCAGGAAAGGAAGGAGTACTATAGATTCAGTGATTAGGCTAGAAGATGAAATAAGGAAAGCACAAATAAATAAAGAGACAATGGCTGCAGTATTTTTTGATGTGGAAAAGGCATATATGTTATGGAAGGAAGGATTGCTAATTAAACTGAATATAATGGGTGTTGGAGGGAGAATATTTAATTGGATTATGGACTTTTTAAATGAAAGAACTATTCAGGTGAAGATAGGAGCAGAATTATCAAGTCAATATATAGTAGAGAACGGGACACCTCAGGGGAGTGTAATAAGTCCAACTTTATTTTCTATTATGATAAATGTCGTATTTGTAAACATTCCAAATGATATAGGGAGATCATTGTTTGCAGATGACGGAGCATTGTGGAAGAGAGGGAGAAATGTAGAATATGTAGTTAAGAAAATGCAAGATGGAATCAATCAAGTCGAAAAGTGGGGGACAAAATGGGGATTTAAGTTTTCAGTGGAAAAAACAAAAGTTATGTTCTTTACAAGGAAGAAAGTCAAAGAATGGTATTTGAAATTGTATGGGAATAAATTAGAGAGAGTTGAAAGTTTTCGTTTTTTGGGAGTATATTTTGATGTGAGATTAACTTGGAGGGAGCATATTAGATATGTAGTTTATAGGTGTAAAAAGTTATTAATGTCATGAGGTGTCTTGCAGGATTGGGGTGGGGAGCGGATGTAGCATCGCTAAAATACATATATATAGCCTTAATAAGATCAAGGTTAGACTATGGAAGTATTGTATATGGGTCAGCAGCCAAATCTGTGTTGGCAGACTTGGATGTTATACAAGCTCAGGCTTTAAGAGTGTGTGTAGGAGCGGTTAGAACCTCCCCAGTATGTGCTCTCCAAGTTGAAGCAGGTGAAATGCCATTGTGGTTGAGGAGGAAGCAGCTGGGGGCTATTTATTGGGTTAATTTAAGAGGGCATGGAGATAGTCATCCAGCTAAAAAGGTGATGCAGGCATGCTGGGAGAAGGAGACAACAAAGAAAACAAGTTTTGGGTGGACAGGGGATCAAATGGCAAAGGATACAGGGGTTTATGATAAAGAGTTTGGCGCAAATGTGGTGTGGCCCATTAGACCTGTCTGGGAATTAGAAACACCATGTGTAGATTTGGAGCTACTTAAGATTAAACGTAATAATAAGAATGCTGATTTAAATAGTGTATATTATAGTTATAAGGAATGTAAGTATAAAGAAAGTATTCAGATTTTCACAGATGGGTCAAAGAATATGCAAACAGAGGCAACAGGGTCTGCAGTTGTTATTCCTAAATATAAGGTAGAAATCAGTAAAAGAACATCGGACTGTTTGAGTGTGTTTGCAGTTGAAATGTTTGCCATATTGATGGCGTTGGAATGGACTGAACAAATTAGTGATAAGGAAATATTAATATGTAGTGACTCTGTGTCAGCTCTAGTAAGCATGGAGAAAGGTACATCTAGAAGTCATCTGAACCTGCTGTATGAAGTCTTATTTATGAACTCAAGAATAAATAGGCAGGGGAAAAATGTCATATTTATGTGGGTCCCTGCACACTTGGGAATTCAGGGAAATGAGAAAGCAGATAAGGTGGCAAAAGAAGCAATTAAAAAAGAGGATGTAGAAGTCAATATTAAATTATCAAAATCAGAGGGGAAAGGCATAGTGTGGAGAAGTGTAAATCAACAATGGCAACAAAGCTGGGATAATGCAACAAAAGGAAGACATTTATATGAAATTCAAAGGAAAGTAGGTATATCAAGAAGTAGGGGGGCAAATAGAAAAGAGCAGGTAATAATAAGCAGGTTGAGAATTGGACATAGTAATCTTAATAGTACACTTTTAATTATAGGAAAACATCCTACAGGAATGTGTGAACAGTGTCAGGAGGCTGAAACAGTAGAACATGTTCTTAAAACATGCAGGACATTTAATCAGGAAAGACAAGAAATGATAACACAGTTACAAAATATAGGAAGGGTAGATAATACAGTAAAAAGTTTATTGGAGTATGGAGAGAGTGTGGAGGGTAGGAAATGGTTATTTGTTTTTTTGAAGAGGACTGGATTAGATAAGCGGATCTAGTATGAGTAAAGGGTAGATAAAGCCTGTAGATGGCGGTAATGCAACTCAAAGGATGCCAGCTGCCGTAAAAATCCAAAGAAGAAGAAGAAGAAGAAGTGCATGTCAGAGCACAAACCAAGCCATGAAGTCCAAGGAATTGTCTGTAGACCTCCGAGACAGGATTGCATCGAGGCACTATATCTGGGAAAAGGTGCAGAAACATTTCTACAGCATTGACGGTCACAATAAGCACAGTGGCCTCCATCATCCGTAAATGGAAGAAGTTTGGAACCACCAGGACTCTTTCTAGAGCTGGCCGCCCGGCCAAACTGAGCGATCGGGGGAGAAGGGCCTTAGTCAGGGAGGTGACCAAGAACTGTTGTGGAAAATCTTTGAAGAATCTCTATATGATGCAAGAGAACTCTCAGAGTCCTGGGTTCAAATTGAAGTTTATTGAGCAACCAATAAACCTGAGAAGGCCAGCTGTCTGTTCTGACTCTCTTAGTCCAAAACCTTATCTTCTATACAGTTTGTTATCTGGCATTACCTCATTTCTATGCCCCTTCATTATTTTTGTAACCAATGGATACTATTTGCCACCATTATCTCACAGAGCCTTTTGACATCTTTTTACTGGTAGAAACCTGGCTGTAGTGTTTTTAATTACTTTGACCACTGGTTGTTTTTACTCTTTATGTTCATCTGTGTTTCAAGGTCCATAGCCTCATTATTTTGTTACAGCTGGGTGCTCTTTGTGGTTTTTGCAGCATCAACATTTTTAGTAACCTCATATGCTCTCTCCTGGGTCACACAAAAGCCAGGAAACTTTGATATAAAAAGATACTATAATATTGTAAAATATACTATAGAACCTAATGGTCACTCTGACAGAGCTCCAGCGTTTCTCTGTAGAGAGAGGAGGACCTTCAAGAAGAACAACCATCTCTGCAGCACTCCACCAATCAGGCCTGTATGGTACAGTGGCCAGACGGAAGCCACTCCTCAGTAAAAGGCACTTGACAGCCCACCTGAAGTTTGCCAAAAGGCACCTGATGGACTCCGACCATGAGAAACAAAATTCTCTGGTCTGATGAAACAAATAATGAACTCATTGGCCTGAATGGCAAGTGTCATGTCTGGAGGAAACCAGGCACCACTCATCACCTGGCCAATACCATCCCTACAGTGAAGCATGGTGGTTGCAGCATCATGCTGTGGGGATGTTTTTCAGCGGCAGGATCTGGGAGACTAGTCAGGATCGAGGGAAAGATGAATGGAGCATTGTACAGCGACATCCTTGATAAAAACCTGCTCCAGAGTGCTCTGGACCTCAGACTGGGAAGACCTTCATCTTCCAACAGAACAATGACCCTAAGCACACAGCCAAGATAACAAAGGAGTGGCTACGGGACAACTCTGTGATGTCCTTGAGTGGCCCAGACTTGAACCCGATTGAAAATGGCTGTGCACCGATGCTCCCCATCCAACATGATTGAGCTTGAGAGGTCCTGCAAAGAAGAATGGGAAAAACTTTCCAAAAATAGGTTTGCCAAGCTTGTAGCATCATACACAAAAAGACTTGAGGCTGTAAATAGTGCCAAAGGTGCTTCAACAAAGTATTGAGCAAAGGCTGTGAACACTTATGTACATGTAAATTTAATTTATTTTTTTAAAATAAATTTGCAAAGATTTCAAACAAAATTTTCTTTCACGTTGTCATTATGGGGTATTGTTTGTAGAATTTTGAGGAAAATAATTAATTTAATCCATTTCGGAATAATGGTGTAATACAACAATATGTGGAAAAAGTGAAGCACTCTGAATACTTTCCGGATGCACCGTATACGTAAGTAGGCGATACAACTTGTAGGTGGTGGTATGAGCTTGTGTCCAACAAAAGAAGAATATTTTCCGTGCAAAAGTTTTGGATAGCGTGTGGGGAAATTAGTAAAAGGTATGATACTGGAAGAATTCAGATATGCTCCAATAATTCATTTATCTCCAGTGCCATTGTGGGTTATGCCCCAACTAGAAGTTGATCTAAAATTATTAGAAAGAAGGCAAGAGGAAGGTCCATATGATGCTGAGGTATATGATGTAAGGGAGTATGTGGGGTCAAGATATGGGGATTATATACACATTTATACAGATGCTTCAAAAGACACAATAATGGGTCATGTGGATGCTGCATTCATAATTCCAAAGTTAAAAGTGTATAAAAATAACAGGTATATCAGATTACCTATCAGTGTATACTGGAGAGATGTTTGCAATAATTATGGCAATTAGGTGGATTAGTGAAGTTAAAATATATAAAGCAATACTATGCTCAGATTCTAGTTCAGCTCAAATCAGTTTGAATGAGCAGAAGTCAGAAACGAGACAAGATATGATAATAGAGATTTTTCAATTATTATATTCTCTTCAGCAAAATAGTATAAAGGTACAGTTTTTGTGGGTTCCGGCTCATATTGGGTTGAGAGGTAATGAAGAGGCAGATGTTTTAGCAAAAAAGGCCATAGAGAGAGAGAGAGAGAGAGAGAGAGAGAGAGAGAGAGAGAGAGAGAGAGAGAGAGAGAGATAGTTGATATCCAGATTCCTTTTAGTAGGTCAGAAATAAAGTAAATAATCAAAAAGTGTATTCTGAAATTATGGAAACAGTATTGGGTCACTGACACAAAAGGTAGACATCAGTCAGAAGTGGGTAAGGGAAGAGTATCCGGTGGGAGATGATTTGAGAAGAACAAGGTTGAACAGTACAATGCACTTAGGCAAACATCCAACGGGTCTATGTGAGGTATGTAATGTTTATGAAACAGTTGAACATGTTTTAATGCACTGTAGGAAATATACTGTTGAAAGGAATGAGTGGAAGGATAAACTAGTAAATAAGGGTGAGCAGTTTACTATTAAAAATGTTTTAACTCATTATTGCATTGTAACATTATTGTTACAATATTTGGGATGTACAAGTTTGCACAAATGTATATAAGTATTGTAAGTAAAATTATTATTAGTATTTATTTATTTATTTACATTTATTTTACCCCTCCATTGGTGCTGAGTGTGGGAACGGATGAGCTGAACACGCAGCGCCGGACGAAGCCTCAGCCTCTAAGCGGGTTTAAGAAATAAGGGTGATTATATGTTGATTGGTGGAGTAAGGTAAATTAGAAGATTGTAAGTAGAGTGTCAATGGTCCATTTGGATTATAGGCGGCGGTAATGCACTTGCACACGGTAATGTCTGCGATACGCCGTAAAACAAGAAGAAGAAGAAGAAGAAGAAGAAGAAGAAGTTTTCCCGGAAGCAAATTTTGTGACAGTCAAAGATTCAGGTTGGAAACATGGCACAATCATACTTACCTAAAAACAATGCGTCGTCTTATTTAGCAGAGGCGCAGTTGATTAAACAGGGCGCTGAAGCCCGTGTATATAGAGGCAGGCTTTTGGGCCGGTCCGTCATTATTAAAGAGAGATTCCCAAAATTATATCGCCACCCTGCAGTCGATGAGAAACTGACACGCCGCAGAACCACGCAGGAGGTGCGATCCATATTGCGCTGTAGGAGGGCAGGTTAGTATCTCCAGTGCTTTGTACATAGTGTGTTTAAGCCAGACAAAACCATTGTAACTAACCACTAAATTAAACATGGTTACTACAGTCTATGGTAGTACGCTATTACTATAGTAAAACTATGGTTAATTTTCGTTAGGGGTAAACAAGGGTGTCAACATTAAATGGAGCATCTAACATACGCTAATAAAACTAGAATAGAATTACTAGAACTAGAAACTAGAATTCCGGTCCCTGGCCGGTCGATCGGTGCATCTCTTAATTTTAGCTATGTTTGGTCAATAAAACAATCTCGATATTTGTCAGGAAAAAAAAAAATCCATGATATCGATGATTCACTTGAGTAATTTTATATGTTTAGCCTACATCTAGACCAGGGGCCAGATTCACGAAAATGTTCTTAAGAGAAAAATTTAGAAAGTTCTTAGATAAATTATTACATTCGTAAGAACGTTCCTAAGTACAATTCTTGAAAAATTCAAAAGTTCTCAAATAGGGAGGGGGGATACTGTTTTTGTTTGCAACAAATGTTTATTTAAAATAAATCAATAATATTTGGGATTTATAAACTTTTAATCCGTATTTATTTTACCTAACACTTTTATTGTAAATAACATGTAAAAACAGTTAATAATGTGTTTATTTACATTTAAATAAAAATTTTATTACGTTAAAATAGGTATTTAAATAAAATTTTCAAGGTCTGGCCATAAATTCCTTAAGATCTGACTGAAGAACAAATATGACCTTAGATCCTCAGCTAACAAACAGGTTTCGATTAGCTTTACTTTGAAAATAAAAACATACAAAGTAGGGTTATTGTTAATGAAAACTGAGAAAATATTTTGATCTGCCAAAGTCTGTATCTTTGTCAATATCAACACACATAAGAGAACAATGGCAATCTAATGTAGAACCGACTTTTTACAAAAAATAAATGTAGTCTAAAACTGAAAAAAGTGCATTATGTCTGTTTTTCCATTTAAAAATTTAAATTATCCTCACATTCAATGAGGGCAAAATTTGCCTTATCTGAGCCAGATACTTAATAGCCAGATGGATAATAATCATTAGAAATGGTGAACAAACTGAATTGATGAGGTTCAGGAGTTTGAACTATCTAGAACCAATCACTGTCAGGATTTATGCATAGGCGAGTTCAATGACAATTCACAATCTTTTTAAGAGCACTATGGAAAGGAATGGAGATTAAAAGCAAATTTTCCTATGTATTTTCTTTGAAGTTTCGGTTTTCAAAGTTTTGCCTTTCGTGAAAACGGTTGTTCATATGAGCTGACATCACTTCTGTAACAGGGTTTTTTTAAAAAAAAAATTTTTTATTTTAATATGTAGTTTTGACTGCAAACGCAATACGTTCTCACTCCCAAGGTGTCAAAGACTGATGCTTGTGCAAGAGCCCAGCCCATCAATCAATAGACACCGAAAGTGCCTTCTGGCTTCAGTTTTATGATGCATCCAGCAAGTGCGTTCTTTTCAATGAGAAACCTTTAACGTCCACTGACTGACGTGATGGCATTACAATTTTAGCATTGTTTAATTATACATTGAGGTAAATTTTGTCATTGTGACAAATGTTGGGGGTATGATTTTAATTTTATTTGAAATCCGCAACATTTATTCACACTGGTTAATATTTAATCAATTTTTTTTATCTGTCTGTTAAATTTGTTTGTACACATCCTTCTCTGCTGAAGTGACCCATTCCATTTCTCTGTGTATTCCGAGTCTTACAATAATTTTATGTGAAGTACAAACCTATATGTATGTTTTTAGGCACCGATCACCCGACATTATATTATGGAATATTATAGTGCATTTCTAAAATAAATGAACGTGACTGTAATTGATCTGCTTCTTACATCTTTTCTGCTGTTGAGAACTGGTTGGGTTGAGGCATAAATGTGCAGTTGGGTGTTTAAAATATCTATAAATAGTGTGATGTATATCAAATTATGAATATCTTAAGTGTCTCTTTAATGTTTTATATTGTTAAACAATTGGGATTCTCACTGTGTCAAGGAGAGGACGCCAGGAGGCACATTTGGTGTCATCATGCAGACACGGACCGCTTCTGTACAAGTGTTAAAAATTGGAAGCCAAGCAATTTGTGTGTATATATATATATCAAATCAAATCAAAATCAAATCAAATCACTTTATTGTCACACTACTGTGTACACGAGTGCAACAGCAGGTGAAATTCTTGTGTGCAGTTCCGAGCAACATTGCAGTCATGACAGTGACGAGACATAAACCACTTTACAATAAACAACATATTACACAAAACAATTTACATAACAAACTTACACAACAATTTACATAACAAATGTACACATACCTACACAACAATTTACATAACAAATGTACACAATACACACAATGTAGAATACACACACTAGATACGGGTATAAATATATATATATATATATATATATATATATACACTAAATTGGGAGAATATATTGACAGAGTGATGATTAATAAAGTGCAGTGCTGATTGTTGATCGTGAGAGATCATGTGTTCAAAAGTCTTATTGCTTGTGGGAAGAAGCTGTCATGTAGTCGGGTGGTGCGGGTCCTGATGCTGCGATACCGCCTGCCTGATGGAAGCAGTGAGAGCAGCCCATGACTCGGGTGGCTGGAGTCTTTGATAATCCTCCGAGCTTTCTTCACACACCGTCTGTGTATGTGTATATATATATATATATATATATGTATGTGTGTATATATATATGTATATACAGTGAGGAAAATAAGTATTTGAACACCCTGCTATTTTGCAAGTTCTCCCACTTAGAAAGCATGGAGGTGTCTGAAATTGTCATCGTAGGTGCATGTCCACTGTGAGAGACATAATCTAAAAAAAAAATCCAGAAATCACAATGTATGATTTTTTTAACTATTTATTTGTATGATACAGCTGCAAATAAGTATTTGAACACCTGTCTATCAGCTAGAATTCTGACCCTCAAAGACCTGTTAGTCTGCCTTTAAAATGTCCACCTCCACTCCATTTATTATCCTAAATTAGATGCACCTGTTTCAGGTCGTTAGCTGCATAAAGACACCTGTCCACCCCCATACAATCAGTAAGAATCCAACTACTAACATGGCCAAGACCAAAGAGCTGTCCAAAGACACTAGAGACAAAATTGTACACCTCCACAAGGCTGGAAAGGGCTACGGGGAAATTGCCAAGCAGCTTGGTGAAAAAGGTCCACTGTTGGAGCAATCATTAGAAAATGGAAGAAGCTAAACATGACTGTCAATCTCCCTCGGACTGGGGCTCCATGCAAGATCTCACCTCGTGGGGTCT
The DNA here is from genome assembly GCA_032164185.1 of Moxostoma hubbsi. Lineage (NCBI taxonomy): Eukaryota > Metazoa > Chordata > Actinopteri > Cypriniformes > Catostomidae > Moxostoma > Moxostoma hubbsi. The sequence goes on from JAVLUX010000045.1 coordinate 10,568,023, forward strand.
CAATGATCCTAAGAAAGGTGAGAAATCAGCCTAGAACTACACGGGAGGAGCTGGTCAATGACCTGAAAAGAGCTGGGACCACCATTTCCAAGGTTACTGTTGGTAATACACTAAGACGTCATGGTTTGAAATCATGCATGGCACGGAAGGTTCCCCTGCTTTAACCAGCACATGTCAAGGCCCGTCTTAAGTTTGCCAGTGACCATTTGGATGATCCAGAGGAGTCATGGGAGAAAGTCATGTGGTCAGATGAGACCAAAATAGAACTTTTTGGTCATAATTCCACTAACCGTGTTTGGAGGAAGAAGAATGATGAGTACCATCCCAAGAACACCATCCCTACTGTGAAGCATGGGGGTGATAGCATCATGCTTTGGGGGTGTTTTTCTGCACATGGGACAGGGCGACTGCGCTGTATTAAGGAGAGGATGACCGGGGCCATGTATTGCGAGATTTTGGGGAACAACCTCCTTCTCTCAGTTAGAGCATTGAAGATGGGTCGAGGCTGGGTCTTCCAACATGACAATGACCCGAAGCACACAGCCAGGATAACTAAGGAGTGGCTCTGTAAGAAGCATATCAAGGTTCTGGCGTGGCCTAGCCAGTCTCCAGACCTAAACCCAATAGAGAATCTTTGGAGGGAGCTCAAACTCCGTGTTTCTCAGCGACAGCCCAGAAACCTGACTTATCTAGAGAAGATCTGTGTGGAGGAGTGGGCCAAAATCCCTCCTGCAGTGTGTGCAAACCTGGTGAAAAACTACAGGAAACGTTTGACCTCTGTAATTGCAAACAAAGGCTACTGTACCAAATATTAACATTGATTTTCTCAGGTGTTCAAATACTTATTTGCAGCTGTATCATACAAATAAATAGTTAAAAAATCATACATTGTGATTTCTGGATTATTTTTTTTTAGATTATGTCTCTCACAGTGGACATGCACCTACGATGACAATTTCAGACCCCTCCATGATTTCTAAGTGGGAGAACTTGCAAAATAGCAGGGTGTTCAAATACTTATTTTCCTCACTGTATATGTGTGTATGTTTGTTTATTTATTTGAGTGAATAAGATGCGATTAAAATGTGCTCACCCAAAGTTACTGGTTCATGTTTTGGAGAAGAGGGAAATGGAAACATGTCCAGACAATATTAAACATGCGCTTCTCCGGAACTGGACCATGGATGGCTTGATGACCACTGATACTTTGCATGTTTTGAGTGTTGTTTAAGTTAGCAATGAGTTTTGCTCCGAGCGTTCGGATGTTTACCACAATTTTATCAAAATCCTTTGGAAGGTCAGAAAAAAGTGATTGGCGAGCTGAATCAAATCAATGACTTACATTAAAGGAACAGAACAATATTTAAGTCCTTTTTTTAACTACTCTAACTTTCTGAGATGTGAAAGTGGAGATTTAGAGTGAAAAAGGACTTGCATTTTGATCTGTTTCTCACCCATACCTGTTATATCACTTCTGAAGATATGGATTTAAACACTGGCGTCTTATGGATGTCTAATGTTTCCTTTGTGATTTTTGTAACTATAAAGGTCTGATCACTTGCATTGTATGGACCTACAGAGCTGAGATATTCTTTTAAAATACTTTGTTCTGCATGAGAAAGTAAATCCACATCTGGGATGGCATGAGAGAGTAATTGATGAGAGAATTTAAATTTTTGGGTAAACTATCCCTTTACAAGATCTAAATCAATGCAGAACATTGTATCTCAAAAGGAATACAATGTGGCCACCCATATACTGTACTACTTAAAGCCCGATATAGCCCCTGTACAAAAGCACTTTGCCCACCTCTGCTCTATACCCCCTCTATTGTGCAGGATGCTATAACTTGCTCTGTTGACATGAAAGGAAATTTAGACCCTACACAAACTGATTTTAATGTAATTGTTTCATTAATTACGGTTTAAAATGGTGATCAGTTTATTGAAAATAACTTTTTGATCTTTTCATCTCTGTAATCATGTCTCCCTTTTATTTTTTGGAAGCACATTCAGGTAGTGTTTATCATAGATAAGTGATGAATGGAATCTACTTTATTGTCCCGGTTGTGGGAAACTTGGGGTGGACTCAATAGGCAACATTTCTACATTTCAACATCACCTGAAAAAGATAGTAAAATAATAAAACAATGGGTACATCAAATACACAACAATTCAACACAGCATACATATTCATCAATCAACAAATGTATATCTTTCAATAAATACATAAAAATTCAAACACGAAGCATACAATCTAAATCATTTGACAATATAATAGAAAAAGGCACAAATGTATTTTTAAATCTATTCAGTTTACATCGAAGGGTTCAAAATGCCTGCCCAAAGGTAACAATTCATAATTAACAAAAAGAATGTGAGATGGATCACTTAAAATTCACCTAGCTTCCCTTAATGAATCGTAGTTGACGGAAAAAAATACAGTCTTTGGTAAAGTCGACAACATACCAAATCAACATGTTTATCCCAAGTGGGCAAACTATCTATATAGACTCCGAGATACTTAAACAAATTTCCAAACTTGACAAATTTCCTGGTTATGAATACAGGGCTATGGACACCCAATACCTCTTGGATCAAATATAATCTAGTTTGTTTTGTTTGTATTTAAATAATTGGTATCACACCAACACACAAACGACTCAATCTCATAATGAAAAATGGAAGTGCTATCATGTTTGTTTAATAAACTTAATATTGCAGTATCATCTGAATATTTAAGAATATCATTTTGGGAGTGCCTGTTTGAGCACTCATTCGTGTAAAGGGGACTGGAGAGCTAACACAGCCCTGCGGTACACCCTTACTGCAGTATTTTAATTCCGACAGGCTGTGGTTTACTTTAACACACTGAGTTCTATTTGTTAGAAAAGAATGATACCAATATATAATCGCAGGGTTAACACCCATTTGATTCATCTTTCTAATTATGATGTATGGCTAAATAGTATTAAATGCAGAACTAAAATCAACAAAAAGCAGCCTATCGTAAGTTTCTGACTCGTCAATATGTTTTAAAATTGGGTGCATTATGCTCTTGATGGCATCACCAGTTCCTCTACCTTGCTGATAAGCTAACTGGAATGGATCCAGTTTGTTTGTAACATCTGTCTTTAGCATTGACGCCATACATTTCTCAAGACATTTCATCTCTACGAAAGTTAGAACTATAGGTTGAAAGTCATTATTTTCTAAAGGACGAGCTATCTTTGGCCCAGTAATAAGAGATTTCTTCCAAAGAGATGCTAATGTTTTAGTATCTAAGGACTGTTGAAATATATGGCACCATACATGGGACAATTCCTCTGGACATATCTTTAAGAGAAAGGTTGAGATGCCATCTGGATCAGATGACTTTTTTGGGTGTAGACATTTGAAAAGTTTGACATCTGAGCCAATCATTAATCTGCTCTCATCTGAGTCAGAAATAGCTAATGATTTCAGCTCCAAATTACATTCAGAATCCAACTTGGAAACATCAACCCTTAGGTAGAAGCTGTTCAGATCATTTGCCTTTTGTAAATCATCAGTTGTAAAAAAAATCCTTTCTTTACTTATTCCATTTTTGTGATGCGTTTAATTGATTTCCACATTGTAAAACAGTTCATGTTCACGGGCAAGGAAGAGGCGAGAAACTGGCTTGACATATAACTTAAACGTTTAATGAGGAACTCAAAATACAAACACATAAGATAACGGACATGTCCGTGAACGATCTCTCTCTCCCATCACCGTCTGCGAGTGGCGTTTATCCCTCTTGACAGCTTAATTAGCCTAATACGGGACCGGGCGTGCGTAATCACGCCCCGGTCCCGCCCTCCACCGTGCCACATTCCTCCCCCGTTCTTTCAGGCTGGGGACCCCCGGCCTGACGTACATCCCCTGGGGGGGGGGGGGCGCGCGCCTCCCGCGCGGTCTGCCGGCGGGTCATCCCCATCAACCTGGACGAGGGAGGGGGCAAGGGAAGGGAAACAACAACAACAATTAAAAATGGGGGGGGGGGGGGGGTGGGTTCCTGCACTGGGCAGTACCTCCCCTCCCACGAACACCATAATTTAAAAAAGAGGGAAAAGGCCAACGCAGAGCGGCAGAGAGAGCGAGAGAGAGAGAGAGAGAGAGAGAGAGGAGAGAGATTAATAAAAAATAAATAAATAAAAAAAACTTACTCGCCGGTTCTCTGATATGCCGTAGCTCGTTCCTCAGCCACTTCTCCACCCTCTATCGAACGGCAGCCGCGCCTCTCCGGGCGGATTGGAGGCAGTCCTCCAGCCCCTGGTGGACGGAACGGCCCGCCGCGTTCCCGGGGAGTCGAAGGGGCCTCCCCCCGCCCCTGGCAGCGGTTCTCCCGCTCCAGGCGGTCGGTCGCGATCCGCTCTAGGACGGCGGTCTTCCCTCGACCCCCTCCGCGTTTCAGCGGCTGGTAGGGGCATCCTCCGCCCCTGGCAGCGGCCCTGACCGCTCCAGGCGGTCGGCTATAGGAGCCCCTTCTCCCCTCGCGGTCGACGGCCGTTCCTCCACGTTCAGGCGGCTGGGCTCCTCGTCCCCCGGCAGATGGCCGCGGCTGCTCCGCTGGGCAGTGGCGAGAAATCCGCTATGGCGCATCCCTCTTCCTATAATAATAGGTTTAATGAGGAACTCAAAATACAAACACATAAGATAACACACATAAGATGTCCGTGAACGATCTCTCTCTCTCCCATCACCGTCTGCGAGTGGCCTTTATCCCTCTTGACTGCTTATTTAGCCTAATACGGGACCGGGCGTGCATAATCACGCCCCGGTCCCGCCCTCCACCGTGCCACACACATTCTTTTAGAATTTGAATTATAAAAATTATCTTCTAAAATATTTTTTTGTTTATTCCTAGCAGCCTTAAGCAAGTGATTTAATTCCTTCTGAACAAGCCTCAATGCCATACGATCATTAAAAGCAAGTTTCTTCCTATTAATACAATGCTTTATTTCTTTCGTGATGTAAGGTTTATTGTTTGGGTATATAATTATCTGTTTTATAGAGATTACATTATTTGTGCAAAATTTTACTTCATTGGATTCATCAATGTCGTAGCTGTAGAAGATGTCCCAATCAGTGAATTAGAAGCAACTTTTCAGATTCTCAATACTATTCTTCGACCATACCGATATGTTTTTGGTAACCGGTTTAGAACTTTTAAACATTGTCCTTTTTGTTGGAATAAAATAAGGTCAGAACTTGCCAAAGGGGGCCTAGGTCTTGCCTTATAGGCCATTTTACATTACCATAGCATTTGTCCAGAATTCTAGAGTCTCTTGTAGCACATTTAACATATTGCTCAAACCCAGCTATTGATGATTCCAATTTACAGTGATTAAAATCTCCTAATATGAAAACTGGTGTGCCAGAAGTGTGTTGAAGTTGTTGTTGAATATAGTCATTAATAAACGCCGCTGTTCTCAATGTATTCTCAGAGAGGATCATAAACCCCACAAATAATAATTTTCCCAAATTCTCATGGTAAGTAAAAGGGTCAAAAACTTAAGCAGTTCCACATCATGATTACAAACCGTGTCTCTCACTGTGAATTGAGTGCACCATCTGTCGTTCACAAACACACACACACACACACTCCCCCAAGTCAAGTGGTTTTTATTGTCGTTTCAACCATATACAGTTAGTACAGTACACAGCGAAAAGAGACAATGTCCCTCTTTTGCCCGATGATGCGTCTCAGTCAGATTGAACCAAGGAGAAGCCATCCACCTTAAATTGCGAGCTGGCCATATCTGGATGCAGCCAGGTCTCCGTGAATTCCATCAGGCCCGCTTAACTGTACTCGAAGCAGGTATTGGTGTGGATGCGTAGGTCCTCCATTTTGTTTCTCAGCGATCTCACATTGCTTAGAATTATCGCCGGCAAGGGTGGTCTGTACCCTCTACATCGAAGATGCTGATGAATGCCCCCTCTTTGTCCTCTCCTTGAGTGCCTCTTATCCTGCTGGGCTCTCACCACTCTTGGCAAATCCAGAAACGGCAAATCCAGAAACTCTACATCCATGGGGGAACCAGCAAAGTGAAGCAACATGAGGGCATCATGTGCATATGATATAAGTAGTCTGCCATTTCCAGATGCAGTCGAACATATTTGACTGACCAAAGTCACAAGCACCAGTATCGCAACCCAGAGTAGAATCCGCTTATGCGCCACCATTGTATGGGTGTCCTTAGTAGGCGATTAATATGAGAGCATCCTCAATGAGAGCTGAACGTAGCCGCTTAAATTACTATATAAAATTAAGAAAAGAAAACCTAATAAAAACCTTTCACCATATCATATTGTGGAGTGGAGGGGGGCGGGGCCGGGCTGGAATGTTGCACACCCGGTCCCCAATCGGCCTGATGGGGCGCACGAGGGATAAAGGCGGCCGGTGACGACGGTTCGAGAGAGAGAGCTCAATCACGGACATGTCCGTTGTGTGTTTGTTTATGCTTTTGTTTTAAGATCCTCATTAAAATATTATTTATATTGACAAGCCGGTTCTCGCCTCCTCCTTGCCCATCATAACCCCGCGTTACACATATCAATAACAAAACCAAAATTCAACATTACAAAAACGATAACAAATATAGCTGCAAGCAGCAATGAGGATTCCTCCACAAAATGACAAATCATTTAAAATGGATCTGTAGAGGGGTGAGGTTAAACCCTCCAGAGTGATGTCATCTTGAAGAATGTTAGGTTTGAAAAAAAACAGTCAAAATGACATTTTGATACATTGACACATATATATCTTGAGGCAATGTGGACATTTACATAAATACGCCCCTTTCAGCCATTTTGTGTTGAAATCATTTTTGCTAAGTAACAAATTGAAAGACATCAATTCTACACATGGGTTCCAAATTTGAAGTCAATTGGATCTAAGTTTCAAGAGAAAGGGATTTTTATATGTTTTCCCAAATTTTCAGTGTACAGGAAAATCGATCACACCAGACCTTATGGATCCTTGAGGCTTTTTTGTTCCCATTGAGAAATGAGGCTTGTACACCAAGTTTCAGAAGAATTGGACAAATGGGATGGAAATGCCATCACTTGAAAATAAAATGTTTGGCTGTGCCCTGTAGCTCCCCCTATGGGCGAATATGTGCCATTCTTGGTGAAGGAGTTCCCATTGGCCTGTAGTATCAATGTACAAAATTAGAAACATTTTTACCAGAAAATGGGACTTTTGGGCGTGGCATGTAGCGCCCCCTAAGGGGGAATGTCGGCCATGCTTTGCACGGTACTTTTGAGTGATGTCGTCTTGAATCATGTTAGGTTTAAAAAAACATCAGTCAAAATGACATTTGATTTATTGACATATATATCTTGAGGCCATATGGACATTTACATAAATACACCCCTTTCAGCCATTTTGTGTTGAAATAATTTTTGTCAAGTAACAAATTGAAAGACATCAATTCTACACATTGTTACCAAATTTGAAGTCATTGGATCTATGGTTCAAAAGAAGAGTTTTGTAGATTTTCCCAAATTTTTACTGTACAGAAAAATCCATCATGGCAGAAATTATGGGTCCTTGAGGCTTTTTTGTTCCCCATGAGAAATGAGGCATGTACACACAGTTTCAGAAGAATTTGACAAATGGGGTGGAAATGCCATCACTTTGAGAATATTTTTTTTGGGCGTCTCTTGTAGCGCCCCCTATTTTTTGAATGTGGGGCATTATTGGTGTGGGGGTACTCGTTGGCATGTAGTATCAATGTGCCATTTTAGAAAATTTGACCAGTGACTGAGATATTGGGGCACAAGGAGAATAATAATAATTTTAAATATAGCTGCAAGGAGCAATGCGGATTCCAACTCAAAATGGCAAATAATTAAAAAATGTATCAACAGAGGTTGGGGTTAAACTCTCCCAATGGAGGAATCCTAAAAAACATTTCTTTGTGTCTCAATCCTAAACGAAAAATTCAGTTTACAGGAAAATCCATCATGGCAGACGTTATGGGTCCTTGAGACTTTTTTGTTCCCCATTAGAAATGAGGCATGTACATCAAGTTTCAGAAGAATTAGACAAATGGGGTGGAAATGCCATCACTTTGAAAATATTTTTTTGGGCGTGGCCTGTAGCGCCCCCTATGGGTATGCTTAGTGTGGGGGTACCCGTTGGCATGTAGTATCAGTGTACCAATTTAGAACATTTTTGACCAGTAACTTTTTGAGATATTGGGGCTCAAGGAGAATAATAATAATAATAATAATAATAATAATAATAATAATAATAATAATAAAACCGTCAATCACAATAGATTTCCTCCTACCGGAGGAATCTAATAATAATAAAACTGTCAACGTCTCGGTTACGTATGTAACCTCCGTTCCCTGATGGAGGGATCGAGGCGTCATGTCGAAGAAGCGACACTAGGGGTCACTCTTGAGTGTTGAATATGCCTCTGGTCTATGAAAAAAGGGCAATTAGAAGTTGGCAGACATTATTTGCATACCCCGCCTGGACATACGGGTATAAAAGCGGGGAAATGCGTCGAGTTCATTCAGGATTTTTATGAGGAGCCGGAAATGGTCTGGCCACTGCAGTGGCTCGGCTCAGCGACGTGGCCGGGAGGACACAACGTCTCGTTCCCTCCATCAGGGAACGGAGCAGACATACGTAACCGAGACGTTCCCCATCTGTCGCTCACTTCGACGTCATGTCGAAGAAGTGACACTAGGGGTCCACTTCAAATCATGCAATGCGCTGAGCCATGTATATGTACTGCTGACACAGGAGCGGGCAGGTAGTTCACGTGCACAAGCGACCAACTGTGTTTCAGACTGCACGTACCCTTCCCCAATGCCCCAAAAAAGTCGTCGGAATCCTTGAGGGGAACAAGGTGATGCTTGCCAACCTGGGAACAGACCAAGCTTGGCTGGGCCTCTTTTCTCTCTATATTTTTCGGCATAGAGCAAGAACAGCGGGGCCCTTACACGCATCGAGGGAAGGGGGTCTTACCCAGTTTCCTATCCTTTCAGGGGGAAAAGACCCTGCGGAGGCCACACCTGCACAAAAGGGGAGGTAAAGGTGGCAAATACATCACATGGGTTTTTTAGGCAACATGTGGAATGTGGCGCAATTGTAGATCCAACCTCAAGGAGGGGGGAGTTGCTACAGCATAGCGACTGGAGGGCAGCAAAAACTGCCTAAGGGAGATGCGGGTCCATTTCGTAAGGGGACCGTACCGTGGAAAATACACACGGGGAGTCCGTGTAGGAGTCCCGATCTGTGGAGCACCTATTCCATTAGAGTACCTGTAGTGGACTGGGTCGACATGTTCCTCTGCTGAACTGCGGACCAAAAGGGCTAGGGAGGAATCGACCAGGGACCCGGGTGTGTGGGATCTCCTGGGAGAGAAAGTGCACAGTTTTACCTCGGCCGAGGGAAAGGGCGCCAGGTGCAAGCGATTTACCCGGCCAGATCACAGTGTGTTACCGAGTTCTACTGGCTCGAACATGAGAAAACACGGGATACTGACAACCCTGAGATTGTAAAAGCTTGAAAAGGTATCAGGTGTTGCCCAACCCGCTGCTCTACATATGTCTGCTAGGGAGGTGCCTCTGGCCAGTGCCCACGAGGACGCAATACTCCTTGTTGAGTGCACTCGGACCCGCAAGTGTGGGGGCACGGCCTGGGTGCGATTAGGCCAATGAAATGGCATCCACCACCCAGTGGGAGAGCCTCTGTTTGGAGACAGCGTTCCCTTTCCGCTGTCCCCCAAAGCAGACAAAGAGCTGCTCAGAACACCTAAAGCTCTGTGTGCAGTCCAAAAAGGTACACAAAGCACGTACTGGACACGGCAATGAAGGGGCTGGCTCTGCCTCCTCCCGGGAGAGGGGGCATTTTTGCTCAGCCATTGTAAATCGATGGGATTTTTAACATTTTTGATCATCATTTATATAAAAAGCTTATGTAGCATCAGGTAAAAAAGACATGCCAACAAACTTCAGAACAGTCCCCAGGTCTGTGGCGAGCTTGGTGCTTATAGCATTAAAGCTCTTGGAGGTAAGGCTTTTGAAATTTTTGTCCCAGAAAACTAAAAAATAGTATTAATAATAATAATAATAATAATAATAATAATAATAAATGTATGTAACAGCCAACATAGTTATGTCATCTTGAAGCATGTTAGGTTTGAGAAACACCCAGTCAAAATTACATTTGGTTTATTGACACACATATATATATATATATATATATATATATATTGAGGCAATGTGGTCCTTTACATAAACGCGCCTTTCAGCCATTTTGTATTGTATTCATTTTTGCAAAGTAACATTTTCAAAGACATCAATTCTACACATGTGTACCAAATTTCAAGTCAATTAGAGTTACTGTTCAGGAGAAGATTTTTGTAGGTTTTCCAAAATTTTCAGTATACAGGAAAATCTATCATGGTAGAAACTATGGGTCCTTGCGGCTGTTTGTTCCCCATGAGAAATGAGGCATATACACCAAGTTTCAGACAAATTGGACAAATGATGAGGAAATGCCATCATTTTGAAAATAGGACTTTTGGGCATGGCCTATAGCGTCCCCTGAGGGTGAATGTGGGCCATTCTTGGTTTGTCGGTTCCTGTTGGCCTGTAGTATCAACGTACCAAATTAGAAAATGTTTGACCAGAAAATTTGAATTTTGGGCGTGGCCTGTAGCACCCCCTAGAGGAGAATGTGGGCCATTCTTTATGCAGTACTTCAGAGTGCTGTCATCTTGAAGCATGTTAGGTTTGAAAAACCATTAGTCAAAATTACATTTTATTGACACATGTATATTGATAAAATGTGGACATTTACATAAACACGCCCCTTTAAGCCATTTTATATCGTATTCATGTTTGCTAAGTAACATTTTCAAGGACATCAATTCTACACGTGTACCAAATTTCAAGTCAATTGGAGCTACGGTTCAGGAGAAGAGTTTTGTAGTTTTTCGCAAATTTTCACTGTACAGGAAAATCCATCATGGTGGAAGTTGTGGGTCAATGAGGCTTTTTTGTTCCCCATGAGAAATGAGGCATGTACACCAGGTTTCAGAATAATTGGACAAATTTACATTTACATTTATTCATTTGGCAGACGCTTTTATCCAAAGCGACTTACAAAAGAGGAAAAAACATAAGCGAGTCATCTTAAGGAGACAGTGGTACAAAAAATGCCATACTACAAAGTTTCACTATCATCAGTATAGTATACAAAACTGATTTAAGTGCAACAAGAATTGTTCATTTATTTTATTTTTTAATGACTGGTTTAAATGCTCTTGGAAAAGATGTGTTTTTAGCTGTTTTTTGAAGAAGAGTGAGTCAGCTTCACGGATTGAGTTAGGAAGGTCATTCCACCAACGTGATATGATAAAACTGAATGTCCGGGAAAGTGTTTTGGTACGACAAGGCGACGTTCCTTAGCCGACCGCAGGCTTCTGGTGGGAACGTAGCTCCGCATAAATGTTTTTAGGTAAGCTGGAGCAGACCCAGTGACTGTTTTGTATGCCAGCATCAGGGCCTTGAATTTAATACATGCATGAACCGGCAGCCAGTGGAGAGAGACAAAAAGTGGTGTAACGTGCTCTCTTTGGTTCATTAAAGACCAGACGTGCTGCTGCATTCTGGATCATTTGCAGAGGTCTAATAGCATATGCAGGAAGGCCTGCAAAGAGAGCGTTACAGTAGTCCAGTCTAGTTATGACAAGTGACTGAACAAGCAGTTGTGTGTCATGTTCAGAGAGGAAAGGTCTTATCTTCCTGATATTGTAGAGTGTAAATCTACATGATCTTGCAGTCTTTGAGATGTGGTCTGTGAAATTTAGCTTGTCATCAATGGTTACCCCTAGATTTCTGACTGTTTTGGAAGGCGACACTGTAGTTGGACCCAGCTGCACAGTGATGTTGTGTTTAACATCAGGGTTGGCTGGAAAGACAAGGAGTTCAGGAGTTCGGACAAATGGCGTGGAAATGCCATCACTTTGAAAATATTTTTTGGGGCATTGCCTGCAGCGCCACCTATGTGCGAATGTGGGCCATTCTTGGTTCGGGGTACCCGTTGGCATGGAGTATCAATGTGCCAATTTAGAAAATTTTTGACCAGTGACTTTTTGAGAGATTGGGGCTCAAGGAGAATAATAATAATAATAAATATAGCTGCAAGCAGCAATGTGATTCCTCCTCAAAATGGCAAATCATTTAAAATTGATCAGTAGAGGGTTGGGGTTAAACCCTCCCAATGAAGAAATCCAAAAAACATGTCTTTCTTTCTGAATCCTAAACTAAACATTTTCAGTGTACAGGAAAATCCATCATGCCGACCTAGAGGCTTTTTTGTTTACAATGAGAAATGAGGTATGTACATTAAGTTAAAGAAGAATTGAATAAATCGGGTGGAAATGCCATCACTTTGAAAATAGGACATTTTGGCATGGCCTGCAGTGCCCCCTAAGGGCGAATGTGAGCAATTCTTGGTTTGTGGGTTCCAGTTGTCCTGTAATGTACCAATGTACCAAATTAGAAAATTTTTGACAAGAAAATGGGAAATTTGGACATGGCCTGTAGCGCCCCCTAAGGGAGAATTTGGGCCATTCTTTGTGCAGTACTTCAGAGTGATGTCATCTTGAAGCATGTTAGGTTTGAAAAACCATCAGTCAAAATTTAATTTGATTTATTGACATATATATTGTTAAAATGTGGACATTTACATAAATACGCCCCTTTCAGCCAATTTGTATCTTATTAATTTTTGCTAAGCAACATTTTCAAAGACATCAATTCTACACATGTGTACCAAATTACAAATCAATTGGATCTACGGTTCAGGAGAAGATTTTTGTAGGTTTTCCCAAATTTTCAGTGTACAGGTAAATCTAACATGGTGGAAACTATGGGTCCTTGAGGCTTTTTGTTCCCCATGAGAAATGAGGCATGTACACCAAGTTTCAGAAGAATTGGACAAATGGGGAGGAAATGCCATCACTTTGAATATGGGACATTTGGGCATAGCCTGTAGCACACCCTAATGGCGAATGTGGGCAATTCTTGGTTTGGGGGTTCCTGTTGGCCTGTAGTATCAATGTACCAAATTACAAAATTTTTGACCAGAAAATGGGAATTTTGGGCGTGGCTTGTAGCGCCCCCTAAGGGCGAATATGGGCCATTCTTGCTTTGTGGATTCCTGTTGGCCTGTAGTATCAATATACCGAATTAGAACATTTTTGACCAGAAAATGGGAATTTTGGGTGTGGCCTGTAGCACCCCCTAAGGGAGAATGTGGGATGTTCTTTACGCAGTACTTCAGAGTGATGTCATCTTGAAGCATGTTATGTTTGAAAAACCATTAGTCAAAATTACATTTGATTTATTGACACATGTATATTGATAAAATGTGGACGTTTACATAAACACGCCCCTTTCAGCCATTTTATATCGTATTCATTTTTCCTAAGTAACGTTTTTAAAGACATCAATTATACACGTGTGTACCAAAGTCAATTGGAGCTACGGTTCAGGAGAAGAGTTTTGTAGGTTTTCACAAATTTTCACTGTACAGGAAAATCCATCATGGCGGAAGTTATGGGTCCTTGAGGCTTTTTTGTTCCCCATGAGAAATGAGGCATCTACACCAAGTTTCAGTATAATTGGACAAATGGCATGGAAATATCATCATATTGAAAATATTTTTTTGGCCGTGGCCTGTAGCACCACCTATGGGCGAATGTGGGCCATTCTTGGTTTGGGGGTACCCATTGGCATGGAGTATCAATGTGCCAATTTAGAAAATTTTTGACCAGTGATATTTTTTTTTTAAGATATTTGGGCTCAAGGAGAATAATAATTATAATAAAACTGTCAATAACAATAGATTCCCTCCTACCAGAGGAATCTAATAATAATAATAATAATAATAATACTGTCAATAACAATAGATTCCTTCCTACCGGAGGAATCTAATAATAATAATAAAACTGTCAATAACAATAGATTCCCTCCTACCGGAGGAATCTAATAATAATAAAACCGTCAATAACAATAGATTTCCTCCTGTCGGACAGGACAGGTACTTTTACTCTACCTCAGGTGAAATGAGGCAAAAAAGAGAGATAACTGACACTGAATTGTCAAATATTGTAAAATGCCTTTCAGACCTATGCAACACTTTTGAAATAGCTAAATAAATAGCTATTGAGGCATGACCACTGGACAATCAAATGTTATGTTGTGAATAGTCAACTGGGGCACAAAAAATGCATGGAGAAGAAAAGGTGCAAATTAATTGCAAACAACTGGACATAATCCTCCAAAGATAAAATATTCCAGAACTACAACCTACCTGGAGTGTCCAGAAGTACAAGGTGCCAAGTGCTTAGAGATATGGCCACGGTCAAGAAGGCTGAAACATGACCACAACTGAATATATTCACAAGTTGAAGCGTCAAGATTGGGCAAAGAAATACATGAAGACAGATTTTTCAAAGGATTTATGGACCGAAGAAATGAATGACTCTTGATGGACCAGATGGATGGGCCCGTGGCTGGATCACTAATGGACACAGGGTACCACTTTGAGTCAGGTGCCAGCAAGGTGGAGAAGGGGTACTGGTATGGGATGCTATCATTTAGGATGAGGTAGTTGGACCATTTCGAGTTGAAGATGGACAAACTCAACTCTCAAACCTACTTCCAGTTTCTGGATAATACTTTCTTCAAGCAGTGGTACAGGAAGAAGTCCTCAGCATTCAAGAAATCCATGATCTTTATGCAGGACAATGCTCCATCACATGCATCCAAGTACTCCACTGCTTGGCTAGCCAGCAAGGGCCTCAAAGATACCCAAATAATGACATGGCCCCCTTCCTCACTTGACTTAAATCCTACTGAGGACTTGTGGGCCCTTCTCAAATGTGAGATTTACAGTGAGGAAAGACAATACACCACTTTGAACAGCATTTGGGAGGCTGTTGCTGCTTCAGCGAAAGTTGATCGTGAACAGATTAAGAAACTGACAGGCTCCATGGATAGAAGGCCCATGGCAATTATTGAAAAGAAGGGTGGCTATATTGGTCACTGAATATTTTTGAAAGGCCAAAAATGTTATTTAATTGTCATTTTGTGTTAATTATTTGTTGCACCTACTCTAAAATTTGAGAATAAACAATTGAGTTGGGAGAAATTATTTTAGTAATTTAGTTGCCTAATAATTGTGCACACTTCTATATTCCCCTGAAAAAGACAAAACTCACTTTCTCTTTGTTAAACTTTCAGGTTTGAGGTTCAATAACATTTTGGATTGACTGAGAGCATTGATTGTTCAACAATAAAATGAATCCTGAGGAATACAATTTGCCTAATAATTGGGCACACTGTGTGTTTGGGCCAAAGCTGTGCCAAAGGAAATATGCTGACTGGTATACACAGTTATTTACCATAAAATGTGTTGGTTTATCTTCATGTTCAATATCTGTAAACAAAAAGTTAATAAGTGCTTTAGTATTATGAGTGCTACCTGCAAGATACGTGCAGGACTCTAAAGTGTGTGTTTCACTCGCTTATGCAAGTAAAAATTGGTTAGTGTGAATGTGGAAAATAATTTGGGTGCACCGGTGCGAGTGACCGCTCTCACTTTGCTGCGAGCGCTATACTCACCCCACCCACTTATGCACATGCAGAGACAGAGATATACCACGTAAAATGGTTTAAGCGGAGTTTCACGCATGTTTTTTTTTTTTATCTCTCAAAATGATGTGTTGATGGATGTCTTAAACCATCCTGCTCCCGCTCTATCCTGCACCTGAATCCTCCCGCTGAATTTTACCCACTGTTCATCCGCTCTCTGCCCGCAGTGATTTTCTTCCCGACCGATCCCGTTCCCGCAACCCGACGTTTGTTTTCCACATAGGGCAAAGCTGTACAAATAGACAAGACAACAAGTGTAGCCTACACAAAGAGTGTTTTATTTCTCTGTTATTGATTGCGTGACATGATGCCAATCTGACAAGCCTGAGATTGGTTTCCAAACACTTAAATGGATCATTCTCTAAAGCGCCATTGACTATAGCCTGCTTTAAATATTGGATAATTTTTACGATGTATTTTCTATTTATTATCAAAAATATATAAATTGTAAAATAAAATAAAAAATATATGGCATTAATAATATAAAAATGTTGTATGCTCTTCTCTGACTGTCCTGCACACAACTCGTGTTCAAGCATTTGCACAATTCTCAACAGTAGTTGCCAGTAACCACTACAAGTAATTGTCCAACTCTACAAACGTGGCACAGTATAACAGAAGAGGAGATGAGGATGCATATTTCACCAGATGTGGAACATTGTTCTCACACACTATCAATGCACTTTTAGTGTCAGAATGAAAGTCCCATGGGAAGATAAAGTAAAGAGGGCAGAAAGTACAGTATATTACTTGTTTCTATATATAAAAAAATATATTGAGAATTCGGTATGAATTGTGTTCTACTGGGTTCCAAAAATTAAGTTGTTTTTGCACACCTTGTTTATTCACAAAAAATGTTTAAGTGAAAATGTATGAAGGTAAATAATGCTGTTTATTAGGCTACTATGTATCATTTTATATAAAATGTAAAACTGCATATCAATGAAAATTATTAGATCTCTTAGGGTCTATAAAAGCCTTAGATCACATCTACTATATACACAACTTGTGCTTTGTGGAGTTTGTTGTCTACTGATTTTTATTTATTTATTTTGGAAAGATTCTTTTTTCAATGTTTTGTCCACATAATGATCAAATTACTTTTGGGAAAAAAACAAAAAAACAGTAGTCAAGTCAATTTTATTTGTATAGCACCTTTCACAACACGCATCATTTCAAAGCAGCTTCACAGAAGATCAGGCATTAACAGACTATAAAACTAATGTTTATAATGTTGATGAATCATCATTGTGTTATTAGATAAAATACAATTGTTAATCATGTTTAAAAATAAGTAATTAAATAATAATTGTATTAATGACCCCAGTGAGCAAGCTGAAAGCGGCTGTGGCAAGGAACACAAAACTCCATAAGATGTTGATTAATGGAGAAAAATAACCTTGGGAGAAACCAGATTCACTGTAGGGGCCAGTTCCCCTCTGACTAACATCATGAATATAATGTAAATATTACTTATGTATAGTTAAAGTCATGGTTTACAATTATTAAACTAAGTGTTAAGGGTCAGTGTTTAAACATCGATTTTGTTTGAACTGTAAGATTAATGGCCAGTGTCTTTGAAGTCCATCCTGGATTAACTGCAAAAGTTCACATAGATGCAATTGTCCTTGTTATTTGGCTGATGAAGGCTTTTGTTGGCAATTGTTAGTCTATGCATTCCATTTAAGATCGTAGTCCATCAATAGACAGAGGTGATGCAGGCAGAGATCAGGGATGTGAAACACAGTTCAACCTGGTCGGTAATTTTGGTGTGGTTCATCCTAAATCCAAGGTTCAGACAATGGCATATGAAGTATCGCATGTCTTATGGTTGGAGTTGGCATCAGTTCATCCTCTGAAGTCCATCATAATAGACTGAAGTGATATTTGGCTGGCACTGGCTGCATTTAGTCATCATCAGTCAGCGACACGTAGCAGTGGAGTCCAACACGAAGCAGGAATGTTGCTGGATCCAGTCGGTTCTGGTGACCTCAGGATAGGAGTCCGAGGTTGAGACATGGAAGCAAATAAAATAATATTAGCATAGATGCTATTCAATTTATTGCAGATTTATAAATCATGATCAATGTTTCTGGTTTCTGGTTCCGGCAGACCCAAATAAAGCAGCCTAATTGTGGGTTGGAGGATAAATTCGGTGTATGCCTGGCTAAATAGATGAGTCTTTAGTCTAGACTTAAACTGAGGGAGTGTGTCTGCATCTCGAACAGTATTAGGGATATGAAAAGGATCTACCACCTTTTGTGGATTATATTCTAGGAACTATTAACAGGCCACAATTTTGCGATTCAAAATGTACGTGATGTAATATAGCGTGGTAGACGGTCACTTAAGTACTGCAGAGCCAGACCATTCAAAGCTTTGTACGTAGTTAACAGAATTTTAAAATTAATGCGGAATTTAACAGGTAGCTAATGTAACGATGATAAAATGGGGCTAATATGATCATATTTCTTGGTTCTCAACAGCACTCTGGCTGCTGCATTTTGAACCAATTTATGTTTATTTATTGATCTTGCTGGACATCCTCCCAGTAATGCATTACAATAATCTAGTCTTGAGGTCATGAACGCGTGAATTAGTTTTTCGGCATCAGCAAAAGAGAGCATGTGCCTTAATTTAGCAATATTTCTTAGGTGGAAGAATGCTGTTCTACAAACATTGGTCATTTGATTTTCTAAGGACAGATTGGTATCAAATATAACACCTAAGTTCTTCGCTGTTGAAGATGATGTAACCGTACATCCATCGGGAGTCAAATTATATTGTAGTGGCTTATTTTTAGAGTTTTTTGGTCCAATAATTAGTACTTCTGTTATTTCAGAATTGAGTAGAAGGAAATTTCTGGGCATCCAATCTTTTACTTCATTGATACTCTCTGCTAATTTCGAGAATTTTGAAATCTCATCAGGTTTTGAAGAAGTATGAAGTTGTGTATCATTGGCATAGCAGTAGAAACTTATTCCATGATTCTAGAGATGCACCGATTCCAAGTGTGACCTGCCGATACCGATTTTCTTTCTAAGAACAATTGACTGCATATACAAACAAAATCTACCTTTATTCAATGCAAATTTTAATTTTCATAATGAAATAAATGATTAAACATTACAATTTCCCCCAAACAAAGTTACAGGATCTTCTGATATATAAAGTGCTCTGTGACTGGAAAGAGGTAGAAATAACAATTAACTGCAAAACAGGTGTCATTTTCCACTATTTTTATAAATGGATCTTTTTCTATTTTTTACTTGTCTAACAAAACAATTCCAAAGATTACAAGCCTATGAACAAAACTGAAGTGTCCAATACACTCAACATTGACATTAAGCTTACGTTAGATACCAAATATCAGAGGTAAAACTGATTGCTGCTTGGGATCGGCTTGTCACTCACCCCGTTTTTCCCGGGAGTCTCCCGTATTTCACACCCATCTCCCGCCCCCCTCCCGTTTTGTTATTTCTCCTGGGAAACTCCCGTAATTTGTATGGCCCAAACCACGTTATATGAATAATCACATCAATATATTATTCCAAGGTTGTCCAGTTGCCAGATCTTGTATGAAACGCATCCTACTCACACAATCGACACATACAAATTTCAACCCATTTGTGACTTCAATCTGGCAACAAAAACCCATTTGCGCTTTTGAAATCTGCGCAGGCAGTAGACGCAAGAAGTTGGATCAAGCAACACTGGTAGATGGGAGAAGACTCAGCTGGTGCTCCGGTGGAAAAAATAAAAATA